>JARGYA010000318.1:0-160680 GCA_029204335.1 Mycena vulgaris
CGACTTCCAACAGACAGTGGATGACCTCATTAACGTCGGGGCCGTGGACGTCGCCACCTCTGCTCATGCCGACACAACTGTAGATTAGATTAGAATGTGTCTTAACTTTTCTTGACTACAATCAGCATGTTTTCTGCGAGATACGTAAAATAGATTGAATTGAATTTAAATTAGAGGCAGCCGCTGAACTACAAGTAGACCATGTGCGGCTATAGGTAGATGTCACGCGCCATTGTCGGCTGGCCACCAGCCGGACCTGGCCCCATGCTGGTGCCATAGGAGAATGAACCTGGTATTGAGCTGGTCAGTATGTGGTGGCCATTCATCGGCGACATGTAGTATATATCTTCCGCACAGGTGGCCGGCACGTGTGGGACCGATGCCGGTGTAAGTTACACAAAGTTAACGAGAGTGGTTTTGGTAAATCAAATAGTCCGTCTAAATACATAATTGTCCAATGTCCAGTTAGTTCCATGACTTAGATTAGGCCTCTCCGAGGCGGTAGCTGAACCTTTAGGGATTTATGGCACTATCGAGCTTGATTGATAATTATTAATAGGCGCCGAGGGCACTTAGATGAAGGTCCTGATAATCACAGCCACAAAAAAGGAAAGTGTGATCTGGCTAGGCAACAACAAAATATTCATAAAACATGGGGGGCCTTAATTTCCTACTACTTGAACAGCTGTAAATTAATTCATATAGGTAAACTTACTACACTCTGCTTTGCTAATACTCACACCAAGAAAAAGGCACGGGAGTATATATCAGAGGATTCAGATTAATAGGGATTTTTAATGAAGGTGGGTCAAATCTATAAGTGATTGTTCAGCGCCCTTCGAGGTCGTCCGAGAGCCCAGCCTTGGGACCGCGCAAATGTGGCTGTGTGATAAGATTTGGGTGGCCTCAACTCGTCTCAATTCGACATTCAACAAAACTTAACCACAACTCGTGCTGTACATATGAAGGACGAAGACCACCAGCGCACACCCAGGCAGTCATCTTTGAATTGCGATCCACCCAGGCCGCGTAAGCCGCTCATATTTCAGCTATATCCGGCTTCACTGAATGTTGTCGGTGGCATAGAGCACAATTATTCCAGCCAGGTGGATACTTCAATTCACAGACATCTGACTCGCAGTACTATGGATTCTCGGACTCTCAGACAACTGGCTGTCTCTCGGAACGTACGTGCACACCAGCGACATGAGTTCATGGATGGTCACTTAAACTCAATTATACAGCATTGCTCGAGGACTCTCAGGGATGAATATCACCCCGATGAAGGCACCAGTCAGATGGCTTTTGGTGGCTGACTTCCGCGCCTGCCGTTTCTCGCGGTACCGAATTCATGACAGCTGCAAATCGTCTTCTGCTTGAAGGCCGCCAGTACACCAATTCTCGACCAAATGGCGTCGACTTTCTGGTCCTGAAGTCCTGGGGAACTGAGGCTGAGCGCGCACAGATAGAGGAACCATTCCTCCGGAGGCACCTAGAGCATCCGCTGATGTACAGCGAACAGCGAATTTCTGAAGAGTTCATGGCGGCCTGTCGAAGAACTGCAGTTTCTGGGAGACGCAGTCCCAATCGTCTTCCTAATGCTGCGAAGGTCGAGCTTTTTTCAATGCTCACTCGCCTCGCACAGTGCGTGCCACTCCTTGCGCGGTTCATGATGGAGGGCCGCTGGGACGGTGCTAAGGTAGTGGTAGACAACGCGACCCTGAATTTGAGCACTGTGGCGACGTTGAATTGGCTTGTCGAGGACGAGACGAATCCAGCACTAAAGTAGAGGACAGAAATTTCACGTATGAATAGACATTCCATTTTGAATTTTAACACGAATACAGCCCCCAGTAAAGTCCCATGCCGAGATTCGGGGAGGTGGTGTGTGCCCAAAGGAGTGGGAGTTAGACCATAGACCGGATCGATGCCACCCGGTCGCAACCTGGGTTTTGGATGGTTGAGCATGCGGGTTGGGTGATCGTCGTCGGCTGGTACGTAGCTGGGCAAAATATGGCAACCAGCTAATTTTGCGGGTGCACGTTCTGGGTGGTGGCCTAGGGTTAGGTTAGTACAACATCGCGAGGTACGAGCGAATATTGTTGTACCATCTGTTTATAAGAGACTAGTGGTGGCCAGGCGAGAGGAAGATTGATGCCAGGTGGTGTGATTCATGGCTAAACACCGGCCAGCCCACATGATCGACGGATTGGGTCCAGTTGGCAGTGTAGCGGGAACGACGGGTCCAGAGCAACTTTTTCCTTATTTCATACCCCCCTTGATCTAGAACAGTACGTACAGCGGATTCATTGTCTTGTACAGACCGAGCGAGCGGACAGAGGAGCCAAAAGCTATTGTTGTTGACGTCTTGGAACTACAAGGCAAGTCGGTGTATGAACCACTTTTCTTATGCCGGAAGTGCGGCGGACAGGAGGCGGATCACGCATCACATGATCTTCTCATTTTTGGCTGGCAGTGTCTTGCTGCTTCATTGCAAAATGCTGGTCTGAAAGGTGCCCTTCATGAAGATCTCGCAAAAAAGAGTTATTTCCTATGGCACATATAGCGTACAAAAAAACATCTGCTTACATCCCACACATCCGGAAAGACCTCCTTTGGCAATACTCCAGTATTGCCCCGAAGTTTGACCTAATTGGACCAAATATCGGACATTTGTTACATTAGAGGTCGTTAGTCACGTTGCGACTAACTTGGAGGTAAGTTCGGCCGAAATTAGTACACTTTACCGGCAGGTTCATACAATATCCGCCCGCTTTCCATTAGGTTTCCATTGGATTCTTGATATATATCCCACTGAATTCAATTCAATGCGCAACAGCGACTTCGATTACAGCTGTTTGCATAATTGATGACAGTCAGCAGAAAAAAGAAACAAGAACAAACATCTCAGAGTTCCCAGCTCCAGCGGCCGTTTACCTCCCTCTGAATGGATTTTGGAGGTTTTTTGAGCTACCAGGGTCATTTTCGTAGCTTAATGCATCCGTTTTCGAGCTTGAACCAGCCAAAAGTGATCCCAGACAATTCCGTTGATTCACACCCGTGAGACAGACCGTGACACGCTACAGTCACAAACAAAGCTCGTGTCTTCCTCGCTTCAGCCTCCATCTGCCGCTCCAGTGCCTTTGCTGTCACCTCCGCCATGGCCCGTCGGTCGAGCAGGCAGAGGAAACCACCCAAGCCCACAGATCACATCGAACCACTGAGTAAACTCAGTCAATTGAAGGCTCCTTCAAAGCGCAAGAAGCCTACTGCCAGGTCTCCTTCTGTCGAAATCATGCCCGCTCCTTGCCATACGAAACCCTCTTGAAAATATGAATCGAATGATCCTACTTTCAAGGGAATCGGAAGAGAATTGAGCCCGTAACAGCAGTTCTCGTGAAAACATCAAAATTTGATGAAAAATCACCCGCACCCTAAGTTCCGCAAGCAGCTGTAATAAAAAAAAAGTTTAGGAACGGGTAAGAGAGTCAAGCACAAACTCGGAGCCACCAGCACCGCACTTGCCCTTAATTTTGGGATTTACCCTCCGGATTCCACCTGGTTAAAGTGTCGTCATGTAATTACTAGTGATGTTGAGGGCCCGGCTCGGCCTGGATGCCCGGGCTTGGGCTCGGCTTGGGCAGGCTCGGGCCTCAGATTCTTCAGGCCCGAGCCCGAGCCCTGAGTGCGGGACCTGAAGCCCTGAGCCCGGGCCCAAGCCCGGGCTTTCTCATAGCCAAAGAAAAAACATTATGCTAGTGTACATGTATATTAATATGTGTCTGTAGATGGTACCGAATGTCCCAGCTAGTCGGTTGGGGGATTTTCAGGTCTGTTGCACTGAAGTTCAGTGTTCACAACAGACCAGCAGTGTTCAGTGACTGAACACTGCTGCAATTCGGTGGGTCATCGGATGCCGGCACTGAGTTCCACCATCAGCCAGTGTCGAGCGGTGCCAATCGGCCGAAGGACAGCTCCGTGTCATTAAGTTCGGCATTTGACGGCATCAAAGCCTCATAGGCCGAAGCGCCGGGGACGCTTGGGCGCTTCCCGCCCAATTCCCGCCACCGGCGCGCTCTTGTCCAAATATATCTGGGCCCGGGCTTGGCAGGCCCGGCATTCCTCAGGCCCGAGCCCTGAGCCCTCCAAAGCCCTGTGTCGGGCTCGGCCCGGCTTGATCAAGCCCGGGCTCGGCTCGGCTCGGCTTGAGGGCCTTGGCCGAGCCCTCAACATCACTAGTAATTACAGGCAAACCTGTCTTAACCCATGGCAGGGGGAACCCATAACTTGTTAAATACCATAGATTTCTGCCGTCCACCAGCTTGGTTCTCAATTAAAACCCATAAGTCGTTGATACTCCATAAACCATACATTTTGGAGGTCGGAAACCCATAATTTAGCCCCTATTCACTGTTTATCCCTATTTGTTTGCGCCGTTTTTGACAGCTCAAATCATGTCTCGTCATCCAGCGCGCCCGATCCTGAGGAAGGGTCTGAGGTACGGGTTGAACTCCAGTTGCTGGGCGTACGCCAGAAGGGGAATAGGCTGGATATATCGGGCCTAGCGGAGACTCCCGAGGAGCAAGTTGCTGAGGGCGCGAGCGATGAGGAGATTTTTGAGACTGTGACAAAAATGCGAGCTGATCAGAGATCAACGGGGGTTCAGCGTATCATATTATATTGATATCATATCATATTATATTATGGCGTATCAATATTATAGAGTCCTGCCTGAGGGCGTATCATACACCCCTCCCACTTCGGTTGGGTCGTCATTTGTCCGATCGTACTCACAGCGCGGAGCTCCATTCCGTTCATACGGAATTCTCTTCGCCGACATTCAGTTCATTTACCACCAAATCGCCTTGGACCGGGCACTGACCAACACGCCAGAAAATTAGACTCGTAACCAGTCTGTGCACAAATTATCAAAAATATGGGGCAAGCACTTCGATCGTATACAAACGAAGTGCTTGCCACATATTTTCGTGATTTTGTGTACAGGCTGGTTACGAGTCTACCAGAAAATAGTACCTGCACTTTAGTGTCGGGTTTCGAGCTCCGGCGATTCCCATCCCGTCTTACCAACTGCATGGTCGATTCCGTCCTTTCTGGGGATTACATTTCGAGCTCCCGTTGCTTCCGGGCTCACACCCCAGACATTTATTTGTCAATTTTCGCACCCTAGGTCGATGGCTCTGTTGCACGGCCTGCCCATTCGAGTCTTACGTATGACCAATCTGTTGAGTCCAACGTTGGCAAGCCGACAAAACCTGGTGCTTCATACTAAAATCATTATTTGTATTCGGGACATCTTGGGGTTTCCGATACCACCTGTCTTGGGCAGGATATGAACACCGTTGTGCACATAGGGAATGGATAGGCACGAAATAATATGTGAAGGATACAGCAAATACAGCCGAAGGTACAAGAGCTCGATAGTTGTGAAGTGGTTCGTGATTGTGAGCCAGCGTACATGAACTGCGGGTCGGATTTCGACAATAGACGCTCGCAAGGTGGGACATATTTGAGAAACGGGAGAGATCTGGTGTACAAATCATCGTTCAATAAACTGGTGGCCGCAATTTTGCAGGCAAGGAATCCGTGAGATCGCGAGTATGGCGGCTATCGCCCTCCACCCAAGGTCGAATGGTCTAGGCCGCAGACTCTGCGGAAGTCTGTGGGACCGCCGCCGCCTGTTCGGGGTTGCGCTGCTCGTATTCGATGCGCGCCTTGATCAGGGCGATCTCGGTCGGCCAGAAGTGGCTCTTGAGCTCCCAATCGGCGTCGCTGGTGCTGGAATGCCGCCAGGTAGTCATCACAATCAGCGCCTTCCCAGTAACCTCACCCACACAGCTGCTGTCGATGACGCGGGTTGACGTGCCGAATCGCAAGCTCGCGGGTGAGGTGCCTGTATAGTAGTCGACGAGACGTAGCTCAGGCTGGGCGACGATCCGGATATAGAGCTTATTGTAGGTGAAGAGGCTCGTCCCGCAAAAGAGGCCCGGCTCCACCTCCTCGCGCTCCATGCTGCCGAGAGCCCAGTGAGTCTGTTTCATCCTACAAGTCGTCAGAGGTCACACAGAGCCGTCTGAGAGCCAGCGCGCACCCGCTCCTCACAAAGGCGAAGCAAACGTCGGGTGATGCCTCGACGAGCACAGAGGCCGTGATGCAGGGCGAGTGCGTGTGTGACATGGAAGACAGAAAGCAAGTGGCACTGTGGGAGCACCGGAGATCATGCCAGGCTCGGGGATCAAACGCGTTCTCTGGTTCACGTTTGCTTAATTTTCGGGCTTCCATAAGTTCATTCAGAACATCCCGGCTCGAGGTCATGCCAGTGGCTGCGGTTTTAATTTTTTTGGAAAGAAATACAACGTTGCTCTACGAAATTCCGCCTCCGATCTCACATTATTCACCACTAGTACTAGCTAGTCCGCCACGGCCCTATGTATCTAATCTGTGTACTTGGCCCCAAGTACGTTTTTCAAAGCCCAAAACCCAGCTTAATGAAAATGTACTTGGGGCCAAGTACACGGATTAGAGACACAGTGGGATCTGTACTGTCTCGCGCTGGGGAAACTCAGCCATCAACAATAAAAGCAAGGAAGCCCAAAATCCTTACCCCAGTCAGTTTGGATCGTGCCAACACCTCCGTTCGTTCCTACATCTCGTCGAAGTCCGCTACTCGCCACGACTTCTCCAAAACCATAGACATTGGCGTCAAGGGGAAGCGCCGCCGTGAGTTGCAGATATTGATCCTCAAACCCCAGCGGGAAGCCATCCAGTGCAGTCGAGTGGTCCCTCTGAGTTACCGGAGCGATCGGAGTTGCGGGCAAAGAAGACTCCCGGGTATCGAATAGAGGGGTAGAACCGGGTTCAGAACGACGCGTAATCCAGAACGCAAACGGTGAGGGCTTGTAGTTGAACACCAGATCCGAGTTGTTAGCGGTACTCAAGCCCGATGCCCCCGGGCGCGCAATGACGGACTCAGGGACTGTGAACTGCAAATTTTAAGTGTCGAAGATGTTCACATGCAGCCTTTCTCTGTTTGAATATCCGACACACCGGTGAATTCGCAGATGCGTACCTGCTTTGCGTCTCGTAAGTGACCTGAATCGTGAGGTTGGCGATGTCCGTCCCAAAGGTGTTGCACGGGGGCCCTGCGAGGTCGAGCTTGGCGATGAGCCCGTTCGGTGTCTCGGACAAATCGCAGAGGGTGTATCCGGGACAAGTGGAGACATTGAAGGAGTGGCTGATACTCGAGTTGCTGAGTGCCGCCTGCTGACGGCGGGCCCCTTGGTCGCCAATACCAGCGCCGAGTGCGCTGCCTGCGGCGAGGAACAGCGCCAAGCTACCTAGGGTCAAGTGAAATATCGTGGACGAGCGGGGCCTTGAACCCTGATGATTTATAAGATCGTACGTCATGGAGTAAAAATTTCCTTTATTCACCGACTGACTCAGAAGGAAGGATGATTGACGAATGGAAGACCATGCATGAAAGAAATGGGTGACGAGGAAAGGAACGGAGGCCGGCCTCCCTACTTATACGTAGCCACGATTCTTGACAAAGTTCGTCAGCCGAGCACGCGCGAAGACACGACAACACACCACTAACAAACCGCGAACGCCCAGAATTCTTGCTTCCCGCGAAGTGTACTTATTGTAACAATAGAACGGAAGAAGAAAGGAGTTGGTTGGAGGGCATGTTCATCCTCGACTCTCGGTGTGGGAACGTTCAGTAAGAAGAGTAAAGGTTGGACGTGCTAACTGGGAGGTCAATGGAAAGGACACGCGAGACCATGGGCGACCGTCCCCATGCCCACGTCTCCGGACCACATACGAGCCGCTTTACGTCCCATATAAGGTCGGTAGCGGAGGACTTGTCGAGCTGTCCCTTGGGCAGTGCATCGATCAGAGCCCGAGCTGTCAAGTCCCCTACCGGCGCAAGTCAGACCGGTTTGCTCAGCGCTATCACGCGGCAGAGTTTGCTGGCCTATGGATATTCAATGTCAGCGAATGGCCTGGTTGTCAAAACATATGACTACCCCGGAAACACTAAACACGCTATGAACGCCGTACCTGCTAAGTATCTGTTCCAAAACGTCCTCACTGAGCGTCGACAACGTCACTCTGTTGGTTCTACGCTTGACGTGGAAGGTCCTACGCTTGACGTGGAAGAAAAGAGGCATCACTAGTTTTTTCGCGTTGTCCATAGGCTGTTCTTGGGCGCTCTTGACGTGCCTGGGCGCTCAACGAGCGCCGCCCACTTGTCGATCTGTCGGTGGCAGTTGCAAATATTTCTACTCAGGCTGCCAGCCATTTTAATTGCAATCGGTGCAAGAGACGATATAGACATCTCGATAATATGTGCGCAGCTTCGTCTGCGCTGGCGAGCTTAGAGTGTGGTGGTGGTGGTGGTGGTGGTGGTGGTGGTGTGAGAGAGAGCAAGCTGGAGCACGTGACCGCCACGCGTCCGAATGAGCACCAAGCTGGGACAAAGATGGAACCGAGAACTGGGGTTGCGTTTTTTTTTGCGCGGCCACTGCCACTAGAAGGGTACTCCGGTAGTAAATTGATGTCCTGGGGTGCCTATGTGGTACTCCCTTCAGATTCCCACTCCCCAGAGACCCGGTGAACGAGTGGCTGGATGCCTTCGATTGTTCAGCGTTGCCGGTTCTCAATCCTTATCAAATAAGACAGACACGGGAGCCCGCGGATATTGAGGTCCACCGATAAAGTGTTCCGAGGAAGTCAGAGACCGAAAGTAAAATTAGACTACTGAATCAATGATCAATAGCCCCACGTCAAGGCCATTGACAGGACGGTCATCTTACCCCGCAATCCACATGCTACCTACCTACTGCTTAACTACAAACATCCACCTGATCTTCCACGAATACTGCCCGCTGGATTTTCTGCATCCAATCTCACGCTAGGAGGTGAAAGAGACGTTCCAAACAATACCCATGGCGGTGAATATCGTGGCTTGAAAATGTGGATCTTATGTAAAGGCATCCCGCGCCTCTCAGAAACGGTATTGGAGAGCAAAATAAATGAGTCCAATACGGAGGTGCTGGGAGATCGAAGGCAAATACTTGCAAGATATACATATTTTCACAATGGCGCCAGGTGAGGTCGCATCTGTCCGGCGGACATCTCGGACATCTCGGATTGCATCTGACATGGAGGAGCTGGATGATTAAGCGGCTCGTCTCACGTACGGATGCAGCATAGTCGTTGTCAAAAACTCCGTTCAACAAGCGTAGATAACTTACAAGGGAGGATATTCAAAGGGCTGGCGATATTTCATGGACGGAGGACAGTGACAGAAACTATCATCCCAAACCGATATGGACATGTCTTGAACACGTCAAATTCACAAATTTACAGCCAAGGACAACAAAGTTGATATTAACGTGGAGTGGTAGCAGAATAATAATGAAAGTCGTATGTACACAGTACACTGCAGGAGGTATCGGGGTTGCGGAATTACAGCTTCAAATCCCGCAACGACTTAATCACCGACTGCATATCGCCTCGATTCCACTCGCCCGTCCACTCCTGCTGCGCCGGCGTCCCCGCGCCCGCGGGCTCCCACGGGACGACGAAGAGCGGCATCACCTGGAACGGCGACGTAAAGCGCTTGTCGTCCGCGAACGGCGTGTCCGCGCGCGCGAACGGCGCGAACGGCGTGGGCGTCTGCGCTTCCTCCCGATCCCACTCCTGCACCTGATCCCGCTCCCGCTCCGCGTACTCGCCGTCGTCCGTCTCCGTCTCCGCGAGCGAGAAGCGGGGCTGCACGTGCAGCTCGCCGGAGGACTGTGTCTGGAACGAGAAGCGCGTGTCCGCGGACTCGGCGGATATTTGGAAGGTGAGCACCTCTGAGTCGTCGTCGTCGTTCGCGTAGAAGGCGGGCTCGGGGAAGGCCGGAGGGGGCGGTGGGGGCGCAGGGCAAAGCGCTGCGGGGGTGACGGGGCGCGCGACGTACGTCTGAGCCGTGGGGCGGTAGTCGTCCGCGTCCCACACCTCGCGGTGGAAGCTGTCGGAATGCGGCGCCGCCGGGGGGTCGCTGGGCGGTAGAAACTCGAGGATGGAGCCGTAGCTCGACTGGCGGCGCGCGGAATGCTGCGGGGAGATGACAGCCGCAGGGAGGCTGGATATCGAGACGCTCGAGCGGCGCGAGAGCTTCGCCGCCTGCGCCTGCTCGGCGAATCCAGCGCCCAGCGTGCGGGCGAGCTTACTCTGCTGCCGCGCATCCCGCCCATCAGAGCTCGTAGACTGGGAGCTAAACGTCGACGCGGTGGATGGGCGTCGGGACGGCCCTGTTGAGCCGCGCGCAAAATCGTACGGGTCGGGGTTGATGGGTTTTTGATGTGAGCGCGTGGAGGCGGGAATAAACTGGATGGAGCTCGCGGTGCTATCGCGGGTATCTGTGCGCGTCAGCGCGTTCGCGGTCAACGCCGCGCGTGCCTTGCCCTTCCCGTGCCACGGGAACTTGAACTCCTTCTCCTTGCCAGGATTTGCCGCCTGCGGCTTGACTTTCCCCGGGCGAGAGCCTGCGCCACCGCGGCCGCCGGGGCGGTAGACGACAGGCGGCTTGGGCGTCTCCTGGATCAGGGCCGCGGCTCGGGTCGGTAACGGTGGCGGTGGTGGTGGCGCTGGCGTTTCGATCGGTCGTGGCGCGGGCTGAGATGATTCGGTAAGTCCGCGAGGACGCGAGCCGACACCACCGCGCCCCACGATTCGGGGTCCAGTAGACGAAGCGCTCCGTCGGAGATCCCGGGCTGGGAGGACCAACGGTGGAGCGACGAACGGAGGTGGGGCATCGGGGTCTGCGGGGAGCGCGCGCAGACGGGACCCTTGCCCACCGCGCCCAACGACTCGCACGCCTGTCGTCGGCGTCGGTGACGATTGAGATGCAGCCGAGTCCTTGCGCATATGTTTTCCTCCGGCTGTTTAAGCGACGTGTTAGACACCTGGCTCCAGCGCATGACAGGGTACGCACCAAGCCGCAACTTAAAGACCTCAATCGGGGACAGGTGCGTCAAGTTAGGTGCGGATGAATTTGAAGATGACTGGGGCGCCGGGGAGTCCTTGGAGCCAGAAACAATGGGGCTATGCTCCTCCGTGAAATGGCCGGAGGAGTGGGAGTAGGAGGTCTCGGATGTCGCCAAAGACATGCGACTGGCCGTGAAGTCCGACGCAAACGATGACGAGGAGGTGGTGCTGAGGGAGTAGAACGCAGAATCTGCAGAAGACTGTGCCGGCATGGGCAGCTGCTCTTTCGAGGCCTGACGCGACGCCCCACGGAGGCCCCTGCGGCGAGTCGAGGTGGTGGTGAAGGTCGACAGCATAGTGGAGTTCTCCCTTAGATCTGCCGAGGAGTTGGGGTTGAGAGGGCGGTCGTGGGTGAAGATCCATCTATAAAGGGGTTATCAAACGAGGTCGCCGGCGATTGGCGACAATGTTGACTAATGTTGATCAATCAGGGATTCGAAGATGGTAAAGCATGGTGATGCCCGCGAATTCGGGACGCAGGTCATGACAACAGACGTCGCAGGAAGGCAGCATACCTGCACATATGCTAAATATCATGTTGCGAAATGCACCGTACAGTCAAATCTGGACTCAAATGCTTCCGCTGAGACCTACGAGAATTGCAACGACGAGGCGGGGAAAATCAGCAGATCACTGATGGCGGACTGTTCGGCGCGAGTGCTTCTCACTCACCGCCTATCGTCCGCTTGCAGTCTGATTCGGGACGGGCTGATGTGCGAGCGAGCAGACGGAAATCGTGGCGCTTCCAGTCGATCCACCTGGTGATCGACGAATCGCCAACGATTAAACCAAACTACTGGTTGGGTTAGTACGTAGGTCCATTCAAAATCAAGATGAAATGGAAGAATATGAAAGGAGGACACAACACATGCGAGGCAATCAGGGTTATGGCTGAGGGGGCGCGGAAACAATAAACCATTCCTCCGTATCTCGGTGCCACGGATTGGCACCAATAAACTCATCTATATCTCTCATGTAGGGATATTATTTGGGGGACTCTACGCCGCCAGTATTGACGACGGGACTCTTGGGCTGCTCTCCCATTTGTTGTTGGACGGCCATAGGACTCAGTAGCTTGGCATATCGCGGTTCTATGAACAGGGCCCTGGAGCACGAACACGGTCAGATGCGGACGCAGCGGAGAGATATCCGTACTTGGCCTCTACGAGTAGTGTTCCCGCCAGGTCTTCTACACGGCCAGACACGACCGCTTTGCGCCCTTTAGCTTCAACCAGTTGCGTCTTCAGAATCACGAACTGCGCGCAAGGTGAGCCCACGAAAATCATAAGCCCGAATGATGCTACCTGGTCAGCGCGCGTGGGAGCGCGGTAGGTCAGCGAGAGCGTGGCTGTTACACCGACCTTTTGGGGCAAGTTCAGGATCGCCTACAAATGAATTCAAAATCATCCATCAGCAATCAGAGTTCCCTCACACATCACCAGAACCACACACGTTTCGGGCCAGCGCCTCGTCCAGCAGTGTCGCGAGCAGCCCTCCATGAATTATGCCGTCGTGCCCACAGAGCCCGCGCCCCAGGTGGATAAAGATGAGCGCCTCGCTCTCGTCCTTCTTCACGCGCGCAAGGGGGAACAACGCGAGCTTCCCGGGCCCGCGCAGCGCCCCTGCCGTAAGCTTGTTCGCCCTCCCCCCCGCGGGGAGCTGTTGATGCGGGCGCGTCTCGTACCACTCATCCGCGTCCGGCCGTGCGCGCAGCGCTGCCAGCACGGGGAGCGCCTGTAGCTCCGCCTCGAGTGCTGCTGAGTACGCTAGCGACTCCTCGGAATTGGGATCCGCCGGCGGTGGCGGCGCGGGGCGTGGATACAGCAGCGACACGAGTGGTGGAGGGTAGACGGTGCCGAGAGCGTAGGCGCCGAGTGAGACGGCCGTCACGAGCGAGGCTGTGGCGAATGTACCGAGCTTGCGCAATCTAGGGGAAGCGGGCGTGGCCAAAGTGGGGGGAGTGGCCGAGAGCAAGCTAGGTTTGGTTGAAAATCGGTTCCCTGAGCCCGAGCGAGTTTGCCGACATGAGACTCGGAATCGTCCGCTACTGCGAGGAAAAATCGCAGACATAGCCGGGGCAGACTCGGCAGCAACAGTCAAGCAGCTGTGAGAAACACTACTCTACAGCCTCCTGAGATGTTGGATGGCGGCTAAATGAGGGAAGACGCCGGAGGCCCGGAGCTGGTGGAAGGGAGGAAGGAAGGAGTGTCACGTTTTCACGGGCACGTGTTCACTGTCACGTCGTTACCTTGACACCGCGGCTCCGGTTTGCTCCGATCCGGCGCCTCCTGCTTCAAGCGCCCATTGGCGGCCACGCACTGCGACGAAGACTCCCACTCTGGCCACCCCAGAAGATTTAGAGATCCTCGAAAAGCCCTCGTCCTCACGATGAATTTGCAGGATAGTCCTCTCCCCGAACTCTTCGCTACATATCCTCGTCAAATCCTCGTCGGAATCGTGATTCCCTTATGATTCATCAAGCAAAGGCTCTGGAATGCGGTCTCCATATTTTTTCGGTCGGGCCACCTTTATTATCCGTATCTTTCCACACACATCCTTCTGCACCTACCGCTCCTCCGCCTTTCGGCAACACAGACTCGCGCGCAATGTCGTCATCCTCACAAATGACCGCGGAAACAAACTCCGCGATGAATTATTCTACCTTCGGCGCTGGAGCTTCCACCTTACTCTCTTGTATGTGGAAACGCCATCCTGGAAATATCCTGCCCGCAACATGATGTGGCTACCTCGGCTATACGGCGGCATCCATTTCCTACCCTTCGCATCGAGCGCAGCGCCTCGCCTGGTACTATTTAGGGTTAATACAACACTGAGGTTTCGGCCTCTTGGATCATTGTGAAACTCGTCGGGATCCTCCAATCATTTTGTTCCGTCCCCCTTGTTATCCCGAAACGCCCGCTTCAAGTTTCGCGTCGTTCGCGCGGCGCCTATCAGCGCAGGGTCTCGCTAGCCGCCAGATATCATTTATGCGGGGATAGGATCCAAACTACGGACAACCTGGTGCCCCGAGCGAGAGTGCGCGGTGGGTTCACTTGCTGCTGTTATGGACCGGGGCGCTCCTCCAGAATTGAATTCCCAACGTCCAGCCGATTCCGCATATCTCAAACAAATCTAGCGCCGTGATCGTGGACTGAGCACGGCCGTTCACGCCAGAAATCAGCGTTGGCATTAAGCATGTCATGGAGCGGACTCTGACTCTGATATTTCCGCCCGTTGATTGATCCACGACCTTAGAATCATCGGGTCTGACCGCGATCTATTCAGCTTTAGTCACTGGCAGGGTTGAATAAAATGAATGGCCGCCCGGATCTACACGAACTGCCCTGCGCGCGCCTCGTCAGTCAGCTTTCCCTGGATTGCGCTGCCAGTGTCGATCACCAAGGCCATTATCCGGCGCAAAACATCAAGGAACGACCTGGCATACACTCTTCATCGTATATGGACACCATGATCTTGTCCGTGCCTTCATTCCTCCCCAAAACTCCTCTTGAACCCTCGAACGTATGCACCAGGCTTCGTGGCGCGGAATTTTTGCTGCATTGGCAGACTCCAGATCGGGTGTTTAAAGAAATGTTGCAATGCTCTGCGCCTGTCGCTACACCCTATGAATTTAAACACGACACTGGAGACTCCTCACGGCCAAGAGCCATCAACCATTCAAAGTCTTCTCGACCTCAGTAGTACTCAGCACTTTGAAGCACGCTTGTATGTCCTTGGAAGATGGCGAGATCGCATCGAAATTGATTTGCCCGATTCTAGCCGGATGTCTCCACATCTAGGTACGTCCAAGAGGTATGGCGGTCAAAATGCACTTTCATTCTTCCCGACACTTTTTCGACTTTTTCAATGTTCCAAGACTTTTGTTCTGCCTCCTTTGCGACATTTACAGTGGCGGCGAAAAAGAATGAGCACAGTGGTTTGGGCCCATTTCTTGACCGAATTACTCCAAATAAAATCATGCCATGAAATTTGAGCTATTTCAAGCTCCTCTGCACAAAGTAAACCATACTATGCCGGGCCCGTTGTTCCGGAATAAAATTATTTGGCGTACAGTATTCTGAAAAACCGACTTCGTGGATTTGCATGGTACCGAAAATCAGTCATGATAGCATGAAAGTACTTGAAAAATGGAGCATAGAAGCACTTTTTTCGATGAAGATTGATTAGTATTTGGGCTCACAAGGAGGCCCTCAAGTTGGCCATTTTGAGCAAAAATGACCAACTTGCAGCGAGCATTGTGAGTTCAAATGTGCATCGATTTCACTGAACTAAAATGCTAGTATGCTTCATTTTTCACGTACTTTCATGCTATCATGGCCGATTTTTGGTACCATTCAAATCCATGAAGCCGACTTTTCAGAATATACCAAATAATTTTATGCCGGGACAATGGGACAGGCATAGTATGGTCTACTTTGTGCAGAGGAGCTTGGAATCACTCAAATATCATGGCATGATTTTATTTGAAGTGATTCGGCCAGGAAATGGGCCCAAACTGCCGCGCTCATTCTTTTTTGCCGCCACTGTATATGAACCTTGTGACGATGGAAATATAGTGAAGTTTACCCGATACTTTATTGACTCTGATATGACAGCGACACTTTCATTGAATGCACTGGTTGAGCAATTCAAGTTTTTCGGTGAAAAAATTGGTGAAAAATATCCAGGATTTTACAGAAGTTTTTCACTGAAAAAGTAGGTGAAAAATGTAAAACTTTTTCAGCGCTTTTTGACTTGTTTCAGAAATTTCACCTTAAAAATGAAAAAGTAGTGAAAACATTCTAGGTTTTTCACCCATGGTTTCAGTGAAAAAAGTGTGACAAAAAATGGACATTTTTCACCAATTTTTTCACTGAAAAACTTGAAATGTTCAACCAGTGATGAGAGAAATCTCCGTGGAGTCAGTTTTTTTTCTCCTGATTTATGATCTGGAAGTTACAGAGAGCATCAAAAATAGACTAGAGCTTTGGCTTGATCGACTTCGGGTAGCAACACGCCGTGAATCGTTCAGCAGTGTACGGTCCAAATTTATCAAGGGGCTGCCTGCGGTCAGCTCCGGCTATTCAGACATCCACATTTGGGGCTGCACGATAGCCTTTTGTGCAGTGGTTATGCGTGTGATTATGCATTCGGCACGGACCGCCGAATTGCAATCTCCGACCGGCTGTCACTGGCGGCATTTACCTCTGTATGTCTAGTCTTTAAACTCCGCTCGGGAATCACCGACGGCGCGAAGTGCCGGCGCGCTCTTATTTACAGCGCCTCCGTTCCCTAATGCAAGCAATGATTTGTAGAGGGATTTAGTAAGGCAACTTTGATCTAGAACGTGGCGGACAGTACTAGTTCAAGCTGGCCAATAAAAGTGTCGCCAGTCCGGATTGGCGAATATAAGGGTCGCGAAATTGCAGCGATACTTACTTGAACAATCTCGAAACTCATAAAATGTCGGAAAGGACCGAATTTTAGCCATAAAAGTGTCGCAACATTGAAAAACATACAAACAAAGTGTCGGATGACCAAAAGTACACTTTGACTGCCATACAGGTGCTCATACCACATAGAGAAAACGACGAATATACGACTAACCCATGGGGTCAGAAACATACCTCATTGGTAATCGTGCCACGTAGCTCAAGTCTGTTAATAAAATAACTAAACAAGTACATGCTACAACTGCAACCCGTCCGTCGCATATAACCGTGAGCCGAAAGAGAAAAACCCGAGAGGTAATCGGTGAAGGTGGTTGGCGTGGATCACATGGACCGCATGTGCTGGATATCCGGACCTGGGATGGTTCACGCTCATTTTAATCCAGATGGAGACTTCGACGGGCCTCTTTTTTTCGGACTGAACCGTATATCCTTTGCTTGCGCGGGGCGGAGGATCTAGAAAGATTGAGCAAGACCCACGAATGTTCGGAAAAGCTTGATATCGTGACAGACCTGGAATGTGCAGAGTAGCGACTCGTCGACGCTCATGATGCTCCCCGCGTTGTCGAACTCCCCGCCGTAGTTCGGCGCAGAGAAGATGGTGACCAGGTGCCGCTTTGCGAAGAACTCGTACCCGTCCTCGACAACCTAGAGTGTAAAAAAAATTGACATGGGGAAGGAGACATTGTGGAGATGGTATGCACTTGATGCGCACGACAGATGAGATCGAGGTCGTGCTTTTGGAGGAAGCGAGCAACGACGTCGGCGCCGAAGGTAAAGGATATGCCGCGGTCGTTGTCCCCCCATCCGTTCACCTCTTTATCGGGATCGGCCCTTCCGTGGTAGCATGTGAACTCAAGCAGGTGAGCGGATGGATGAACACGCACCACAGTAAATCTGAGAGCAGGCCTTCAACGCAAGATCATTAGACACGGTCTGAAGCCTATACAAGGAGCATACCCTGGTCAGGAATATCGGTGGGTCGCATGATGCGCCGGATCTGATCCATGGAGTGGAGATCGGGGCTCAGCCCTCCGTGCATCGCAAATATCTTGTCATCAATGATCGCGGCGATAGGGAAACAGTTGAAACAGTCGATGAAAGCGCGCCAGATTTTGATGTTGTACCACCGCTTGCCTATCGCAACACAGTCAGCGCCGGACGCTAAGATCACTGAGATTATACGTGCACTCATCGTAGAATCCATAGATCCGATTTATCGAGGCGGTCTCGTGGTTTCCCCGCAGAAGGAAGAAATTTTCGGGATACTTGATCTTGTACGCGAGCAAGAGGCAGATAGTCTCGAGCGACTGTTTTCCACGATCGACGTAGTCGCCGAGGAAGAGGTAGTTTGACTCCGGTGGAAGTCCCCCGCACTCGAACAGGCGGAGGAGGTCGTAGTATTGCCCGTGAGTGTCGCCTGAAGTAGTGTGAGATGGAGATGGATCGTATAAATGGCGGAGGGCGACTTGCCGCATATTTTAATGGGCGCCTCGAGCTCAAGGAGAATGGGCTGGGAGAGTATGATTTCGCGGGCGGCGTTGCAGATGTATTGGATCTCGTGTTCGAGAAGGTTCACAAGTCTCCCGGGCCGATTCCCGCGGATTGGAGGGAATGTATTTTCAGTCAGCCAGGCAATCTCCCGGGGGAGGCAGATGAAACTCCGGCATGGACCAGTCACCCCCAATGTAAAGGTAACTTCACCTTCAAGCAGTCTGTCAATGACAGAGTCGAGGTCAATAACGATCTTGGAGCTCGCCATGCCGAATAAATCGGGTCGAGCAACGAGTAAACGTGTTCCAGACCAAATATGCGGCACTTGTGTGTGTGAAACCTGAGACGGCGGACTGGGGGTGTGTAGTGGGGTGTGGTGTGGGCCAAGAGCGATGATTACTAACGTGGATTATGACTCGAGTCCCCCCATCACCCCATCATCAACGTAAAGTTTGAACCGGTCGTGGGTGCTGTGCCTGAAACGGCGGCTCTGGTTGAGCCAGTGCAGGAGGTACTTACCGCTCACGAACGACCAAGGTTGAGGGATCCTCACAGTAACGAGGGGGAGGGGCTCATTGGCCCAAAAAAAGAAACGGCCTAGAAAGGCCTAGAGCTCGGATCTCACTTTCCTCCGACCCGGGCAACCATCCCCGCAGCTTGCAAGGGGCAAAGGGGCGACACAATGGTGACATGGGAAGGATCAGGGTGGACAATGCGGTCACATGACTCCGTACCAGCAAGCTAACGTGGGCTTTCCCGGTCCTGCCCTCAATAATTCAAACAACATAAGACGGACAGTTGGAGGATGAACTGGATGTATTTATACGTATCTCTGGGCAAGTCGTCAGTCACTGTGCTTCGAAATTTATTATGCATTAGTCCTACGCATTCATTACACGGCCGATCCCTTGGATACCTCACATTACTATTTGAGACCCCTTACCTGGCCACCTAAGCATTCATCCCTCAATTTCAATCTGTCCACTAACCCTACGCGCACCCAACTGTGTCAAAATGAGGGCAGGCATCCTACGAAGAGTTCAAGACTCCTCCCACCCAAATATCTGAAGATTTGCCGGTACAGTGAATTTATTTCGGCCGGCAGTTCACCATGGCCAAATAACAGGCTAGTTGGCCACCCAGCCGAATCAAGTCACGAGGCTTGAATCCGGTGCCCGAATCCATCGGAAATGGTAGCTAGGGTCTATAGTGACCATTTGAAGATATAATACCTCATCTGCAACCCATATGAGGCGTGTAAATGACTGCTCCTCAGATGGGGGTAAGCCCAGAAACAAGGTCCCTGGAGCGATGGCACGTCTACTGGAAGATGGAACCATACTGTGACCAAAATTAAGACCCACATAGCTTAGAAGGAAGGTATACGACGTATTTACATCCCTAACTCGGTAGTAAAGTCTTCATAACTCCCCAAAAAAATCCTAGTGCTGGCAACACCAAAATTGGGTGGGTGGCGGTAAAGCACTGCAGTGAGAAGGGAGTTGGGCAGATAAAATTCCAACCTACTGTCGGAATTGAATCATCGGATGCCAAAAAGCCTTGTAGGCAATTCCAGAGTGGTGGCCCCATGGTGTCGTCTGATACAACGTCGGCCAGGGGGAGCGACTCAAAAAAACAGCGGCGCGTTCATGGGGGCATAGCGTGGAGGATTTTGACTTCTCAGTGGCGGGTATGGTTTTAGATGAATCCACCGAATCAGGGGAGCAGATAGAGCCCACGAAGTCCCGGAACGGCCCAGAATTGGCGGAGAGCCAGCCAAGAGGTGGGCGACGGAAGACGCCGGTAGATCAACCTCCCAAGTCGCTCGAATTTGAAAAGACCCCCCCCCTCCCCCCCGGAGGTCGGTCCGTCGGTAAACGGACCGTGATCCTTGCTTAGAAATCGCCCGATATAGGCCGCAAAGGCTTTCCACTTTGCTTCTCAGCTCTCCTCGATACATTACAGCAGGACAATATGCAGATTACAAACAATACAGCTGCAAAACATATGAGACCTGTCATGGCGCTAACGACTCGCCTCCATTCCCCTTCCGCTTCTTCTTTGGACGTGAACTCGGCCCTGCAACTGGCGCGGCGGCAGTGCGGGAACTCGGTCCTGCAACTGGGACGGTGGCGATCCGAGTCGTACGAACTGGAGCCCTGCAGTGAACATGAGCGCCACCTGGACATGGCAAAGAAATGAGAATGATGCGCGTCGAAAGCAGCGCGTTGTTTGTGCACGACCAAATACCGCTTCTTCGGACCGAAGGATTAACTCATATTTTATTCATGCTTCGCGAAAATATTTCTTTGTAGAGCCAGATCGATTCGGAAGGCCCAAAAATGAGGGGGGTTCTCTTTTATATTTGAGGATCCGGTAAATACTGCGACGAGAAAACAAAAGTCGAGTTCGGCGCTGCCCAAGTCCAAAACGTGATCGGGCCGACGTTCAGCGGAGTTTGAAAAGAGGTCGATTTGCCGGGATCTTCCGATGCCCACCTCTTGGAGCCAGCTGAAACGAGAAAGCCAAGCCGCGTCGGCGTAAGAAATTGATGTTCCCACGTTGCGGGTCTTGATCCGGGATGTCGTAACTTTCGATCAACTCATCACTCCGGCTCCAAATTCGGTTCAGACCTTCGTTGTAGATCGTACTCCCATCCCCCATTATCCCTGGGAGTGAACAGCAAAGTCTCTGCATGCCAGATTCCAAATGACCAACTAGGTAGGGTGGTCAGGTAGGGGGTCTCAAATAGTACATGCATCCACACTACAGCGCTCCGTACGCCACCCGCCCATCCAGCACCGTGGCAAGCACCTTGGTCTCCAGGATATCCCGCGGCGCAATCTTCATGATATCGCGCGACAGCACCACGAAGTCTGCGCGTTTCCCCGCCTCGAGCGACCCCAGCTCCGCTTCCGTGAACGACGCGTAAGCGGGATCGATCGTGATTCCTGCGTCCAGGGAAAAAATCAATGTGGACAATGTGAAACGCAAGGCACAGGGTACGCACCGCGCAGAGCCTCCTGGCGCGTCAGGCGCTCCTCCGGGAACCTAGGAATTGGAGATGCAATTGGAAGAATGCTGGATGAAGACGAGGTGGACGTACCAGCCCCCGTGTCCGTGCGGAGAGTCGCCCGCGAGCGAGACGCGCGTGATCGCGGCGTAGAACCCCGCGAGCGGGTTCATCGTCTCGACGGGGAAGTCCGAGCCGAGCGTGATCTTCGCGCCGCTGTCGAGGAGGGAGCGGAAGGCGTATAGGCCTTTCACACGCTCGGGGCCCTGCATGGGCACACTCAGCGTCCATGACACAATTACTCTCAGAATCCGGGACGCACCAAACGATCCTGCGCGTACCACATGTCGCTAATTCTGAGGGAGGACATCAGCTTTGCGGGGGTGGAAAAAGTGGGGGAGACGTACGCGTGGGTTGGTTGCACGCTGGCAATAACTGCTCTCGCAAAAATTAGGTAGGGACCTCCATAAGCTGAAATCATAGCACGAACGCACCACCAAGCTTCGCGAGGCGCACCATGTCTGCTTTCGTCATCAGCTGCGCGTGCTCAAGGCGCGGGCGCAGCGCCGTGACATTCACACCGGCGAGCGACGCCTCGAACGCGTCGAGCACGATGCCGTTGGCACGGTCCCCGATCGCGTGGACGTTCTGTGGTAAAATGTGATTGAGATAATAAACCCTTGACAAGAAAGGACTCACGACTTGCCACCCATCCCGCAGGAAGCGCGGGATAAATTGGAAGAGGACCTCCGAAGGGAGACGCATGAAGCCGCTCGTGCTCGGATTGTCGGTGTAAGGCTCATAGAGCTGTCAAAAAAAAGTTAGCATCCGATGCAAATGCCAGTTTGGCCGCATACAGCAGATCCGCCAGTCCGAAGAGCACCTGGTGCAGTGTCAGATATGCATGGATGTGGCGTATGCGGAAGACCGCACCATCGGCGAATATCTTGACACTACGCGCGGTGAGGCGGCCATCGGCTGAGCCGACGAACGGTTTCGTAGTGTTTCCCCAGTACGGCTCGCTCTCATCGAAGTACTTCATGCCGTAGATGCGGATCTGGACTGTCTGAGTAAAGGAAAGCGTCGGAGGATCGGAGGATCGCACCGGGATTTGACCACTGGCGGCTTGGCTGTGGAATTGATTGGAGAGGAAAATATCACGAGGTAAAGGAGCAGCGCACCGAGAGAAGAAGGCAAGCGATGTGGGATCTAGGCCGGCGTCGTGCACGGAGGTGAGGCCGTACGCTAGGGCATCGGTCACCGCCACCGTGAAGCGCTGCATCAAATCTTCTTCAGTCAAAGGCGGCGTCTTCAAAAGCTCCTGCGCGTTATCGAGCAGCACTCCTATAATCGCGGTCAGCGGTTAGAATAACATAAAAGTAACGCAGTGGCATGCCAGTCGGCACCCCAGCCTGGTCCCGCAGGATTACGCCGCCCTCGACGGCAGCCGGCAGCGGAACGCTGAGTTCGAGCGCGCGTGCCGACACCCACTGCGCGTGGCAGTCCTTCGACTGCAGGACGACGGGCCGGCCCCTGATCACTGGGTCGGCCTCGAGATCGGCCTGGGCGCTTATAAGAAGGGCGAGCATCACATCCCATCGTGATAACGCACCGCAGTCGGCCACGCCGCGCCCGGCCAGCTCGTGTGGTCCCACCCGCCCCCACGGATGAAAGCGTCTCGGTTGTTCAGGATTGCAGGGTTGCTGAGGATGTATTCGCGGACACGCGCGACGGTGTCTAGACGATGCGATGGTCAGTTAGACTGGGATATGAATGATAATCGGAAAGACGGGGGCGAACCTGTGATGGTCGCCGTGCCTTCGAGGGGAAGCTGTCGACTTGCGCCGTATTCGAGGAGGTGGCCATGGGAATCTGCGGGAGAAGGTCCATTACTCCACTGTAACGGTCAAAGAAGCGGGACTTGCCACTGAGGCCAGGCAACACAATCGCGTGCTTGGGCACATATCGGATGGGGAGGCCCTCGATTTTTCTAGCGTCCGCTGGTGAGAGAGTCAGGGTAATATATCAGAGCAATATGGAAGACGTACAGAGACTTGCAGTGCGGAGGATCCATGAATTGTTGACGACGAGGCAGTCTACTTGTGAGTTTGTGGCGTCGACGGTGTATATATTCCCGGGTCGAGAACAGATAGCATAGTAGTCCGTGTCCAACGATCTCAACGATGCGCTGCCAGACATGAGGCCAATCCAAATGGCGAACCCAGAGGCGACGACAGAAATCGTGATTGCCACCGATGTCGAGATGAGCTTTGTCGGTGGCACACGCGGGGTGTCCCCAGGGGGTTTTGGGACCGGGTCTTTGAGACGTTTCTCAGGGGAGACGGAAGACATTTGAAGGGTGCTGGTGGTGGTGGTTTGAAGAGAAAGATGGGCAGAAAGATCAGATCGTTTTATAGTGCGTTGTGTGGGCGCCTCTTGGGAACAAGCGTCACAGGTTGGCCACACAAAACAAGCGGCTTTGATCGACCTCGGTAGCAGTCGCGAACAATCCAGCTATTTTCTTGTTCTTCGCTCAGTCCCCCGAGAGCTTGAAATTGACGTTTCTGTTATTGTGACCCTTCCTGAGTAAAGAAACGTGGGTGCGCGGCAGCTTATTGATTGATAGTGACGAGTACGCCCGGAGACATCGAGGCCGCGCACTGTCAGCGAGTCACTCCCAGTCAAGTGGCGGCGGTACATCAAGCTCGGAGGTGGTAGTCGGCATGTGTGTGAGACAGTGCGTGGCGTTGTTTGTCCGAGATTGGTGACCGTGTTGCTTCCCTCATCGCCATCAACGCTCCTTTCTCTTCCACTCGCTGCGTTCCTCGTGGGATCTACCTAGAATCCGCCTGTCAAAAATAATCCTCTCATAGGAACCTCGTGCAGTGGCCTCATTTACCTCCTGAGTGCCCGCCTGCTTTCTTCCGAGGCAGCGCCTCAGGCTTCAAATGATTTTCATACCTGAATGAGTACATGCGACATCCTCCCCTCGGATTTAGCTTTGTCCAGGCTCTGCGACAATAATCGGATGGCCTGCGTGGATTATCTCTCCTACTTGATGCCCACATATTCCTGAAAACCCTCCGGAGCCCGCCGAAACTCGAATGCAAGTTTGATGCGTGTCGAATTCCGAGTCCTGATTTGCGAGACCTTTGTATCTGGTAAATGATCAGCCGTCCCTGAAATATCGGTCATTCATCTCGGGAGCTGCCAAACAACCACGCGCTGTGTGTGGGAAATTAATATAGTTGATCTATTCTGCACCTGATGAGTATATGCGCGTCGGACGCTGGAGTACGCTTTGAAATCTCGTTCTATCTTCTCAAAGATTTGGATGGAAATTGATTCACTGGGCCAGTTAACGAGGACGCTTCCAGCTATTGTTAGTTCCCGCTCGGTAAAGATCGCCGGCCATTCGTGACCCGACCCTATTGATCTATTTTCATGCAGTCCGCAATCGAACTCTTCGTAGGCGAGTCCACACCGTGCTGAATGCGCAACTCGGTGCCAACAGAATTCTTGTTCATGCTCTGAATAACCTCAATCTCGGATCCCGACAAGGGCCGTCTCTAAAAATACAACTTAGTGCGTGTGGCGATGTACACAGCCAAATATTAATGCCTGTCCGGTGCTGCGCGGTAGCAAATAGTACAACATTCGGACGGCTGTCAAGTATCCTCTCTTTCTGAGTCTTCCATTCCCCCATTCACCCGCCAGCAGTCAATCCGAAGTGTATACAGCTAGTGGTCGGACAGCAATCCTGCTGGCCCGACCATCTCCTTCCATGCCGCCGCGAAGCCATTGATGAGGCGCATGTACAGGATCATCGGGAGGCAGTAGGGTTCCTCAAAAAGCATGGCGGGACCCCACTCTCGGAAGAGACGGTGGACATTTATTCAAGATATCTCGGGCATGATGCAAACCTTGCGGTATCGACCTCTTGCGTCCGTCAGGTTCAAGTATGTATCGCCTGGGACAAAATCCACGATTCTGCGTGAGCTATGCGAGAGAGTGACGTCGCCCAATAGCACCCAGACAGTCGTGGAGGCAAAGGTGCTCGATTTAGTCCCCGAACTGGTTGAATCGTTGGACCCTGAGGTGCGAAATTGGCCGTGTGAGATACTGGAACGGTTGGCAAGGCACGAGATCACAGCAGCCTTCGTCCTTGCTGTTGAGCCTCGCGCACAACTCGTGTCCCTTTTGCGGTGAGGCCCGACTATCTCCCACGTGTAACGATGGCGTTGATTCCGGTCGAGCGGAGAACATCGCGGCATTATGCAGAGTATGGCGGAGGCACTGTACAGGATTGCCCAGTCGCCCACAGGCGCGCAAGAAAATTTGTTGGACTGGGCGCCCGCATTTACTGACTCACAGAGTACCAAGATCCGCAAATATGGGTGCCGTATTATCGCAAGCCTGGTATCCGACCACACAACGACGGCCCTTTTCACTGCACTGCTCTGCGACGCCCCTGTAACTCTCCCACGGCGAGTCTCACCCATTCTGAAAGAAGAAAATGATATGTTCATTATAAATCAGGGACGGAGATGTCGGTGTCATGGACATGGCAGTGTATGCACTCTCCTGGAACGTCAAGTCTCCGGACGGCGCGGGCCGCTGTCAACGCAAAGGTGCTCGACTGCGGGAAGGAACTGTTTAGCTCACCGGCCAGTGTGGTACGGAAATGGACATGTGAGATACTCGGAGAGCTGGCCCACCACGACACCACAGCGGGGGCGGTGCTCGCTGCAAATCCCTGTGTGCGCCACTGTGCCTCCTGTCCCTCTTGCAGTGAGTTCCCAAGATATATAATTTAGTCATTCTGATTCGAGAGCAGGCCCTCTGAACCCGATCTCGACATCCGCGCAAGCGCGGCCACGACTCTGGCCAAGATCACCGAGTACCCAGAGGGAGATGTAACCCTTGCTACCACAGATTTCTCGGAGCCTGTTTAGCAACCGGCATCCCAAAGTCGCACCATGCGATTACAAACAGCCATAATTGCGAGGAACCTGCGCACGTCGCTCGGCAGGGTCATCTGGAATGTATTTCCACCGCTTGGTTAGTACAGGCGTCAGCTGGATCTGTGCACGTGAGGCCATCTGGAGTCCAAATCGGGAGAACGAAGTAGCGCAACAGCATGCACGTCTTCTAGGTTCCGGATGTCACTTAACCTCCCATGACATCTTACTATGCTCTGGGAGGCATTTGGAACCTCCCTCATACTACATGACAGAATTTTTTTTCCGCCGCCCTCGGGACCCCCCCCCCTGTATCCGAAATTTTAATGCTGAAACCCCCTTGGCCTGGGCAGTGATGAGCCATGCTACCAGGGCGGCGCAGTCGCGCTGGACTTTGTATTTGCCATAGACAATGTTGGATGCCGAGGTTTTAACCTGGCCGCGGAAAGTACTACCTTTGTCTACTTCCGTTACCGCTTGTAGACACATGGTAGACGCCCCGGGCACAGGTACCCCGATGTAAGACTGTATTCTTTAAATAACAGGGAGATTCCTGAATTGGGTCGGAGGATGGTTCAATGTTGGTTGAACGTTCAGTTAGGCCGAGTTTGGTGCGTCTGATGCCGGAGACCCGGGCCTGCCAAACAGGCCACGCAGCCAGTGCCGAGTGTGCCGAAACGTGAGAACACAATAATATAAGTGCGAGGAAATGTTGAATTCACAATTCACGGTCAGTGGGAACCAGAAGATGACTAGAGTATGTGTCTACATTTGGCCAGATGAGTCCACATGAGTCTACCTCAGGTAGACACACTGTGCACACGTAAACACAGGTAGACAAATGTCGACGCTCTGTGTCTACTCCATGTAGCCATACCTAGACATAGATCTGTGTCTACCCGTGGGTCTACGTGGGTAGACATAGCCTGTGTCTACGAGGGGCCTCAACACAGTGAATCGTGCTGTTGTCCCATGCCCTCCGACGGCGTCAAGGGCTTGAACATGATATTCTCATCGATACCTTTATCGTCCAGCAAGTCTGGGATATTGATCAAACGGATGCTGCGGTTCAATCATGCTGACACGATCTACGACACAAACTTCCGTCCACCGACGTTCCGCCGCGATGAGCCATCATATTCTGCGCCCAGGGACCCGATCCCTATCACTTTGAAGCGCAAGGCCGACGACAATATAGACGAGAAGAGGCCGGAGAAGCGTTTGAAAAAACGGAAAGTCGCGGACAAGGATACAAAGGCTGAGCAGCGATTGGGGTCCCAGACTAACCAACGCAGGAAACTTCGTTCAGGGAAATCACTGTTGCAGTTGCAGCAATCAATTTTGGGATTTCAACTCATTAATCCATATTTTTGAGCCGCCTACGTGCGAAAATGTAATTAACTTGGCCGCAACGTGCTAACTTGGCTGTAGGTGATGGCATCAGATGACATAAGTTACTTGCTTTGATCTAACTTAAGTAGCGGTCAGTTCGCGTAAGTAAAGCTACAATAAGTTGGCACGAGAGCTCTTTAAGTTTAACATTCTCTCATGGCTGGGCTCAAACTTCAAGTTCTCTGTTGGACTTCTGACAGAGTGCACATATGGGGTCGGGGTTGGCCCGTAGGGATGGACACGGGTACGGGTTCGGGTATAAAACAGTCAACCCGGACCCGAACCCGGAAAACCCGAACCCGAACCCGCGGGTTTACGGATTGCTCACGGGTCGTCGGCTAGCCCGTGCCGCCTGTGATGCAAGCCTCGGCACTTCACGGCATTGAAGTCCAAGTAAGAATGTCAATCTTCGAGGTGAGTTGTGATCCATATCATGTCCCATGCTCAGTTTTCCGCCCCCAAAACCCCCTTTATTCATGTATTCACAGCTAATTTATACCGTGTGGCTGTATTCTCACGGGTACTCGCGGGTTCGGGTCTGGAAAACAGCTGACTCGCGACCCGTACCCGTCCGACCCGACCCGGAAACCCGACGGGTTTACCCGAACCCGTGTCCTTCACTAGGGTTGGGTTGACAGTCAAGGCTGGAATTTTCGGGTTACAACCATGGCTAGCCTCGCCTTCTTCCACTGACCGTAAAAAGGGAAAACTCTTAGTCTCATGGAACATTCACCATGACTCCTACTCTTACTCTCCTAGACGTGCCAGACCTGTACTGTGAGCACAAGTTGGAATGTCAGCCCACCCGAAAGCAGGAAACGAGATGAAACAATGGGCACTCTCCCAAAATCATATTCTACTTGTATCGGACAGCGCCACAACCACTCGGCCACACCTTGTTTACTTGCACCGCTCACTCTTCGAGCCTCCATAGACACAGGCTCCCTGAATCCTGTAATCAATACTGGTAAGGGAGCAAAGTACAACAAACGATGTACTAGACCTACTGAATCCCCTACATTGGATACAGAACTGACAGGGTGATCCTGTAGCAAGTCGCCCCATAACCGTATAAGCGGAGTTTGAAATAAGTTAAATTCGAGATGCGTGGGAAAACTTAAGCTAACTTAAGGCACGTCTGCCGAGGCCCGTAAGTAAAGTTAAAGTTAGTTCAGATAAGTTACTTTTTACGGACTCCAAGATAAGAGGACGCGAGGCACGCGCCTTTATAGATTTCTCGCCCACAAATCACATGCTCCTGCATGCTCCACTACTCTGGGACTTTGCATAAAATTTTTACAAGTCCATCCCTCTATTGCGGCAACTGAGGATTGTAACATTGCAACAGGACGACCGCCTACGACGGCCACATGTGCTTCTGATTTTGATCGCTCAGGCACCGCATGGCGACGATCTCTAGCCGAGTCTCCCGCAGCGTAACGGTGTCTATCTTGTGTCTATCGCGGTCTATCCGTCTAAATCTGTCTCTCTTAGAAACTGCGCGTCTTGCCTGGATATGGCATGTCTATGCAGCCAGATTGCGTTTCCAGATGCAATACGGCCTCTTTTTCTTCTTCCTTTCTGCGACGCGCGCGATGGCTTCTCCTTCGCCTGTAACTGCTCAGGTGGTTAAACCCTAACATCAGGCGAAGGCAGAACCTTTTGTTTACGAGTGGGCTTACCTTTCTCGGTAGGTCATGAGCTCCTGGCAGACTGCAGTGGCGTTACGATTTTTTTTTTTGCCGCAAAAGCGGCACTACGCTTGTGCTACTACGAAGGCAGTTCCTGCCCATCCCGGATCTACTTCTTCGATCAAATCCTTTCAGATTCCGTGTACCACTTTCCATCGCGCATACCTGAATTTGCCTTTTCTGTCGTTGTTTGCGATGTTTATCCGTCAACTAATGTGGCGCGTCCGACCCAGTGACGACGTCATCAGTCCCCAACACCTTTCGCCGACAACCATTCCTCACTCACATCCACACTCCGGGTACCTGCTTATGCACACACCTGTACCACGCCTCCCTACACAGTCCCAGCAATTAATCGACCAACTCAGCACGCTCAATCGCCACTCTACCTTCCTACATCTAGGCCTTCAGCTGGGCCACAGCGCGGTCGTAAGCCGTCAGCGCGACATCGCCGCCATCGCCAACGAATTCGCCCAGGGGTTCGCGCTGCACACGATCTGCGAATGCGAAGCCATCGAGGCCGGCTGGCTTGCGAACCGGACGAATCCGCAGCCGTACGAACTACGGCATATCGAGCACACGCTCCATCTCCGCCGCGCCCTCCGTACCCTCGCGCACCGCGCAAGCGCCACGCCCGTCGAGCACGCGCGGATCATCGACCAGCTCCGCATCGACCTGCGCGGGATGCCATTCGGCTTTGGACGTATTTCTGGATGAGTTGGGGGTGAGCGACGTTGATCCAGAGGGAGAAGCGCTGGCGTGAAGAGTGTTGGAGGAGTTATCTAAGACTCGGATCGGGAGGTAGTCGCTGGGGCCTTCGTTCTTGTTTCCGTTTAAGGGCCTCCCTCAATTTTCTCGCAATCCGTATTGGTCCTTAATTTCACGCCACACCAGTATCTTGTTCTCAGAGCGTCATGCTAGACACATTTCGAGTTTGTGGTGTATCCATCCTCCGGAGATCATTGCAAGTCACAGAATGAACGCAGTCTCGATGCACTCGCATAATAAGGATACATACTAGTAATTAATTAAGACTTTTACCGGCGAGCTGAGGAAGGAACCGCCGGAAGCTACCGGGGACCAGGCAGCCGAATTCATCCGAACACAGCCACTCTTCCTTCTTCTTTCCTGCCACCACATCTTCGTGAGCCGAACGCGAACCCACGACGGAACACCTTCTGCTTTCTGTCGTGAAGTGAACGTTCCTGATCTGCTTTCGTCCTCCTACCATCCGCCCCTTGTGCTATACGTGGCAAATTCCCAATCTCTCTAGATGCTCAATCTCGTGTCTCGGCTGGCAGACTTTCATCTACCGTCGTCCGGTATGTCGACGGTGCATTTAGGGGGTTGATCGATCCAGCTGCATCTGCCGTATCCTTCAAAAGAGACGGCTCTGAAGGGATAAGAATGAATACATCTAAATCTCACTCGTACGCTCCATCATTCTCCCTTCCCCTGATAACACTCAGCCGTGTCCTTCTCCCCGCAACTTTCGGAGAAACAGCAGCAGCGTAGTATGTATTCAATTATGCCTCCCATGCACAAACATGTGACTATGTACGCCGCATATCCGGCGAAACACGGTAAACCCATTGACCCATTGGGAACCCGGGAGCTAGTTGTTATGTGGATCTGATTCATTGCGGTTTGAATCATTTCTACGCTCCCAATTGCAATGGGATGGACTGCCTCGATATCGTAAGCACCTATTCCGTGCTCCGAAAAGTTGGGAGCTTACCCTCTTACCCCTACATATGACAGCCGGGCAGTGCGGCAGCTGCTCTAGCTCCCGTCATCTTCATTACTTCCCCGGCCACGATCTCGGCGGTTGCTCTGGGTTCCCGCTGTCTTTGGTAGGTCCCCGCCCAAAATATGTCGGTCCGTCCTGTCAGATCCTCCCATCTCTTTCTACGTGTGACATTGTGGCACCAGCCTGGATGCTTGAATCCTGACAACGAGCCCCACTCCGACGGTGAGATTCCGTAACTGAGACAAATTGAAATTACCGGCGCGTCTTTCACGGAGATGCCGAACCATCAATGTCGGCGGTAGGCTGGTAGCGTTCTACCATCGCGCGCAGGTGTCGACCACATGGTCCTTATCGATCGGACAGGCCCAGATGTGCTATACTCGTCTTGGACCCACCGCAAGCTGAACGCCGCCGCCACCGATACTCAGTGAGCAGTTTGCATTCGCACCCAAGATGGGCAAAGACAGGACGCAATCCAAACTCGCGACATCCTTGAAGGATGAATGTTCGGCAACAGCTATGGCAGCTATTGCTGCATCATGCTGTGCGAATCCCTAATACCTTTTCCAGCGATCGCGCAGGTAATCCGACCCCGGATGGCTGCTATATTGTTGCGGCGCTGATGAGAAATCTGCTGTCAAACTTAGCATCCCGCCGGAGCCGATAGGTCCCCGGATCTCCACCTCACTCCCACGCCACCTGGATCACCAGATTGCACCATCCCCATGTCGTTTGGGTGCAATTGTATCTACTATAAATGCCAGCCTTATCGCCCGCTTGCCTATCCACTCATGTCGTCGCCCACTCTCTCATCCCTGCCCCTCGTCGCTCCCCGCGCTGAGCGTTGGATCGAGTTCATTGAATGGTGTCTAGAATCCAACGGGAATCCTCTGCGCACCACATACCCAGGGCAGCCGCGCATTCATTATGTGTCTGGTCACTGCTCCTCTGGGTCGTGGCGGCCGCAAGGATAACCGTTCGACGAGATGCATCCGGTGTATCTCGGTGCCTGTGCCATGCGGGATGGTATTCTCCCCGCGTTCTGTTCACAGGAATTTCACTATTTCGCCCCCTGTTCCTCGATGCTTCACGCGTCATCCTTTATTCGCCCCTATGAATCAGAAAGCCCCAAATTTACCTCCTCGTCACGCCATACGTGCCGGAGAAATCAATCGGGGAACGACGAGCAGCATGGACACTGTTGTGATACAACTTAAGGTGGATCCCTGTAACTCTGATGTTCCTATGACAACAGCTGGAATCGGGTTTCATTAATACAAGAATACCCGTGTGGATAAAGCGGGTAAGGCCGACAAGTGGCACAGCCCGCTACTAATTAATTGTTGGAGTCTTTCAAGCTGGTTTAAGTTTTGTGCAGATGTATACATCAAATCTTTGCAAATTTCACCAAAATTCCTTGTGCACAGAGTTCAAGGCCATGCTAAATATCAATATTAAATAATGGTGGCCCAACGCTCGCTCGGTCGCCGTCGCGGGCGTCCCGCGACGGCGACCAGCTCACATTGGGCCACGGGAAATTACACTTAACCGTTCAACTCTCTACCTTGATTTCTGATTGTTCAACATTCTCGTGTAATTTAGGTGCATGGATGAGATTTTCCTTTGTTTTGTGTGGGTTGGCACTGAAGCGGTTGCTGAGGTCTCGTTTTCAAAGAGATGACTCAGCATGTTTACGAGTGCCTCGGCGGCAATCATCGGCACACAGCTCGGCTGGTAACAAGCCGGAGAATTTTGGCAGAGAGAATAGGTGCTTACGCAAAAAGGCTGACGAAAATATGATCGTCCGCCAAAATGCACTTTGATGGGGCGCCCTATAAGAACCCGCACCTAAAGGTAGCGGGAATCTCGCTATGAACGCGCAATCTCTCTGGACTCATCTCTCTGAAGACGTCACTTCGTTTCCTTTTGAACTCTCGCGATACATACTTACGACCTGGGCCTAGTCATTATTCAGAGTTTAACAGGAGAAAGCGAATCAACGATGGGTCGTGGATAGGAGCAAGTGAAGAAAGCAGCATCTGGCGTTTGGCTTCACAATACGCCCAGGAAGCGCAAAGCCCGAACAAACTTAGTTGTGGCAGAAACTGACATCTTCGTACACTTCGTACCTGGATTGGATGCGCCGTCAAATAATTGTTGACTCCCCCGGCCACAGGGGTAACGGGTTGGAGCCTCCCGTTGTGACGAGGAGAGGCCCATCAGGCACGGATATAGGATTCTGTAGTTCGTGTTCTGCAGCGGGGTACTATTGTATAGCCATCCTGGCGCGATATATTTTTTTGGGATCAAGAGCAAGTACTGTACAAGAGATATCACTCAAACGATATGCATATGTGCGCTGCCAAGTAAGTACAGCGGGGGGGGGAGCTCAAATCAGCTCAAAGCTCCAGCGTCACCGGCGCCAACGACGTCCGCACACTAACACTCCCGCGCCCCATCCCCTCCTCCGACCATCCCACGCGCCCCTTCGCGCTCCCGCGCCCCGTCTGCGTCCACTCCACGCGCCGCTTGCGCCCCTCGCCCGCGGGGTCCTCTGCCTCCTCGTCCACCTTGACCGACAGCCCCGCCAGCGAGGTCGACGCGCCGAACGTGCCCTCGTAGGTCGCGGGGAGGCGGAGCGCGACGGCGCCGATGGAGGTTGTGGCGCGCAGGGTGATGTTCGCGCCGAGGGGCGCGGCGAGGACGGCGAGCGCCATGCGCGCGTTCGAGCTGCGCGCGATGAGGTCGAAGGCCGTGCTGGCGTCCGCGTCTTTGGAGGAGAGGAGGGTGATGGTGCCGTTGATGTGGCTGTGCGATGTCAGCAATTATGCGGCAGCAAGGTCGGTAGGGGACTCACCCGTTGCTGGTGTGCATGCGGAGCTTCGCAGGCGCGTCGGCGGCGTTGGCGAGGTTGACGTCGACGATGATGGGGCCGTTAGCGGTGCTCAGGGTGAGCGTGTTGGTGGCGTTGAATGTGCCTTCGATGGGGCCCATGGAGGTCACGATGGTGGCACTCTCGGCAATGAGGGACTGCAGGGGAGTCAGAGAATGAGAACTGGGAAATGTAGACGGCACGAACCTGGAGGCGGATGGGCCCGAGGGACGTGAGGAGGCTCGCGTTACCGGTGGAGAGAGACTGGGGAATACGATGTCAGAATGCAGTATACGTTAGAGCCGCAGTGCGCACCTCTGCGATGATCCCGCCGAGGGACGTCCTGAGGGACAAGGACTTGAAGGCGACGTTGCTCATGTCCCCGAAGATCTGCGTGAATATCTGGAAGTCCGTCGACAAGTTGTTGATGCTCAAGATCCCGTCGTCCGCCGCTTGCGGCAGGGTGACGGTGACCTCAAAGCGCATCTTGTCGTGCCTATCACGGTGGCCTTCTCCCTTCCACTTGGTCTGTAGGCGGAAGATCAGCGTAGCAAAGCGATCTGTGTGCGGCGGATACGCACAAAGATCCCGACACCGCTCTGGTCACCGTCGCGGGTGAGGAGGCAGGTCTTCGCGGCGTCGAGGTGGTCCTGATGCCAAAAGCGCGCCGTGATGTCGACCTGCACCGAGTCCGAGACGGCCTCCGATTGCACATAGTTGACGCGCCCAGTGGCGAACACGCCGCGGCCGACGCTGCGCGACAGCAGGAACAGCGTGTCCGCTGAGACCGGCAGCTCGAAGCTGGTGGCCGCCGAGTAAGGGAATGGCTCGTCAGCGTCCGTCTCGCTGATGTCAGACCACTCCGCGCAGTGGTCGATGGAGACGTCCGAGGGGATGGGCCAGACCTGGAGCTCGATATGCCACGTTATTTACGGATAATCGAGGAAATTGGTGGGTGGCGTACCTTTCCGAGCTGCTGGAAACTCCCAGGTGCGCCGATGTGCACGTACCGCGCGCCGAGCCAGAGACACAAGGCGGAGAAGCCGACCGCGCGGAGGAGACGGCGCTTCTTGCATTTGGGGGGCCTGCCGCCGTCTGCGACGTGCGCGACCGGGACGGGGAGATCTTGGAACTGGAGGGGTGTCTTGGTGTCCATCGTTTGTTGTGGGAGGCCCTCCGAGGCGCTTTATAAATTATATTGCGGGCTGCGTTGCGCTGCGCCGCAGGTTGATGACCTTCTGGATGACGGCATGGTGTATCGTTATCAATCACTTTTGGCTACACGATGTGGGAAGATCTAGAGCTGGGAGATTGGTGCATAGCGGAATGGAATCCCTGATAATTGCTGGATTCGAGGAACTTGCCACCAGTCGCAGTCGAAGAAGTAGAAAGCAGTTCTGTGTCCTGTGTTTTGAGATGTAACGGGAATGGTCGAGCGCAAAGAACAAAGCTCCGTTGATATCAGACCGCAGTTTCAATAGAGCATGAGGTCCATGAGCTTGACACAGTAGCTGCGGCCAGGAACAGTCCAAGTGCGGATATGTTGACGCGTTCTCATCGGCCCGGACTGAGATCTGATGGCATCGGTCGCATCAGCTGCGCACAGAACTGATCAGCAAAACGGTTGAACACGAAGTAGGAATATTAATATGTACGTAGCCCAGAAAATTGTGCGTTGGGCGTTGAAGCCCCCAGGACTGATGCTGCCAGGGCGCGGCCTACTTTCGGTAAGAAGAGCCCTACTTAGGGAATTTCAAAGCTGACGCCGCTTGATGGTCCGCCTCACGGAGTTTTTTGGGGCAAGAGGACGCAGAGGTAGAGAAGTGCAGGCACGAGGAGCTGCACGACTCTCAGTCGAAGTGGAAGCTTGTAGGAAGGCACATGGCGATGTGTGGTCCAGTTTGCGCACTGATGGATTCCTCTTTCTCTCTCCTCCTCTCTGCACGTTTTTCCCCTCAAGATTGTCGTCGAGCTTTTTGCCTTCCTGTCGTGCTCCAATCCACAAAAGATACTGGCTCAAATTCTGAGTAACGATAACTCGAAATTACAGTCGCATGGCCCTTCCCCCACTCCCCGAGCCGCGATTAAAGCTCGAGGATCCCGCCTCTCTCGACCCATACGCTGACGCCGCTCAGGCAGTCGAACAGGCCCAGCGCGTCCTCGCAGCCGCTCGAGCTGTCCTAATAACCCCCATGATCTCCGTCGCGTCTGCCGAGCGCCAATTCGCGGCCCTCAGAGCGGAGATCGCCGCGCACCAGGAGGCGCGCAAGCGGGACCGCGCTACGCTGGATTGGCTGCGAAAGCGGCTTCGAGAGACACGCGAGGAGCGAGATGGCGCGCAGCGCGACGCTCAGGCGAAGCTTTCCGAAATACGGGCGGCGCACGAGCGAGAGCGTGCGGAATTGCGTGCGCGTGAGAAGGATCTTGCCTGTGAGGGTGAGGCGAAGCTCGTCGAAATGCAGACTGCGCACGAGCGAGAGCGCACGGAGCTCCAGGCGCGGATGGACGCGCTGCGGACGTCTATTACGACGGAGCGCACCCTGTTGAATACGCGACGCAGTGCGCTGGTGCACAGTTGCGTCTCCCTCCAGAAGGAGCGCGCTGAGATGTTGATTTAACCATAACCTACTTGAGAACTACATAAGCTGTGAGGGAGCTCCGCCCGGGCAGCGCCGATGCGTCTGTACATCAAGAGATCCACAATCAAATTGTCTTCGAAGGGATCGAATTCGGTAACCTAGGGGCTGGTCGCATCCCCGGCCAAGTCTGGCCAAGATGGAATGCACCATCATCATCATCATCATCACCGTCATCGCCATGCCTAGTCTCTTGATACGAATCTAGTCCGAAGCCGCCATCAGGCAAAATCCTGGGACATAATAAGACCGTATAACATATCGTCGATTTATCCTTGAAGAATAAAACGCGGTTGACTCTGTGCTCTCAGCTACACCATGGATGGATTGAATCTCTCTGTTCCGTATTTTGCTCCGCTGACCGTTCGAAGTGCTCCCTCAGTCCCCCTCGATAACCTGGTGGGATGCTCCAACCTTGAGGCGCTATCCTCTAGAGCTGACCCTAGGTTGGCTATGGGCATCAGATTTCCTTTCATTCTAACGAGGATCGAGAAAATAATCCTCAGATTCCTCTGCATCACCTCCCCTTCCGCCCTAACTAAAAGGAATCCAAACTGTTTCGCTTCCCTAAATATCCTCCCACTAGCCTCGTGCGCACCATACCCGCGCGGAGATTATCTTCGGTCGGATGTTCGACCTGCTCCAACAATTTCTCCAGTTCGGGAGGGTGACGATACAACCATATCGCGTGCAAGAGTCCGCTTCCATCAATGTTGACATCCTCGGCCTCCTCATATTTCGTACCCTTGTCTAAGATAGAGGAAGGTAGTGAAAGTATGAGGAGGCCTATGGCCGCTGCGAGGCCAGCCGCGACCTAATCCATAAAATCAGTGCTACTGACGACAAGGGAAAGATATCTATTGTGTATACGGACCCAAACTGTATTCAACTGTGCCGGAGAGGATGATAAGGGTCGGTATGGGTTTTGAAATTGGCCATGGCAATATGCGTACCTCCAAACGGGCTTGCACCCATGTTTGAGTCATGGTGGCGTTCCCTTCGAGCAGGATGGGTGGATCTACGTTGTCGTCCATGGCCATTCCATTTTCCGGGGGGATGTTCCCAACCTTGGAACCGTTGACGTTAATGCGATGGGTTTTCATTGCGTTGGGCTTACGGGTCCAGAACATCGACACAACAATCCTAGATCCTGTATTCTCGAGGTCAGGAAGCATCCCAGTTAATGCACCATCGACTGAGTGTATATCTAATGTCTGCATCAGAGCTCTTAGGACCATCAACGTCAGCTCGAGGATCATGCGAATGAGTAGAGTGTGCTTATAGGTCTGCAATGGAGCTGGTTGCGTTGGTGGAAGGGTGGTCCGGCGAACTGTGGTGTAACTGGGAATCAGGCATGGAACTGTACCACATCGCCCACTACACAGTCTGAAGTAAACTTGGCAAGCCCATGGGATGCGATTACGAACCGAGTCCACAAAAATGTTTCCTGAACTGTGGGCTTGCTCCTTGTCTTCGAAAGAAAGCAGCAGTGGTTTTTCAATGTTTGGTTGTACCGAGTCTGGGAATATTTGATGGGATTGGGCGTCCACAACCGCCCGTTTGAGTGACAAAGGTTCGGGAACACCTGAAGAGCGCAAGTTCATCAAGCACCTAGCGCTTTCTCGAGTGAGTCGAGTCCATAATGACGATCGTGCTGAATAGGATGATGGAGTCCGTGCCATTCTTTACAACCGTTGAAAGTATATTCGGGTCTGTTGTTACATATCAGCAGGGCCAAATTGCCGCCGGAATTTGATATTACCAAGTGAGGAGATCTCGAGGAGACGGGATAGGATTCAGTCCCACCCTCAAACTGGAATTCTACGAACGATTTTATTGTTCGTCGGTGATGGGAGTAAAGGTAACGGTGGGAGCGTAGCCACAAGTAATGTTGAACCCGGTAGCGTTGACAGTGACATTGCCTGTTCCATTATTGATGTCCAGGACATCATACAGCGTCCGTCCATGTAATCCGAGAGTCGTTCCACTCCCGAGGATGGAAGGGAGGGAGTGTAGCGACAATGTCGTTAGTTTGTCATCGCCTCGCTGACCATGTGCATTTAGTATACCGTTCATGCAGAGCCAGATCCACCCACAGCGCAGGGGGATTTCTTCAATTCAGAATCAATACTCTGCCCGAGTGAGGGAGCAATAGCCACATACGGTCCCAAATGTCGTGGAAATCACAGTGATAAATGAGGTCATAATCTTTTGGCTCTCCAGTGAGCACACGACTTGATGCTCAAGGTTTATTGCCCAGATACCGATGAGAGCCAGATGTAGCACCACCAGTGTCGAATGCGAAATGAAGGATAATAGTCGTAGAGCCTTGGATGACAGAAGCCATGACCTCCTGGGCGCTGCATAGAGGTCGAGTGGGGCAGGATTAGACACCATGGCTCATCTCATACCTGTCCGCGACATGCGAAGGAGCGTCGATGCTGAATCAATGAGAGCGTCCGCAGAGCCCTCGTCCCGAGTTGTGGTGACGCTGGGACTGCTATGACCCTCGAAGTGCAAATCCTTCGAATGGTTGGAATGGAGCGACTGAAAGTGGCGGGGATACATGACAGTGGGGGAATGAACAGAGCAGACCGCACAACCCGTAACTGGTTTATCTTAAGCATGGCGGTAGTTAGGGATGCAGATGTCGATGTTGCCCCGCGCCTGGAACCGGAGCTGTACTTCTTGATGTCATCGAAAGTTTCCACAGGAGGAGGAGTTGAGCCAAGCTGTAGTGAAGATATGTATAAGCATGGCGATGGGTAAGAGGCATTGATATTATGAGCGGGATGGGATTAGTGCTACCTGGCGCAGTGAAACTTGCTAACCAACAGCTCAGTTGGGGCGATGCAGCGCATCGTGTACGATCATAGCGCCTTCCATAATTGGCACCCCACCGCAGAGAGTCTGCGTCAGTTTACTGACGTCTGGAAAAGGAGGTCAAGGAGGAAAAGGTGACGCGCACTGGAATCACAGGTGCTGGTCGCATACGAGCCGTGGCATGAGAATGTCGGGAAATACATGAACCGCGGGCTCGGCAGAACATGATGGAAGATCATCACAGGGCAACCACTCGATAGATGAAGGGGAGCTGCCCTGGAAAGGAAATACCTGAGAGAGCGCAAACCGAGAACAGACGCCTTGTAAGGTCAAGGGCGATGCTCCACGCACCGAGCCTGCAGAAAGTGTCGACGCGTCCATCCGAATCGCGGCAAAATCCCGCTGGTCAACCGTTTGGCCGTTCTGTGGCTATTCCAGAAGGTAGACTTACCGCTTCGACGGGAACGGGCCTTCAAGCTTCAAGGGCAATCTACAGACATCAGCGGCGTTGGAAGAGGCATCCCGAAATCATGGTCGCGGTTCAGGAAGAGGGAAGTTTGTCGTTGTGTGGCGAGCTTTGACTCTGTGTGCCATCTCATTCGAATATTGCCGACAGAGATTTTCTCCTCCGACAATCCACGACAGTCAAAGCGAGGTCTTGAGGTCTTCATACTTCTGGGGTGACGAAATCCGGGTAGAGCACCTTCGATGCACCGACAGACCGGCACCGCCGAGGTTCCGGCATACTCAAGCCCCTGACCAAGTACGGATCCGAAAACGTGCTTTACGACACTGAGGGATTGCACCCTTGTTTTTTCCGCGCATCCCAGGTGCTTGATTCTGGTACAATGTGGCTCCCTGGCTGTTCGGATGTCTTGCTCCTCGGGTTGTATCCGTGTAATTGAAGGATCAGCTCATTCCTCGGTTCGACCACCCTATCAATGGGTATTTCAATCCCCCGTAACTCCTCGTCCTAAAACCAACTTCCTTCTTGCGAACTGCTGGTACTGACGGGCTGATATACTGGACAGTCAAATTACTTCGGTATTCTTGACCTTCTCAATTGATAAATCCCGGTCACCGCAAGTGGAGTCCTATCTAGGCCGACCTCTGTTCGGGCGTCTCTCATTCATCTATATATATTCCGAATCTTCGCTCGGAGCATGGATGCGTATCGCCCCACGCAGCCATAATCTTTGTGGCAACATGACAATGGGCGCGCCGCTCACCGGCACTCACCGTGCATCCCTTCACACCTTCATCTCTATGATCTATCAGGACCGATAGTGATCCTCCGTTGGCCACCATCACCCTTCAACCCCACTTCAAAATTGGGCGTTATTAAAACCAAGGCCACGGCTGGGAACTGCCGCCTTCTCGACCTCCAAGGATGGAAATAGTCCCCCGCAAGTTATGAGTCCCCGCTGTCAAGACGGATGGACGCGCGGGAGCTCTTATCCGTGCGTTCATCCTTGTTCTGCTTCTGCGTCGCGGGATGTCAGCCCAGCGCTCTTGCTACCCTGCAACGGCCGTGTACTATAAATTCACCCTCTATTCCTGAAACATTTCCAGATTCATTCATTCATTCTCCTTCCTTCTCATCACTCATTCAATTTCGCACAAATGCTCCGCTTTCTCGGCCTCCTCCCTTTTCTCTCTATCTCGCTGGCAGCTGCTGTGCACCCCGGTACGCATCTAAATGTCGCCACCATTCCCCTCCGTCTCAATCTGAAGAAACTATAGGCCAATCAATCACCGCCCGCCAATCGGCAGACTGCGCAAGCGCGTGCGCGGAGCTCTCCTCAGTAATAAGTGTACGCATCTTGCTCTCGCATCAGTTAACCAACGGCGATGAATGACTGGATAGACGCAGGATGGAGACACCGACCTCGCCTCGGTCTGCACGGAAAACATCGCGACTGCCTACGCGAGCTGCTACAACTGTGAGGCCTCGAGCGGCGGGATCTCGCAGGAGGAAGCGCAACAGGCGATCGCCGGTGCGCACTTCTCCTTACGCATACTTGCGAACTCCGGAGTTCGGCTGATTCTCTTTTCGCATGGTAGCCTTCGCGCAAGACTGCGAGGCGGGCGGGCACCCCGTGGACGGAGACGGAGGGCCGGTCAGCATCGACGGCGTGACAGCCTCGCCGGCCGGAGATACTGGGGGTGGCGGTGGTACGTGCAGTCCTTCATTGACATTAGGCAGAAAGCTCATCGAACGCAACGGCAGGCTCGGGGTCCACCCCTGCGTTGCCCGGAGGCGCTGGCTTCGAGAAGACGGGCGGCGCCGTGCGGACCGCCGCGGACTTGGTGGGCGGCGTGTCTATGGCTGTGCTCCTGGGATTTGCGAGCTTGTGACTTAAGGCGTTGCGGGACAGCGAGCGGGGCCTCTTTGTATTATTTATACTATCTGTACCGCATGCTGAGGCTGTTTGGTTCTCCATGTCTTGATTATCGAGCACGGCAATAAAGCCATATTTCCAGCACGGTAGTGACAGGTATGCAGCACCGCAAGCACATCAGAAGCTATGAACCCCCGCTGTCCATATGAAGGTGAACGGACGAACGCGCAGAAGTTGGGATGTCCTGCGTGTGCACTTTTTTGTCCTTTTCTTGCGTCGCATAAAAAAGCCCCCGTTGATAATTTCCCGCCGGGATCATAATACACGTCGAAAGTGAAGATCTACGGCACCTCCGTGCACAATGCCGTCTCGAATTTTCCCGGCGCTGCCGTCCCGTGCATTATCTACCAAAAGCCAATCAGTTGGTGCTGATCCAAGCGCAAGACGAAGAGGCATACCACACCGCAGAACGTGGTCGCGCTCGTGACATGTGGCGTCGTGATCAGCGCGCGGAATTGGTTGAACTTCTTGATCCCATTTTTGGTGTTCTTGGGCCGGAACGTCGCCATAGTCGGACCGACTGCGTGCTCCTCTAGCGTCGCTCCCATGCACGCACGCGGCACTTGTACTCTCTGCCTTCACGGGCTTCAGCTTGCAATACGACGAGGCGGGACAATCGACGGCGCACATCGTGGTTGTTGAAGGTATGCGGGAACAGGCTGCGGTCCTGACCGGTCTTGGGCGGATCCACCTGCGCGAGGCTCACGGCTATGGTGACGTCCGTGAGGTGGATCGGGACTCGTGTACCGGTCTTGTCCCTGCATTCCGCGTCCTTGGCCGGCTAATTCGTGATCGGGTCGGCGATCTGCAACCGATTTCATCACCGTCGCAGGAGGAGGTTCAAAAATCCAACACAGAATTTATATAACCGTGAAAATAAACAAAAGAGATTTGCTACGTGTGTTCTCCCCATATCTGAGTAGCTAGTTGGACCATCCCGAAGGCATGAGTTTCTAGTATTCATTTCCCACATCCTCCCTCTGATGATTTTGCGCTGGACGCAGTCGCAGGAGACGTACCTCATTTTCAGACTTTTCAGGTAACTGTTCCACCGATGGGATGTCCTGTGGGAACTCGAAGAGTTAGGAAAGCTAAGTCATGATGTCTGCCCTTGCGCGCATGTCAAGATCGGTGCGGCTAGCTCGAACAAGCATGAATATTGAGAGTTGTGTGGGTCACTATCCTCATATATCCATCCTCGGACCTCATTGCTGGGGGATTGCAAGAGTTCGGGGACACAATCCAACGCATTCGTATCTATGACCGCCTGTGCCCTTCAGGCCATTTGGCGATCTCAAAAAGTGCCTTCGCGGCGCATGCCCTTTCGATGACGACAAGATCCGTGGCTCTGCTTCAAAATTAAAATCAGTATGCACGGAAGTAATGCATGAGACTCGCCGCAGGAGAGATGCGAGCTGAATACAAGGGTTCACCCTCAGGACCGTAGGCCATGTCATCTCGTGGCGGACCAGCTCGCCCACTAAGTTACACGTCCATATACGGACCTTGTCCTTCGGTTTCCATATACGGACCTTGTGCATCGTGAATCCGAGTCGCTCAGTCAAACGGTCCAATGCGGAGGCGTTAACGACAGCCTTGGCACCGTCGGGCTGTTCAGCAATCCTACAAAGTGCATGCGTTACAATCGAGATGACATCGAGATTCAAGTCGTTAATTTGAAATAAGCAAATTTCAAGAACGCCAAACAGGGACTTGCCGCAAGCTTTTTACAGGGCTGGACGGCCAGGACGGAAGCCGCGGTGTTTTCGTGGCCCGCCAACCTACCTAAAGTGCTGCACATCAAGATCCGTAGCTCAGGGTCCGGAGAGTCGAGCAGTTGTTCCACGAAATCGAGTAGTTTTGCGTTCACACAAGGTTGTGCGCCGTCGCGGGAGTTGGCAGTCCAATACAGGGCGTCGGCTGCACTTTCCACGACGTTGATATTCTCGTGGCTATTTCAGATTCGACACGGTCGTGCAGGACGGAAAAAACCGGACTTGCCTCAAGAGGGACACGAGCCGAACGCAGGGATTTAGAGCCAATACGGCAGCGATCGTGATCTCGTGGCGCGCAAGTTCACCCAGCATCTTACACGTCCACCTGCTTACCCAGGTATCCGGCGAATCTAGTAAATTTTCGATGCAAGAGAGTGCTTGTGCGTTCACCGCGGCCTGGGCTCCGCCAAGTGATTCCGAAATCCAATACAGTGCCTATACCGCACTTTCAGTTACTTGCACATCATCGTCACTGGGTCACAGTTAACACCTACTTCCAAGCCAAAAAACCAAACACTCGCCGTAAGCGAGATACGAGCTGGAGACAAATCACATTCAACTCAGACGGCACTGTGGACTCGTGGTTCCCCAGAGCTCCTAGCATCTGACATATACATCTACGAAGTGGCGCATTCCCGGATTCGACGAATTCAGCAACAAAGTCCAGGAGATGTGCCCGGACGATAGCGCGCGCGCCGTCGAGGCATTTGGCGATTTCGCGCAGTGCTTTGGCGGCACTGACGATGACGATCCCATCGACGCCCGACAAGAAGAAGGTGACCCGCTCCAACGAGGCGACCGCCGGATCTAATTTGGACTGGGAATCCTCGGTCCAGCGCGACTCGATCATATCGGCCAAGACATCTGGACTCCAGCGGCTGTCGTGGCATTCGAGCTCGAACCGTTCCAAGGCAGGGAGGAGCGCCGCGTCAGCGTCGTCGGGCCGATATGTCATGGCGTCGAACAGCTCATCGACAATGGCGCTGCAATGAATGAGGCGCAGGTAGCGCAGAGTCGGCGTGTTGTGGAGGAAAATGATCAACTGGGATGCGGGGAGCGCGGAATGTTCCAACGTGAGATGGTCGAGCGCGAAATGTGAGCGTGTCCGGAAGCCGAGGAGGAAGGGCGCATCCCCAGCGTGTTCATCGTTAATTTCGAGTGTGGAGAGAGCGGGGAACGTGAACCCGTTGAAGGAGAAGTGATCTGCCCAGGGGGTGCGCACCCGCACTCGAAATAAAAATTTCTGCAGATGGAGAAGGGTGACAGTAATTGGCACCGGGTCCTCCGCAGAGATGGACAGTTTCCAAAGCGCGCCATCGACGAGGTTTGTACACTGCGTCAAGATGGTGCGCACGGCGAGGACATTTAGCGGCAGTCCAAGATTGAGATGGGTCAGCTGTGACCAGAGGAATTGCGCCATGAGGATGTCGATCGCTTGAGGGAGAGCGGGGAGCGTAATGAGCAGGGATCGCAAATTTGGAAGCGTGATGAACGCGGGGATAATGTTGGTCCAGGGTACCTGCTGGAAGCAGTTGTATTCCTCCGAATTGACGTAGTACGTCAGTAGCTGCAGGGTGTGGAGATCGGGGAAGCTGTGTTCCGGGAGGCCACTAAGTGGATGGAGCCAGGCGGTGGGGAGATGGAGTTTGAGCGTCCGCGCTCGGACCATCAGGCGGAGAACCTTTCCGAGCTCTTTCCGTGGCGAGAGGTAAGAGGCATGGATATCCACCAACAACGGGTGAGGGAGGGAGCGCTGTAGCACCGCGGGCAGAAATGAGGAAGGCCGCTGGAGAGGCTTGTCCTTCAACCGCAGCGACATGTTCTCCCATAACCGTGGCGTCGTGAGGGCGATCGCGCGCCACTGCCCGCAGACATGAGTCAAACCCACCGGCGCGCAGTGTGAACAAGTGACGCAGTAGGCGAGCATATTTTCCGCCACAGAGCACGCGAAGATATACGCAAGGATCTCCGCAGGCATTTTTCGAACAGGCGGCTCGCGACAGAACCAGCTTCCGCAAGCGGTTAGATTTTTGGCTGGCGAGCGATGCGAGACCCAGAGCGGTTGCGAAAATTTGCTCGTCGATGTCACTAATGGCAACCTCATTTTCGCTGAGGAGATGGAATATCTCTGCTGTCTCAGAGGATTCGGCGGAGTACGAAGCCGGCATTCCTGCAATATTAATCGGATCCATAGAAGCTTCCAGGAATGAGCGAGTAAACCCGCAGAAATGACGATAAAGCGAGACTGAAAGCGTACCGATGCCAACGATGCGATCTGGGAACGGAGCTGAACGGAGGGTTACTGTAAGCGCCGTGACTGCTGGGCTCGGGTGACTACGGTCGTCTTCAGGAACAGTTTGCAACGCATCAAACAAGACTGCTTTGGTGGATCAGATTCACTAATGTCGATGTTATTAAGGCCTACCCAATCCAGCAAGCGGTAGGTTCGAGGTGATGGGAGGAATCAAAAGCTGACTGTATTTGGTGGTGCTTGGCACCACTGGGCCCAATCCGGGCCGCGTGACCATCATTCTCTCCTCACTCAGACTTCACAGCCGTTCCAAAATGTCAGACAATTGCCTGCCTCACCACTTGCTCTCAATGATGTCGAAATTCTAAACAGGCAGAATGAAACGATAATGTCCAAACATCTAGGTGTCTTGACTCGGACGCGCAGGATCGGTACGAATTGCCTCCTTAATCCAACCCGGGAACCCGTTCATAGAAGTCGTGCACCCACCATGAAGTCGAAGAGGTTCGAAATGCTGCTCTTTTTCATTCGAGGAATGTGATCTGATATTCGGCGCTTTCTGGATGCACACACGCTGCGCAGACGTGTCTGGCTGATGTCGGCCTGTCCCCTCTTTTGTCGTCGGCCACCCAGTGAACAATGCCCCAGAAACATGTATTACATAAATACAAGGCCACCGATCCTTCACTCGCTCCCCATCCACCGGCGCCGGCACCACTCACCTTTCTTCTTTTCCACTTCATTCCCTCTGTGCTTTCCTCTCCCTGGCCGCCTCCTTCGCCCACCTCCCGCTACACTTGGTCGAGAGAATCTTGCACGAAGCTGGAGTGGCTCCGCCGGCGTCGTCTTCCTGGGCCCTAGCCTCGATTCGATCTCCGGAACACTCTCCATGCTCTGTGTAGCGTGGAGGGCCGTCGCAGTCGGCATGGGCGAGCTGTGGACGGTGTATACCTTGCGCTATCCATCTCTGATCCCGGAGGCGGCGCTGGACGTGGTGCCTTGTCGAGCCTCTGATGCGCCGGGCAGGCCCGCGCACGATATCCATCTCGAACTGCCCCCGGTTCAAATGAATGACGCCGCTTCTCCAGATCATCCACGCCAACGGGGTCTTTTTCCGCGCGGCGTCTCTGATGCTCACGGTCCCCCATTCCGCTGATGAGATCGAGACTTATGTGATACGATGGGGGCAAAGAGACCCTACCGACTTGGCGGGACTTGAGTGCCTCACGCCTGGATCGGACGAGCATCTGGTTCCATCCAGGTGGCCCTCCGTCGAGTTCCGCTACTGGCGGATCTTTCAGTCTCAGTTGACCGCCTTTCACGCCCCGAACGTCTGGATTTCTTTGAAGACTGTTACCGCATACTATACCCATGTCCCTGTGTGCGTCTTCCTCCATCGCCTCTGTTTGATCCCTACCCTCACGCTTGTTCCCAAAGCTGGAAACATGCACGAACGCCCGCCACCGACGTTATGGCGCGTCCACTCTCCATCAGCGCCGTCCACTGCTGCACGTCGCGCTCATCAAGAAGCAGTAAGGGAAATATACAATAAAAGCGGTCGTGTCGTGTATAAGTTGGTGGTAATGCAGATCGCATTGATGCCCATCGCACCAATCAGTCCTGCAAATGGGACGAAGAATTGAAGAAACATCCTGGAGCTGGAGGAGAGACTAACTGAGCGCCGTCGATTGAAACTGTGGCCCATGACAGGGAGGAAGGCTGATACATAATATCTGTTTGGGAAGGTATTGCTATATTGCTAACTCTCGGGCCGAGCTGTGCGCGGGCCCATGCGGGTCCCGGCCACCGTGTGGCGATTGCCTTTGTTGGGATTACTTTTAGTGGGTCGATATTTAGCCTTAAACCAGTGGTTTCCACCCGTAATTAATTGTGCGATGTTGAATGATATGAGGACGGTCCAACATGAATTGAATTTCCGCCGGAGGATGCCGACCAGCTCAACACTGGAGCAGATTCTCCAAGGATATACATCTACGACGGCCGACGCTAATTTAACATCCTGTCTGTGGCTTTCCTGATCCTCACACGTTATCCTTGCCGGAAAAATGCAGGAGAACGATACAACTAAGACACAATGGGAAGTTCAATTGCCGATCACAAATCGATACCGTCACATGTTCTGTAAGCGCCACGGTGGACCCACCATCCATCTCTCCCAAGTTCAATATGCTCACCACCTCTGACAGGGCTGAGATGGGCTGCGATCGGCGGCTATCTGTTCACGGGCGGCCAAGCACCGCCCTCACAGGCGGGAATCCATCGGAGGAGAGTCGGATGGGGCAGTGGCCGCAGTGGCAGCAGCCGTACGGTGGTGGTGTGGGTCAATACAGCGACCAGGACGTCAAGCAAGTGCTGCAATATGGATTGCCCGGGATGCTGGCTGATGGACTTGCACATATAGGAGTGCCACCTCGGTGGCTGCTATGGACATAGTAATGGACTGGAAACCGTCACAGACCAGCTTGGTGTGTCGTGCGCCATACTGGGACGATGGGCCCACACACGCAAGCGCCTCCCAGACACTCAGTAGCAGCCGCAGCGCCGCGCCCGACCCTCCCCGGCGCCAGCGGAAGCGCCTGGTCCCTCCCATGCAGAGCACCCACTCAGAGGTCGAACGGAAGGCCGCCCTCGAGAACGACCCGTGGACGCTCGTCGTCGAGCCCACCAAGGTCGTGTGCCGTGGCTGCAAGGACACTGTCCAGGCTTGACCGGCGCTCTCGATATTACCCGGGCCTGTGGCATAAGCACCGCACTCGGTGCGAGGGCATCAAGAACTGGCACACGCTGCTTGAGCAGGTATCGATCGACGCCCCTTCCCTTCCAGGAGGTCGTGTACTCACTCCTCCCAGCGGCAGACCCAGCGGATACAGTCTGCCATCGCCGACGTGGTACGCGAGCTGGAGGCTCCTCGGTGTCCTGTCGAGGATGAACAAGAGGCGACAATTTCTTGTGAGAAATAATTCATCCTGGCTGCCACCGACAGTTACTCACATCGCCCCAGATTCCGAATACTTCAACTTTGACTTGTAGTAGATGGACCGTGGGTGCTATCGCTACATTATTCTAGCCTTGTTCAAAATTTATTGGCGATCGTGAGCGGTACGACCGAATGTAGATGAATTCACTGGCGTGGCGCCCTCTCGGGGGTAATATCCGGTAAATTGAGCTGGAATTCCAAATAGCGAAATCTCACCCCTTGTCGCGAAAGAGACATTCAAGCTGCATGAAATATTTGTAATCCTGCCCCACATTGCAGTCCACTATTACAGACCTAACAGTCAAATAATCGACCCCGCTATCATCCACAACCAAGCGGGCTGGACGGGTTCAAGGGGTTCGAGGCCCCACAGGGACATATCGCTGCAAATGGAGCCAATATGCCCCGTGCACCACACCCGGTCTCTAGTCACGCAAACGATACAAACGACTCAGTGAATGACCCTCTGACCTGGACTGCACCTGCTCCTTGCCAAAAAGCAACGCATACGCTTAGAGCTAGTTTGGGTGCGGGGAGTCGAACCCCGTTCCTATTTGCACCAAATGAAGGCGCCGTGTGCCGTGCACCACACCTGATTTGATTTCCTATCACTGAAGCTGAGTCTGGTGACTGGGTTTAATTTTCTAGGTTGTGAACATGAATCTTGCAAAGATAAATTAAAAGGAAAATGGTGGATCGAGGCCAGCAGGTCGGGTGCGGGGAGTCGAACTCAGCCCAATTATTCGACATCTTTAAATTCACATGGTTAGGGTTCCATTTGAGTCGTCGCCGTCATTTTTTTTCCTGAAGGCGCCATTGGGAAGGTAGTACATCTGCGGGACTTGCCGATTCACGGAGGTGGAAGGTCGAGAATGTGTTGGATTCAAGTTGAGCTCGGCTCGAGGTCGGCCGACTCGGACTTGCGGCCGACCGCCGTTGCTCAGCCACCGCATGTGTCAACCTTACACGTGCCCAGCAAATAAGCGTCAGGAAGTTCTCCTCCCATGCCGATTCGCTTCATGGCCTTCTCCCTCTTATGAGCTGCTGGTAGAGTGCCCTCTATGAACCACAGGCCCACTCTTACCCCTACACAGACTTTCAAGCCGTTCCTGCGGCTGAACCGCATTCGGGACCACCAACACCGTCAACGTCTCATCCATGGGAGAGGGAGCCCCACACACTCCATCCAAACTCAGGAACACTCGCAGCCTTTCAGATCAGAGTGCGAGGGTCATATTGACTATGTGTGGTCCCAACTTTTGTTCTCCATTCCTTTCGAATTGTATCTTTGTCGTGTTTCTTGTCCCTTTCCCCGCGTTGACCTTCTATCCGATCTGCGATTGGATTGGCGTGCCTCCTACGAGCGGGGATGCATCCGCCATTTTCTAGTACTCGCGCAGGCTTTCAGGTTTCTTGTGCGGGCTTTTCTCGATGGCGACGCAGTCGTGCAGCCGCAGTCGGCGCAATTGGTCGGAAGGAGGCATGGCACTCTTACCATTGGTCTCACTCCCTTCCATCGATGCATGCGCCGCTCCTTCTTTGTATCTGCGCATGCCAACGGATACTAACATTCTGGGCCTAGGTCCGCCGCCCCTAGGACACCGATGTCAGCCGCTGCACCATCGTCAGAGACCCCCGTAGCTCCACGGACCGATGTGAGTTCCCCGTTCTCGAGCATACCCCCTCCCCTTCCGCACTCTTCCCCAAAATGCCTTCCCCCCGTCTTCCACTCCACGCCACTCTCGGCCTCCCTTATCCTCTCCCACACACCCGCCCTCCCTCTCCACATACTCTCCTCGCGCTAACTCAGTTCCTTCAGACGAGTCTCGGTCTCCCCACAAACATCTGCATCAGAGCATACCACACCAATCAAGTGAGCATTACCATCCTCCACCCTCTCCATGCTCGCTGTCATTCCATTTCCACTCTGTTGTCGTTGTCCTCCCATCTTCCTGTCTCTCATCCTCGCGCAGCGCACTGTCACCCGCGCCGCATCCTTCCTTCCTTCCTCCTCTTCTCCCTTACTCCAATCCGTCCCATCATCGCGCGCCTCACTCGCGCCCCATCCCTTATTTCCTCCGTCTTCCTTCCGCCTTGCTCCCTGCTCCTCGCTCCGTCTTGTTTCCATGCTTGCGTCCCAGTACCCATACCGCACCGTCCCTTTCCCCCGCCCCTCCCGTCCTCCCGTCCTCCTCTCTGCCCTACTCATCCTCTCCTCCCCCTCCGCTCCCCGCCCCTCCATCCCCGTCCCTCCCTCTACGTCCACACTAACCACCTCTTCGCAGGATATTGCATCACCCTGACGACGCCTGCCCACGCGCTTCTTCTCCGTCTGCACCCTCTCCGACGACGGCGCGGCGACGCCCGCGGGAGGGAGGAGGGAGAGGGATGTCGCTGCGGGAGTGCACGGGGCAGAGAGTGGCCGGGACGGGGCTGAGGGTTGGGGGTTAGGGGCTACGACCGGACGTACTTTGGGAGGAGATGCACAGTCCAGCGTTGTGCGCGCGCTTTCTCGGGGCGGGAGGAGGCCGTGGATGGACTCGTAGGGATGCGGGTCTGGACGAGCACGTGGCAGATGATGCTGGCGGGACGCGCGCCGGCGGAGGCGTTTGCGTGGTGGCTTTCCAATGCTCGGCGGCCAAAGATGGACGGTATCGCACAGGTGAGCAGCTTACCCTTGCATCCCTCACTCTCTTCTTCTCTTCCCCCGCCGCCTTTCCCTCCCCCCTGTCGTCCTTCGTCCCCCTCTCCTCTCGAAGTCTCCGCCCCTTCATACGCCTTTCTCATCCCCCGCCCCAACTCCGCGTTTCTCATCCGCGAGCTTACGCCCCTTCCTTCTTCGCAGGTCATACATATCGCGCGCAACACCTTCCTCACTGGGCGATGTGTGGATGTGGACGACGGTGCGTCGTCGTCTTGGATCTTAGCTCGCGCGCCGGTGTGAAGGCGTCGTGCGGGGAGAGCTGTGGCTTCAGCCCTCAGATGCGAGATGTGGGCGGAGGCATTGAGGGTGTTACTACCCCGCGTCCGCGCCTCCCTCCTACGCTCCTGCGTCGCGGCTCGTCTTCGGCGCATCCGGTGCCCATTGCACGCGTTGTGCTTGACAAGACGGCGTTTGTCGGTGTCCATTGTGCACTGTCCTGGCCGCGAGGAGGAAGGACCACACTGGGTGGTGGGCGAGCTTACGTGCTGAAGCGCGGAAGGCGTAGGATAACATCGGGGGTGTTATCATCCAGGACCCTGCTTGGGCATCCTGCGCGCGCACGCGTTGTCGGCGTCGGACTCTTGGGCAAGCGCCACATCCGACCGCGTCGAGGCGAGTTGCTGCGGCGGCGTGCTTGGGCCCTCTTTTTATTGCGTGTCATGTCGCAGTACTGTGTCTCCTCCTTCGAGGGGGCATACAGTGACGTGCGCGCCGTGCACTCCCCGTCCGTCGAGTCTGACGCGCGGTCTGTGCGCTAGTGACATGTGTCCGTGGGCCTCCCTCCCTGGTCCACCGCGGTGACGAGCGGCACGGCATGGGCGATTGTGGGGCGAGTGCCGGGATGCTAGACAGCGTCCGCATGTCGACCCTCTGCCCTCTACGCGTTCTGGTCGCTGTAGCGGGATGGTGGCGCGTGCCTCCCACCACTGTGGATGTTTTCCTTTCTGGCGCGTGGTCTCTTAGCTCCTTCCGCCACCCCTCGGTGCCATCCCCCGCGCCATACCACGCGCCTCGTCTCGCCGCCGCGCTGCCCCCACTCTCGCTCTCGCTCTCGTCCCACCCGATTCGAATTCCTTCTTTTACCCGTAGATATGCTCATCCCAATATATCTCGTTCCCACCCCCTGCTACGCGCCCTTCGCCAACACGCCCGGCCGGTCCGACCCTCCGCCCGTCTTCTCCCTGAGTGCGGGACCGCCACGGGCTCGCCTTCATGCGCTCGACTACTTCGGATTTCCTTATCCCAAGATATCTCATCCCCTGTCCGTCTCCGGCGCGAATAATCAGCGCTCCCTGCGGGCCCGAATCTCTTCCCATCTCCTCCCTGCGCCTAGGACTGCTGTGATCTCGCATTCGTGCGCTCGATTTGGGAGAGGGAGGGAGAGGAGGCGCGGTGGGTCACGGGCACGTAACCTGTGACTTCTCGTGCGAACGGCGAGAAATGAGGTCGATATCGACAGTCTCGTGTACGTGGGATTGTAGAAGTATGCATCCTAGTTGAAAGCATTGTGTACATGGCTCGCTTTGAATCTATATCTATGCACAGCCCCTTGATCCTTTTTTTACGCAGCAGCGGACCGAGGATATTGACACGCCGATTTGAAATTCACGGGAGGTCAAGGAAATTTGGACGGGGGATGTGGGTCGCTAGCCCCCTATGAGCAATTTTTGGCGTAGGGATGGAATTCGAACGTCCCCCGTACAAGACTAGTGAGCAAACCGAGGAGTGCGTCGTGAATAACGCTCCGGTCGTGAACCCTGCCGTCCACTGTGGAACCCGGAGCTGGTGAAATTCACCCTAATTTTCACTAGGAAAATGGGCGAAATTCACCCTGAGAGTGCATGAATTTCACGGTCAAAAAGCGATTTTCACGTTAAAAGTGCGCCAATTTTTTTCACGTACAATATGCTGTTTTTCACCCTGCCTTGAAGAACGAAATTCACGATATTCTGAGGTGAATTTTGACAAAATACTTTCTGGCCTCCCATGTCCTTCAAGTGGGACTAGGCGTCCTTCAAGTGGTTACTTAAGCATCTTGACGTCATCAGGGATGTAACTAAACTAGATGACTTAGGTATCTTACGCTGAGACATGCTACTTAATGTGTTGAGACATCTTGCCCCCAGATGTACACAACTGGTACTGATCAACAGAGTTATGTACCTGGCTCCGGTCGCCGGGAATGTGTACGTGAAAAATCGGATTCACCCTCTTCTGGTGTGAAAGTAAAATTTCACGTACTTTATTTTTCAAGGAGGCAAGTTCACTACATCTTCACTATATATGGTGAATTCTGATTTCACGGCTTTCGGGGGTGAAGGGTGAAATTCACGAGGTGGTAGGGTGAATTTCGCGAGGTTCCTTTTTCACAGTGCTCCCGGGCCATATGCATTGACAAAGACGGGCAGAATGACGTCTGTGAACTGAGGACTTTATGTTTTTGCGAGTCAGAAGGGGGCGGAAGGTTAAAAGGACCGCTGGACAGTCAGAATATGCGGCTAGGGGAGTTGCTCTGGACAATTCGGAGTTACATCAAGATGCAGTCGGTATGGAGTCAACTGGGGGACTCACATGCCAACCAGCCAGGACATGCGGCTTACGCTCGTCAGAAGGCCTGGATGTATGAGCGGTGGGCGAAAGATGCACGAAACTTGGTCAGACTGGGCAGGTACCAGGCATTACTCTCGCTAACGGCAAATGTGATCGAGTTTATCAAGGGGGGACAGATGAAGGAGGAACAATATTTATCTGGTCATTTGTCTACATAGCTCGATTCATGTACTATGATACAAGCTCGATAGAAAGCCTTTTTTGTTTCAGTGACCTCGCCCTGTGGCTGAATGTAATTGATTCAATGGCATGTAATTGATTCAATGGCATGTAAGCTGATTATCTTGTGCAGATGCCAGTTTAGCTCAGTTGGTAAAGTTACGGATTTGTCTTCTGTGGTCTACTCTGACGAGGCCTGCGGATCGAGCCACACGGGATGCTTGTTTTTGTCTCAATCCATCAAGTGTTTAATCAAGTGTTTAATCCAGTGGTTCATGATCGATCAATCACAATTCCGTCACTCACCCGTTTGAACCAGTTTAAACCGAGTTCACTCCGACGCTGCCCAGCCTTCAAGCCCTCACCACAATTAATCTGGATTCAATAATCTCTGCTTTCAACCCGGATTAATATCTCAACGCCCCATGATTAAGCCAAGCTCCTATGGATTCTTAAATGCGCAGTGTGCTCGTTGCGTGTTTCTTGCGCCATGGTGTGCAGGGTGCAAAGCGCACAGATGTCCTGCGCAAAGTGCAAGCGGGAGTGGGAGCAGGTGGAGATGGAGGTGTTTATATGTGGGGATGGGGGGGAAGCGGCCGCTGGGGACGAGGCCGAGCCTAAAGAAAGAACCCCCCTTGCCCTCCCCCACTATTACCCCACTATGACATCACATGAGGTCTTGTGTTCGATCCCGGCTGTGCACTTTTAAAAAATTTTATGTAGCCGCCGCCTCCAGCTTAAATACATATATACTCAATTCAATTCAATTTATTCTGTTGAACATGCCATTTTGTGGAACATCTTATGCGTCCTCCAGCAGCATACAATATACCTGAATCCTAACCGTAACCCCTAACCCAAACCACTAACCTCTAACTGGGGACGGGCATCAGCCATGATCGATCCGGCAGCTTTGGCCTTGTTTGGTTGGCAGAAGCGCTCGGTTCCAGTTTTGCAACTGCTAAGGCTTTTTAACCCAACACTTTGAGGACAAAATGAAGCTGCCATCCGACTTAAAATACACTGAAGAATGAATTCATCAGAGCATAACTTTGATTTTTGGCAATTACGCAAAATGGCACTGAATTCTGTGATATCTCAACAGTTTTCATGAGCACCGACGACATAATCAAGCGATTTGGCGTGATGAATCTGTGGAGGCCCCATTCTGCTACGACTTTTCCTGCAGATTCGAGGTAATTGAGGAAGAATTGGAAAAGCCTTAGGCTTTTTACCCAAGCAAGGGGGATCCATTATTTTTAGCCTAGGAAGGGGCCCGATGTCTGGAATTCCTGACCTGGGAAGGGGCTTCATATACAAAGAGACTTCTCTTTTACTTCAAGTATCTCAGAATAAGATCAACAGTCCTCCTTCATTGGAATCATCTGTTCCTGGTTCACAAAAGCTAAGGCTTTTTTTCTCCACACTCCAAACGAAAACTGAGTCGACAGTCTTCTTCGAAACATCCTAAAGGATGGAACTTCCTGCCCGGATTTCTCATTTTCTGCCCACATACAAAGTGATACGTGATTTACCCGACAATCTGGGCCGTTCTGTGAGAACTATGCTTGTGGGTGAAAATCCGGCCAGAAAGTCTTGTAGAGGGTGCAATTTACCATGACTTTCATTGCGGAAGCTGGACGAATCATGCAAAATTGAAAACACCTTAGACTTTTTACGATGCCCGGTTAAGTGGCTGGAAGGTCACGTGCATGCCCGAAACAGTAGTCGCGTCCTCCATCGTCGGCTTCGATGTTCAAGTATTAACCTAAAATTTGGTCTGGAAACCTTAGAACCTTCATAAGAAGCAATTGAGGCTCTCGTTGCATTTTATTTCCATTGGCTGCTACACTGCCATCACCGGTTTCGTGCCGAGTAAGAGCATATTGTGGAATATGACTTGGTCTTCCCCCCCAAAATACCTGAATTTTTGGGAACATATTTGTATGTACCAAAGGTACATTTCCGCTCTGCAAAACGAGTCGGCCCGCCTCGTATAGAGGGGGGTACAAGGCGGAACATCCAGAACCATTACTTGATACTGAACAAACAAATACAAAGCTGCCGGATCAAGTAACTCCGCTGCCCGTCCCCACTCTAACCCTAACACCTAACTGCTAACCTAACCAACCCGAACCGCTAACCCGATATATTCGGCTTTATTGGTGTGCCCCGCTGGCCTTGCCGCCCAAATAAAAATAAAATGCAAAAAGAGATGTGCCTCACCAGTATTGAACCTAAATACAAAAGGATTACCTCAGCCGCTTGACAAGATCTACGAAGCAACAATAACCACCGGGAGGCAGTCAGAAAATCCTATGCAAGGTGTGTTGCTCCGACTCTTTTAAACATGATACTACATGTCAACTCTTGATTCAGGAACCCTAAAGTGCACGATGGCCGCTGAATTGGGATGAGGTGGGAGAATGGGTGTGCCCGCAACTCCCGCCACAGCGCCGCCCGTAGCAACGTACGCTAGGCGGGATGGTCGAGGTTCATTTTGACATTTTGACATCACGTTTCCAGTGATTCGGAAACATGATGCCGATGAACTCGACCTCCGAGTTGCCTCTGAGGCAGAATTTGAATGCAGTAGTCATCAGTGTAGTGTAGTGCTCGTTTAAATAAATATACCTTTGAAGCTTTGTTGCGGTCACCGCGTGACTGGCACAACGGATCCAGGAAGAAGTGTGCCCCCTCCCGGCACCGTTGCTTCTGAGCCTCTGGTGCGCTCAGACTTCTTTGTGTTTCGGACAGTGCTTAGAAAACTATAAGTTGCGGTGCTCTCTCAAGCAAAGATTATCCCAAGTTCTTCCCATGGCAGACACGGTTCCCATGGTTGAACTCGATCCAACGGTCTGCATCGATGTCGATGCTCCAGGAGAGTCCTGTGCAGGTTTTTTCGAGCACAAGACAGAGCCAGGGCTCTGTACTATTTGCTTTATCACCAAGAAGGATCCCGCACGAGCAGAGCTAATGAAGGTATACTCTCATGTTCACACTCTATACATACTGCTCTTCTGACGAGTTTCGCTAGGCCTGGCCTCAGTGCACTGGCTGTAGTGCCCAGCACAAAAACATGAGAGGGGCTAAATGTGGGACCTGTCTGAAGAAGGGTGAGCCCCTGCATCATTTGCCTGACTCACCATATCAATTCCTTCGCAAATTCTTTCCAGATCATTTAGTCGCCGCCCCAGCACAGCCTCTCTGCGAGCCACTGAGCACGCAGGACCCAAATCGTTTACAGGATATTGACCTTATGTCGAAGACAATCCAGGAACTCCAAGCTGATGCTCGGCGAAATGCAATGCTGGGCAGAACACTTCAGAAAACTGCAACCAAGCCCCCAGGCCTAATGAATGTAGATGTCTTGATAAATCTTCTTCGCCATTGGAACCTGGAGTGAGAGAAGGAATGCTCTGAGAGCCTGTCCCCATTAGTGCCTCTTTTCACACCTCTTTGCAAATGTCCTGACTTGCTGTTGATTGAAGAGAACACATTTCACTCCGTCTTCTGGAAATGTAGGAGTTCAACCCCATAGCACTCATGGAACGCTGGGCCAGTTTTTCGATGCCCACGAACGGGTTCACGGAAATCATCCGAAGAAGATTCTGCAAGGCCCGACCACTGTGCGATTGCCATCCCCATCCATCTACCTGGAAAGCTTCATTTCAATTACAGATGTAGGTCCTCTCATCAGTGATCACTGTCTCTGCAGCTTATCACATCGGTGTAGTTCGAAAAATCAACTGGGGTCCAAACCCCTTATTTTGTTCATACTGACAGAGAGAATAGGAAGCGTAAAACTAGTCTGACGAATAATTAGAAGCTCACCTCTTCTAAACGAACTCGAAGTAAGTGCTCGCCCGAATCAGATTTCTTGTTTCTGAGCTCTCAATTAGCCCAGCTTTCCGTTCCCACTCCCTTGCACTCAGAGTTCGCAGCTGTTCCCGGTTTCTCCAAAATGCCCTTTGTGTTCGCTACAGTATCGATTTCCCAAGAGGGAGTGATCAACATCGAATTGCCAGACATTAGTGCTGGGGCAGTAATATCTATGTGTCTTCTCCAATATGCATCATTTGATCAGGGCCAGACAAAGATGGTTCACAAGGTACATTCTGTGTTCTGGTCTTCTACTCTCTCTCGGACACTCTGGTCTTCACAGGCAATCATCGATGGGCTACCATGGGTCGCTAAGCGGTTCTCCAACATCGGTGCTGGGGAAGGCCACGTTGATATCCAGGAAAACTACGAGCAGGTTGGCAAGGAGGTTACTTGCTTGAGCAAGGCTGGTTATTTTCTTAAGCGATTCATTGCAGAGGCAAAGAAAAAGGGTGTCTAAATCGAACAAGGTAAGCTCTCTGCCGCAGTATCGGGCAAGAACCTAATTTTTTATGCTCGCACAGGGATCAAGGTTACTGATTTTAAACTCGGAGTGGAGGTTATCCAGGAGGGCTGCGGACCCTCGACGGCTTCAGGATTCTCATCGGAGCAATATCAGGTAGTATCTGAAGCACATGACAACTCGGACTCTCAGCCAGGGACCATCGTCTGGCTCTTCGAACCCAGACGATCCAGCAAGGTGTCACACTGGAGTGGAACTAATGAATACCCTCCCTGGCATCGAAGCAAACTTGGCAGCAGATTGAACACATTCACCCACTATGCCTACCTGTTCAGCCTCGAATCTATGGTCCTGGCTGATCTTCAATGTGTGCCGAGATCCGTTTTCTTCATCAGACACTGCTGACTGAATTCCTAAGCTGCCACCATTGTTGACGAGAATGGCGAGGGCATTCAGGTTTTGTTTGATGAAATGTCACGCACACTTGATGGGTATGTTCTTTTTCGGGCTCTGGTACCAGATTTGAGTTTAATTATGCATAGTTCTAGTGGTGTTGGCGACCATGCTATGCCCGGTGTCAACACCTTCCTCCAAAAGCACGAATGTGGGAACCATTGCAGGAATCTCCATCTCAGTCGTGATGGATTCTCTACTGAATCTGCCTCTGAAGACTCCGACAGTGACAGTTAATTTGTCCGAGACACTAGCCACATATGATACACTGCTTTCCGATTCACCTCGGACTCTGAACTCAAAAAAATTATTGCTTCATCAACTGATTCTGTTTGGGTACGGTAGGCGGGATGGTCGAGGTTGAATTTCCGCAATTTTGACATTTTGACATCGGCAATTTGTTCCGGTGATTCTTGACATATGGCACTGATGGATCGCTATCTGCGCTTTCTTCAACCTGTCGAGGCGCATGGGGCGTGCTTAGAAGATGCCTGATAACTTGTAGATAATACATATAACTCTCGTTGAACCTCAATGGGCAATTTCCTCCAATGGGAACAGGTTAAGGTTGAGTTCCCACATCGTCATTGATTTCGCAACAATATATCTAAACAGGAACAATCAATGCATGGTAAATCGAATCAAGTATAAGTTCTTTTCATTGGCCAAGACACTACATATTGATTTGAATTAGACCTTAATGCATGGAAGGGAACCAAGGGGAACTCATTTTAGAGATCACAAAAAACGGTCCAGGCTGAGTATATAGGCATAGCGGGAAAATGCATTCAAGGTGCTACCCAGTTTGTGCTGGTGGTATGGAGTGTACTCATTTGTTCCGCACGGATAACATTCTGATTGAGTCACCGTGGCACATGTTCACCAACTATGTTGGTCTTGACATCAAGCAGATCATACTCCTCGGGAAAAGTCTCAACTATTTTCATCCCAGTTCCCAACTTCATATGTGAGTCCAGGGAATTTTACAATTCAAGTTACAAACTTTTGTTCAAGTGATCGGCTCAACTGGTTGTGACCCAAGATCGTCCAACTCAGCCTAGATGAGTTTGTCCAGTATTGGAACAATCACAAGATTCAGAGTCAGAGAAACAAACTCCTGCCATCGGGTTTCTCACCCAACTATATCTGCGACTTTCCATGGTCTGATCAATTTTGCGGTACCGGCTCCTCAGGATTTCGCCAATGCCCTGAGACTGAATATTCCAAAGTCTCGTCACGAATGTTATAGATGGGTGTCGGACGAGTTTGATGCCAGGGCCTGGGAAGTGTATGAGCACATTGGGACACCAAAGTTGGTGTTGACTCAGGGGTGGGCCATATTTCGCCAATGCTTCCCCATTTCTGCTGAACTGTCTAGTACATCGCCAATAAATTCCTCCAGTGCGTGGGAAGCATTCCTGTTGCAGGAAATTGCCCATTGATCAATGAGAATATTATATATATTATCTATATGTTCACGGCATTTTATAGGCACCCCCCATGTGCCTCGATAGGGTGAGGAAGACGCAAATAGTGGTCGATCAGTGCCATATGTTAAAAATCACCGGAACAAATTGCCGATGTCAAAATGTCAAAATTGCGAAAATTCAACCTCGACCATCCCGCCTACTGTAGTTTGGGCTGTTAAATGAATGTACTTGGAGGTACTGAACTTGTAAGACACATATCAAAGACTGTTATTGCATATTCAGACAGTGTGCCATGAGCCTACGCGTCGAGTTCGCGGCGCATCAAGTTGCACGTGATCGTGCCAAAATTGATCGTGCATGTTCGACGTGTTACTGCAGCACCTATACTTTTTTGGGAGGCATTGAAGCTCATTCTATATGTTCATAAGAGTCCAAAGCATTGTATCTGAGCGCACCAGAGGCTCAGAAGCAACGGTGCCGGGAGGGGGCACACTTTTTCCTGGATCTGTTGTGTCAGTCACGCGGTGACCGCAACAAAGCTTCAAAGGTATATTTATTTAAACAAGCACTACACTACACTGATGAGTACTGCATTCAAATTCTGCCTCAGAGGCAACTCGGAGGTCGAGTTCATCGGCGTCATGTTTCCGGATCACCGGAAACGTGATGTCAAAATGTCAAAATGAACCTCGACCATCCCGCCCACCGTAAGCAGCGACGATTCCCTGATGCATGCTACCTTAACGTTGCCTCACGAGCTCCCGATCCAGCTCCGAATCAAATTCAGGCCATGCATATCATATACTTTTTCATCCTTATCGTTCCCGCTTGTAAAAAAACATCTGCGTACTTTTATCTATCTTTGATAGTCAGATTCGTCGCAGGCTACAAACCAGTTAGGCGGGTGCGTCTGCCGTTCGCCGCAGAAACAGGTGTCCGGGCGCGTGTCCGGCTGGGACGGGGAAGCGGAGGATCCCGGGGATCCCGGCACGTCGAGTGGCGGAGAGGGAAGTAAACAGCGTGTGAGCAGCCGGGGAGCGGTCCAAGGGGTAAAAATAGGACGACAATGGCCCAGCGCCGGGGGCATAAAAGCGCGGTGGGTGCGCAACCGAGCAGGTAAGCTACGGGCGACGCGAGAGGCCTTGATGAGGTCGATATCACCGGGGGCTAGCAAAGGTGCCAGGAGCGGGGGAAAGCCACCAATACCGCGGGATTAAGAGGCAAGGGAGGGAAGGGGTGGGGGCAGCATTCGAGGGCAAAGTGCTGCCTCCGGATCCAGGAAGGGCAGGGCCAGGGCCAGCCCCAGGCAGGGTTTTCTGGGCGGGGGGCAGCGAGCAGGGAGGTGGGCGTGGGCAGCGGGGGCAGCGGGGCAAGCGGGGAGCGAACAGAGCGGGGATCAAGGAGAAGCGTGGGCAGCGAGCAGCGTGGGGAGCAGCAAGCAACGGGGCAGCGGGGAGCAGCGAGCAGCGGTGGCGGGCGGGAGCGGTCAGAGCGGGCAGCGTGGGCAGCACAGACAGCGAGCAGGGAGCAGCGATTAGTGGACAGGCAGCGAGGTCCTACAGAGGCTTGGATATACTGTTTGGATTGTGAGCTAGCTGGGTGATGATTGGGTGCAGTGCCGCGGGATTGGTGGACGGTGGAGGGGCGCTGGAAGGTCGGAATTGACATGGGACAATGCATATTTGCAGGTAGTACGATGCTCAGGTGGGAGGATCGAGGGGTTGGGGCCAGTAGCCGCGGAGGGAGGAGGAAGGAGGAGGGAAGGGGATGGGGAAGTAACAGCGGCAAACAACACCCGTTTTGGGATCTGTTTGATGCGGCATCAATTGACGCTTTTCGCGCACGGACCAGCGGCGCATGCGACACCGCCCCCCAACAGGCTGGGGCCTGCGCGTGCGGAAGCATCCAAATTCAAAACGGGACTGTCCATAGGTGATATACAGTCGACTCTGTCCTAACCCATACCCCTCAGTGGACCCCAAAAGCTAGGGGGTACTGCAGAGTCATGGGTTATCCCTGCCACAAGTTGCCAAAAATCTTTGATAAAAGTATGGTTTACTGCAGAGTATGGCTTATGACAGGTATGGGTTAAGTCAGAGTCGACTGTATCACCGCACGTTGGCAACTGCAGATTCTGATATATCACTGCAGTTGGGGCCCTGCCCACCACCTGATATATCAAAACCCCATATACGCCTGAAGGTATCCACGGCGCACCGCTCGTGATCGGGCAGTGGCAGCCCCATCGAGCGCTGACCTGGAACGAAACTTATCAAGAACCCGAGCGAGAGCCATAAGCCAGAGGTTCCAAAAGATCACATTGACAAATGTACTACTCAGGGTGCTTAGAGCGTAACGACCTCAGCGTCTGGACGACGAACGCCGGTAGTTCCCGTTCGTGTTCCCATTCGACGCCTCGCGCGCGCGATACCCGGATACTGAGCTGCTTGGGGTGTCCGCCATCTGCGCGTGTGCTCCCGCCGCGGCGTCATCGCCGTTCAATGATGATGATGATCATCATAATGATCGTGAAATCAATTAACGTGCTCGAGTCGCTGTAAGCGACTATGGTACACGATAATATCCTAGAACATGAGACTATGTAGGGAGTTTACTATCAATAAGTGGGTCATGGCGAGGTAAGGGGAAGGATGTGGTGTTAAGCCTCATGTTGTTCCTCGGTTTCCCATGCCCTAGACAGGTCTGGGAAGAGAGGGCCTATGGCTGCGTTTTCAGTGGCAATGCGACGCAGAATAGACTGTCGGACTGGGCATGCCAGATCCGTCGCTCGGTGAGAGCCGCCACAGTTGCGTAGAGCACATTTAATCACGAGGTGGGGGCATTTGGCATTGGGGTTGCATGGTTTCGGGTCGGGGCAGGGGCAATCGGAAGTGCGGTGAGCGGAAGCGCAGGCACCACAACAGCAGGGTGCTTGCATTGGGATGCTATGTGTCCGAAGGAGTAGCAGTTAAAACATTGCATGGGCTGGGGACTGTGCTTCTCAGTACGATGCAGGTGGCCGTGTAGTGCTAGTTCGTGCGTGACGGCTCTGTTGGCCGCTGCTACGTCGCTGAAGTGAACGACTAATGATGAGTGCTTCTTGGCTGCACGGAGCTCATCACCAGATCGACGGCCGATCCAGTGCACTCTCGCCAAATCCGGCTCCGCATTTTGTTGGCACCGACCAGCTCCGCAATATTGTTGTCCCGTTCCGAGTCATCATCATTTGGGAGGCCCGTACCAACCTCGAAGTCGGTGGAGACACGGTGCATGACAACGGGGAAGGTGGGAGCACGGAGTTGGAGGAAGCTGGAGAAGACAGGGAGCCAGTGCTCAGCTTCCTCGGTGAGGACGGATGCTGCCCAGGCGGAGTGGAATGTGAGACGGATGTCACCGTTGCGGTATTTGGTAACTGCACGTACGAGGGGCATGTCGGAATATTGGTTCAGCCGCCATGATTCAGTGACGAACATGTTAAGCTGCTGCTGGATAGCATGGTGTGTCTCATTCGCGAACACCTTGTTTTGGTGATCTTTCGGGGTAAGGATGATGCAGGCGCACCAGTACCTGGGGCAATGATATATCACTTATTCTAATCAGAGATCCGCCATGTTATATCAGGAACTCTAATCAGAGATCCGCCTCAACTCCTTGGATAAGGTGTGTAGTGGCGGCGGATCAGGTTAGGTGGTTAGGTGGTTAGAGGTTAGTGGTCAGTGGTTAGTGGTTAGTGGTTAGTGGTTAGCGGTTAGAGGTTAGCGGTTAGCGGTTAGAGGTTAGAGGTTAGCGGTTAGGGTTAGAGGTTAGGGTTGGTTAAAGTTAGGGTCAAGGTACATATTTAAAGCGGGAACGAGGCTTTAGAGTGCCAACCTGAGATGCTTCGGCTTGGGGGACCCCCCGAGCGCAGCGAGGGAGGGGAGGAGCATCGAATGGTTGGTTCCCTTCCCGCAAATGAAGGAAAATGGTGCGAATCTCTAAAAATAGACCCCATCAGCGCATCAAATTGTTGCGCCTGATGGAATTTTAACTGACGAACGGCGGGTTCCCTGGCTTTCCCGTTGCGGCGTACACTGCGGCCTTGCACAAAACACCAATTAGCACATAGAACTGTAAGTCCCTGTGCAGCAGTGCTCCCAAGTCACTTGACCATCCGGCGAGGATTTGATGGAAATTGATGGATTCATTGATGTCTTGATGGATTGATAGATCACGGCGCATCTCTCATTAGAGTCCATGATATAACATGGCCGATCTCTCATTAGAGATTGGTGATATATCAAATCCCCGGTATGGCCTGATACCTTACCCTTGGATTCGGCTCTTGGCGTGGTGTTGCATAAAATGCTCAACGTGTTAACATGTTGGATCTCCTAGCGCGGGTCGAGTAACCTCGCGGTTGTTCCTCGCTCATATTTTTCGATGTCCCAGGTGGGTTGAGCAACCTATGGTTGTTCCTTGCTGCATCATTTTGGGGGAGACCTCAGGGTTTTCTCCCTATGTGCTGTTCCCTCAGGAATGGTATTTACGACGCTCGGTTCTCTCCCTTCGGGGAGAGTTCAGAGACTGTTGTCGCATGCATATGCAAAGGGAAATACTTACGACAGTATTTGTGTACTGGTGGACTCTGGGGAGTTTTACCTGGGAATGTGAGAACTCTTCCCGCACACCAGCATATTCTCCTGGTGGTCAGGTCCCACGAGGTTTTTCCCGGAGGTCCCGCCTTTAAGGGCCGGCCAGTCCACAAATTGCCAGGGTCTTGTAATGGACCACGCGAGTATAATAACCCCCCCCCCCCGGTGCAGCACTTTGCACTGCGGGTACGGGAGACTCAATTTAAATGGAGACACGGTCAGGTGCAACGGGTCTTGGTCCAGTTGATTGAAATTGAGCTTCAGTTGCAATCTTCCCTCTCTACTGAAGGCATGGCAGACAAATCTGGGACAGTGCAACTTACACATGTTCGGGAATGACAGACAAATTGTTTCAGGGATAAATAGAGTCGTACTTGGTTGTGAAATGTACCTTTATTATACTTACCTCACTGGCTGCAACCTGCCACTACAGAAATTCCAGAGTCATAATAAATAAAGGCTACTGCTGTATGCAGATGTCTTACATAATTTGAACCGCTGTAGGGGAAAATTCAAATTCATACAAAGTTTTTAGTGAAGCATTCAAAAAAGTCTGCATATTCGTGGAATGTCCTCCGTCAAATTTTGTGACATCGTGAATAGTCATTTTTTGAGTACCAGAACATATCAACGGGTAAATAGGTTCGGTAGCATATTTTCAAACTGTTCCATTTCCGTGTATGAATGGGAAAATCGGGCAAATTAGCCAAGAATGGGTTAGGGCCGTCCTAAAGTGGGATCAGGGCTTTCGTTTCTCCCGGGGGAGATGTAACATCTCATTGTGTTGTCAGTAAGAATAGACTAAAGAACTGTGTAGCATGGACCCACCTTGATCTTCGTCCAAATATTTCGATGCGCTCCGGGTGCAACTTCCCCCCTCCAACGGCAGGATTTCCGGTGAAGGACGAAGGGCTAATTTTTTCAACTTTTTAATAGTTTCTGTGGCATCTTTGGTTTGCTCCAAATTCTCCTTCAGATTGGCTGACAGCTGGGACAGTCTTGCATCGATAGCCGCAGCCTCCTTCACCTGCGACGACCTGACAAACAGTTGGTGGGCTACCTCCCACATATTTTTCGCTTGCACTGAGTCCCCTCGGCGCATCATGATGTCCCCGATTCTTTCCATACATTCGGCGCGGAGGCGGTGAATATCCATCTCGGTTGAACCTTCTAGTGCAGTGTGATAGAGATTGAGGGCTGTTTCTTCGTCATCTGATTCTTTGTAGATGTCTGCGAGGCAGCGAAGGGCACTGAATGTGGCCACTCTTCTCTTGGCCTTCCGAGCGAGCGAAAGGTACACCATTGCCCAGCAGAATGTGTCCCGTGTGCTGTACATTCGATGCTGTATGTCCCCCAGCGCGGCTGAGCAATCAAGTGGAATGTCTGGGTAGATGCCGCCTCGGCTCCTTGACAAACACTCTTCAAGTGTGAGACGAGCAGTCTCCGTATCTCCACGATAGAGATACAGTTTTGCTGTCACGTATGAGCATTGGAGGACTCTTGGCCTCTCAAAGGCCATATACACTGCTTCGGCACCTTGCAGATTTCGGAGGATTTTGACTTCATCATGTTGCATGGCGATATCAAGGGATGCCAAGCCAACCAAGGAATTTGCATGGTAGAGGGGTGAGTTGGTTGAAGAGGTCTTGGAGGCAATCATTGCGTGAACTTGGTGTGCCTCTATGTACTCACTTTTTTGCCAGTGAATTTCTGCCTGAGTATCAAGACTTTGTAGGTCACTTTCAGAACCCTCCATTCCGATGGCCACCAGTAACTCATTTCCCTGTTCACATAACGCAAGACCGCGGGGAAAATTTCCCATCGATGTGTATGAATCGGCCATCATCAATGTGATCCGTGTCTCCAGCTGTGGCGGGAATGGTCCAGATTTCCTAGCTTCATTTAGAAGTTTGACTATCTCTTGCACGTCTTGGACGATTCGACATTTCTCAAGCAAAATATCAAATCTGAGTGAGGGGTCCTTGGTGTGCTTCCCTATGAGCGACGCAAGGTCAACAATCTCTGTCGCCCGTACCAATCGTTCTTGAGTTGCACAGTAGTATGCTGCCGCAGTATAAAAGTGAACAGCTAGATGGAGCCACATGTTTAGTTCACCATATAGGGCCACACATTTCGAAATGGTACCTTGATCAATGGGGCATTGCACCATCCGGAAGTACTGAATGCCTTCGACGACAAAGATCTCCGCATCTGTATCTACAATTGGGGGGATGCGGCCTCTCAGATATTCACATGCATAGCTCCACCGCAATTGTGGGTCACCAGTTTCCTTGATTAGATCAGGAACTTGATTTGTGAGTAGACTGTTGCCTTTCAGCATTAGAGAAGAGAATTTGTTTAGTAGAAGGATACTGTAGGCAATGTCTATCTTTGCATCCGGATCATCAGCCAGGCCACAGAGTAGAAGATTATGAATATTTCCCAGAGATGCAACAAGTCTGGGGAAAGATCTCCGGAAGGTAGCTGTTGATATGACTCCCACACTCTGAGCAAATGCTGGAAATGTGTGCGAAGGGGCTTAGTAAGAGTGAGTGCCTGGGGGCTGCACTCTTCGTATATATTCACGGATAGGGCTCAATACCTTGAGTCTTCCATGAGCATCAATATAAGCCAACGAGGTTTGAACAAGGGATGAGCGGCAGTGGCCAATGTTGGGAAGAGGAACTTTGCCTTGTGAGAATAGCCTCATCTGTGATTCCATCTGGGAGTATGGAGAGGAGGGAGAGGAGATTTTTTGAATCAGGGAATGCAGGAGATGCGGGGACTCCCTAGCGACAGGATAATGGAGATTTCCAGATTGGACCGTTTATCATGCCCATCGGACAGGAGTGCTGTGTTCTCCAGCGTCCAGCGATCCAATGTGCTAGTGTAGCCCTCGAATGAAGCAGATGCTGGCCATCAGACTGACAGCCAGGGGAAGACTCCCAGATAGCAAAAGCAATTCATCTAGGGCTGATTCTTCTCCAATGCCTGGTTCATCCGCAACTTCAGAAAATATTTGCCGTGATGCTGAGACTGAGAGAGGTTCCAAGGGAGGGAGAAATGGCTTATTCCATTTCAATTTTCCTGGCCGCTCTGCCCCACGCATGGTGATCTAAGAAGACATGAGTAAATTCAACAGTTAGGACAGCACTGTGTCGAAGCAGGCTCACCATCAACGCCAAGGTCGGAACATCTGCCAACAGGGACAAAAACTCCTCGACTTCTGTGCGAGATTCCAACGGCTCCCAGGGTGTTTCCAAATTAGTCAAGAACAAGAAGGCATAGTCCAGACTCTTTAAAGTGGTGCACAATTGCCCTGGAGAGTTGTCTCGATGGTTCGAGTCCAACATGGGATCCCACAATAGACACCAAGTCAGGCACAGCTTGTTGCAGACTCGCAGGAGATGAAATGCCGAGTCTGGTACCTCTCGACAATAGCTGCATGATGAATGGCAGCCATAGCAAGTGTTGTCTTTCCCATTCCACCTGGACCCAATACAGCAACCCGAGGGGAATCCAAGAGAAGGGCCCCACTGAGATCATTGAGTTCAGAGTCTCGCCCGTGGAATATCTGGGGTGATGCAGGCAGCAGCGAAAAAGAGCCAGAACTAGTTTGGGTGGTCATGAATCCACAAGTACCCACAAATTAGGAGAGCTCTCACCTGTTGCTGAAACTACTCCCCTGTATCTGTGGGGTTCAAGTTAGAGAGTATTGAGAAGTTCTGCATGTTTCGTACCGAGGATGCCGTAGTAAGTGTTGTGCTCCGGGCTGAAATCAGTTCTAGAAGGTCTTGATGCCTTCTCTCTGTGTCCAGACCCATCTCTACAAGTGCACTTGCAGCACCGACTCCATATTGGGTCTTTCAAGCCAGTGAGGTTCTGCAGAACTCAACTATGAGGAGCTTACAATCAAAATTTCAGATGCATGCTTTCAACTCTCGTTCACAAACATCTAACTGGGATGTAATTTCACTTTGCTTGAAAAGGCGTTTGAATTTCCCCAGTTCATTTTGTTCTCTCAACATCCATGAAACTTTTGGAGAGTCCTGGAAGCACGCTCAATCTGGGATTCCAAGCCAGGGCTGCAACAGAACCACGTACTCGGCAAGCTGGCCAATATGATCAAGCATCTGTGGAGAGCCAATGTCCCCGGAGTATACGCAGAGAGCCATGAGTGCGCAAAGCAAACAATGGATATGCTCCGCCATGGTAAGGCATCGGGCTTTTTGAAACTTGGTGTTCTGTAAACCAATGAGGATGGGAGATCAAATTTGGCTGCAGGGTCACGAACTTGAATCATGGGAATGATTGATGCAGTCAGACTGCAGACACTCTTCAGGAAGGGGACCTGGCTCGCAATCGACACCTCGTGGAATGCATTTGCAGCGACGAGAGTGTACTGCAGAATATTAGTCGAGATATTCGGGGGCTGATGGGGCATCTTTGGACAAGGATGATGTCTGACCCCGCATATATGTGACTGTTGGTGTATTTTTAATGCAGTGAGGAACGGGACCGCATATCAGATAGATGTGTTAGCGGATAGCGCGCTTGTAGCACACTCGGGATTCAAGTCCAACCGATACATTGTCTCGCCACAATGCTATGTACAATTATCTGAAGGTACGATATAATTCCCGCTATCTTTAGTAGTGGGTTTTGTGATGTTTTGCTCACAGAGTTTCCTCCGAACTTTTGGCAGGGTTTCAGACACTTCTAACACTTGTCAATACTTGCCTGTATTTGGTTGAACATTTCCTTTTATAGGCTGATTCTCGTTTGCTGTTCTTTGGTTTTCATCCTATTTTCAGTTTAGATGCTGCGCTCCTTTCCGTCCCACCATCCCTTGATCCGCCCTATCCGCTGATCGACCCGCCCTATCCGTCCGCTGATCGTCCGTGCCCGTGCCACTTACAGCTGTTTCCAAAAAAGTATACGGGTTTGATTGAGTGGTGCTCCTTCATTTGTGCTTACCATTGTTTACTGATTTGGCTCCACTTGGCTCCACTTCACGACTCCGCCATGAACCGAAAATTTATCCAGTCTTCCTTTCTACTACTCTCTAGCATATCCTCTGAAATATGCGGTCTGCTTTCTCGTCCCTCATGTCTCTTTCCATCGCCGGTCTCCCTGTCCACTTGGTGATCTTTGCCAACAACCCTCGAACCCTGCTGGCTCGTCTGCCCGCGTCCTTTATATATGGCTACCTGTTTGCTGTCACCGCCGGTCCCTACGGGCCATTTTCTTTCCCTTCGAATTGCCACCATGTGACCTCCTCTGCGTACGATGTAGTCCTTGCTTTGAACTGGGCTGCCTACCTGTGCGACTCCCTGGTGCATTCCGATTACCGCCCGGATTCTAATTTCAGTTCTTGGTCCTTCTTCTCACCTTGTGCGTCGTTCCCCCTCCCCCCCTCGGACTGGACATTGCCGATGAGAATTTCGTCCGGGTTGAATGTAACATTCCGCTCCACCGTTACTCTCCGTTTCTTCGACCAATCAATGCGATACCCTTTACTCTCTTTGTCAAATCCTACAAATTTCCCCTCCAGTGCTCGATCATCGAGCTTCTTGGTGCCCACTTAATGGACCCAAGCCTTGCATCCGAATTCGCGGATGTCGGACAAATCGGGCTTTTCACCCGTCGCAGCTTCAATCGGCGTCTGATTTGCCAGCGCTCGTGTCCAGGTGCGATTCTTCAACCGATAAGCATGGTTGACTGCCTCTCCTCACAAAACTTATGTTCCAGCAGCGTGCGGTTCAATCGTTCCGCTACGCCTTCCTGCTGAGGCGAATCGTGCACGTTCAAACGTCGCACGGTCCCCTTGAGCTTCAGATGATCAGTGAATTTCTGTGATAGAAACTCTCCCCCTCGATCGCAGTCGAGAATCCCGATTCTAGCTCCTGTATGTCCGTCTTCTCCCACTCGATGCTGGTATACCCACGCTTCGTATTCGAGGTAGGCTCGGAACGTGTCGCTCTTCCTAGCGAGCATTTACAGCTCTGATTCACGCGAACTGCAGTCCGTGAATGAGACGTAGTACACCTTCCCGATTAGCAACAGTATTCTGTCATTAACTGTGGTCCCAATCCGCTGAACAACCTGTGCTTCCCTCTGCTCGTAAGCATCCAACTTCTTCTCATTAGCGAGTTTGCGATGCAGCCATCAGCGCCACCTGGTGGCAGATTTGCAGTGCGCTGACGTATGGCTCCACCCGCCAAAAGTCTCCGTGGATGGCTGTTGGAGCCACTGGGGCTTAATTTCGGCGGGTGGAGCCATACGTCAGCGCACTGCAAATCAGCCACCAGGTGGTGCTGATGGCTGCAGCGCAAACTCTCTATTCTCCTCGATCTGCGCCGGCGTGGCAGCTGTTGCCCCATCTTCCAGCAGAAGTGGGCTGCCCGCGGTGTTCAAATCTTGGGTATGGCTTGCGCGCGGTGCCCTGTAAATGTCTGTACAGGTTGCGCGCCTTCAGTGCGAATGTTATCCGGCCCTTGTAGGAGTATGACTCGGACTGAGTCACAGAGACGCGCCCGAGGCGCTCCTGAAGGTGCGAGTCATTATATGACTCCCCCATGAGTTATCTGCATGTCGCTCAATCTGAGCAACCATGTATTCTAACCCCCTATCCATATATGGGTGGTCGCATCATCTGAGCGACGTGCCGCTTAATCTGGGCGACGCGCCGCTTGCCCATATTCTAACAGAACAATAATCAACGAACCACGAAACAAAGCCAGTTGAGACAAGACACGCTATAGGAAACGAGGCACGAAGACAGAAGGCCCGGAAGTCGGGGATGACCTAGAATTCATGTCGCCGAAGTGGATGGAGCCCGTATCGAGTTTCCCAGAGCGAAGAGATGAGATGCAGAGAACTTGGTTAAGTTAATGAAGATAGAAATCCATTTCATGAGCTGGAGAGTCCGATGGGCCAGAAAAGTTGAAAAGTTGATGCATCGCATTGGAAAAGGGGGGGGATAAGCGGTCAAATGCGCACATATGGGACAGTCTGGATGCCTCTCGAGCGTGGACCTTAAGAACACAATATGAGATTTCTCGAGCGGAGAAGTTTCCCGCCTTCCAAAGATGATGGACACTGAAGGTACGTGACTCTAACGTCCAGTTGCGCACAGCAAAAATGCCATCATATGGCTCCAATGGCTCCTGCGCAACCAGGCTATTGGCTGCTTCTCCCATCAATGGCAACCTCGGCATCTCTGTTCGAGCCAGATGCCCGGCACAGTGGAAAAGGAGACTTGCCCTCAATAGCTGGTGGGGTGCAATATGCCTCGGTATGAATCCGCAGGAAGCACGGTCTGGCTGATTCCTTCAAACACTCAAAACAGTTGCAGAATTGTTGAATACAACGGGCTCTCTGGGACTGGCGCACAACGGTATCGCTGGGAGGACCAATTCCTGTGAAGTGGGTGAAAATCGATCGCTACAGTGGTCCCGACAGGGATGCCTCCGATGACGTCGAAGCCGCGCGTGAAATCCTTGGTCTGCGGCACTGGTACTCTATATAAGCACCCACAAGAGCGCACCTCCGCGGGGACTCTATCGATGCCGCTGTTCTGTCGTCCCAAGCCAGTTAACTAGGTGTCCTTCTACAGGTGTTTCACCAATTTTCGAATCCAGGGCCCCTCATCCGTACGGTAGAATGTCCGTCCGAATTTTGTCGTTAATACCTCAGTTGTAAAAATAACTCAGTGCGTGGCTATGCACACTGGCGAGCGGCGCAACTGCTTCCGCATTTTCCCCCCAGCGCTTACTATTTGTACCTCACCCACAGTCTTCATCTACAGTCTTCCAAGCTGCTAGCCATCTCACCTACCCTCTCTTCAATGCCACCATTGACTCGTCAGCGGACACTCGACAGCGTGCTGAGCTGGTGGTCCGACAGTAATCCTGCAGGTCCCACGATCTCCATCCATGCAGCCGCGAAGCCAGTTATGAGGCTCATGTATCATCGGGAGGCATTGGCGTTGATCAGGAGCAAGCGCGGTGGCCCACTTTCGAAAGAGACCATCGACATCTATTCAAATTATCTATCGTATGTTGGCCCCCCTGTTCTCCCTGACTTATGCATGACAGATCCTGCAGGTTCAAATACGTCTCGTTCGAAACAAAGGCTGCGATTTTGATCGAGCTTCGGGATAGAGCTGTATCTACAAACGACGCGGCGACTATACTGGATTCAATTGGATTGAACCTCGTCGAAGAATTACTGAACTCGCCGGACACAGAGGTACGAAGCTCAACCTGCCAGATGCTTGGGTCTATGGCCCGCCAAAAGATCACGGCCACGGCTCTCCTGGGTGCGGACCGGCTCATATCCCTCCTGCGGCGAGTCCCCATTCTACCCCTTTAAAGCGGTCTAACCCTAGTTATCAGGGACGAAAATGGTATCGTTATCGAGAGTGCCGCGAAGGCCTTGTGTGAAATCGCCAAATCACCTGACGCCGCGCGCGCCATGGTTGGAGTAACTCTGCTGGATTCTGTTGCGGACTTCCTTCAATCCGGGAATGGGCAACTCCGTAGATGGATATGTCAGATGCTAGGAGCTCTGGGACACCACGAGTCTACTCCGCCGGCTGTCTTGAACGTGATTTGTCCCCAGCTCGTATCTCTGTTGCGGCAAGCGTCTAGTTTCTTTGTTCTGGAGTCAGGTGTTAACTGTGACCCAGTGACGACGATTTACGAGTAACTGAAAGTGCTATATACGCACTGTATTGGATCTCGCGATCACCCAGCGGAGCCCAGGCTGCGGTGGAGGCGAAGGCGCTCAACTGGATCGATCAATTGCTTGAATCGCCAGATGCCTGGGTAAGCAGGTGGACGTGTAAGATGCTGGGTGAGCTTGCGCGCCACGAGATCACGACCGCTGCCGTATTGGGCGCAAATCCCTGCGTGCGGCTGGTTTCCCTGCTGAGGTAAGTTCCGTTTCCTATATCCTGCTCGACCGCATCTAATCTGAAGTAGCGACGAGAACGTCAACGTTGTCGAGTGCGCGGCCGACGCCCTGTATTGGATTGCCAACTACCGCGAAGGCCGACAGGCTTGTGTAGACGCAAAGATCCTGTACTTTCTGCAACAACTTCTTTTATCGCCGGAGCCTGAACTACGGATATTGATGTGTAGCATTGTAGGGGCGCTAGCACTCCACGATAACGCGGCGACTGCCGTCGTAGCTGTCGAGCCCTGTGAACAGCTTGTTGCTCTCTTACGGCGAGTCTTTGTTCGTTGTTCTAAAACAAGTCGCTGATTCCAGATATAATTAGTGATTTGAATCTGGATGTTATCTGGAATGCCGCCTATGCACTGTGTAGGATCGCTGGACGCCCCGAGGACGCACAGGTGGTGTTGGACGCTTCTGCATTGAACGCCGTGGCTGAGCTACTAGCCTCGCCGAAGGACAAGGTGCGCATATGGACGTGTAACTTGGTGGGCGAGCTGGCCCGTCACGAGACGACGTGGCGCGCGGTCTTGAAGGCAAACCCTTGTATCCAGCTCGCATCTCTTCTCCGGCGAGTCTCGTGCATCATTTCCTTGTACGGGGAGGTTAATTCTGATGCAGGAACACGGATCTTCTCGTGATCGAGAGGGCAGCCAAGGCCCTTTTTGAGATCGCCAAATGGCCGGACGGCGCACAGGCGGTGGCGGACACGAATGCGTTGGATTGTGTGCCGGAACTCTTGCAATCCCCAAGCAGCGAGGTCCGACGATGGATATATGACATGCTGGGAATCCTTGCGAACCACAGGGCCGTCTTGACCGTAAAGCCCTCCGCGAAGCTCGTATTACTCTTGCAGTGCGTCGTTCAGTGAACCATGCAACTCCATATTGATGCTTCTTCGAGCTAGACGCACCGATCTTGACATGCGCGCAAGGGCAGACATCATGACTTTATTTCTCGAACCCGCCGACCCCCCACACGACACCCCATCGGCGGAACAGTTACCATGGATAGAATAGGTTCCTGAAAAGTCTGAACATGAAGTACGTCTCCGGTAACTGCGTCCAGCGCAAAATAATTAGAGACACTCATGCCGTCGGAACGGTCTAACTAGCTACTCAGATATGGGGAGAACGCATGTAGCACATCTCTGTCGTTTATTTTCACTGTTATATGAAACCCTGCGTAGCCAAACCGTTCGTCCCTCATTAACCCGCAGGTCCTCGAACTGGAGTTCCAAACATAAATACTCCCTGGGATGATTTGCGCACCGTTAATTCATTTGCATACGCTGATTGCAGGCTGAGTTAGCTGGTTCGATCCACAGCAAATCGTGTCGGGTGTCAAGGGAGAAATGCACGACCCCGGGGACCGGGAGTGTATCGTACATGAGAGAACTAAACAGATAGTACAAGTGAACACGGTGGTTAAAAACGTCGAGACTAGTTGTCGTTGAATTCAAGTTGGCCCCTATTCTGATTCAACCCCCATTACTCAGCCACGTGGACCACGTGCCAAACAAACACATCAACTCTCCTCCGCCACCTCCCACGACGATTCCGCTTCACACCCCTTCTCTCTCTTATGAGCAGCTGGTAGACTGGCCTCTACGTACCGCAGGCTCATTCTTACTCCTATGCAGACGTTCAAGTCGTTCCTGCGGCTGAATCGTCCGCATTCTGTGCGACAATAGTGTTTTGCTGGCTTGGCTTGGCCCGGAAGCCATGGCTTTGGCTTGGCTTTGTCTGGCTCTGGCTCAGCATTTTCCAAGCCAGGGCCAAAGCCAGCAGCAAGCCAGGCCAGGCCAGAGCCAGTGGCTTAAGCCAGGGCTTGAGCGGAAAATTTTCGCGCAGCAGTTCTTGAGGTTCTGGGGCCCAGATGAGCTGTATTATGCATCTGTCTATTACTTGAACAATTTAGGAACAGAAATAGTCGGATTTACCGGCCATAAGAGTGTTATATCACCTTTGATCTGACATTGGTTGAACTGGAGCCGGCCTAATTGGGACGACATGTTGAAATAACGCGACATTTGCCCATGAACTGGTCAGTAACAAACTGATGCATTCAGATTGCACACTTACCCAGTGAATACATGTAGAATATTGACTCAATCAACAGTTTAGGGGGTGCCAGGTCAGGCCATGGCTTGACTGGCCTGGCTTGGCTTGGAAAATCTCAAGCCAGAAGCCAGGGCCAGGGTAAGCCAGTGGGAAGGCCTGGCCTGGCTTGACGAAGCCATGGCTTGGCTTGGCTGGCTTCTGGCTTGAAGCCAGGGCCAGCAAAACACTATGCGACAAGGCCGCTCCTGAGCGCTGGCGACGCCGTTGACGAGTCTCATCCTTGGCAGAGGGAGTCCTCCACCCACTTCATGTCAATTTGGGAACATTCCCTGGCGTTTAGATCTGAATGCGGGGGTTATCTCGACTATGGTGTGTCCTGACTTCTGTTCTCCATTCCTTTCAAATTGTATCTTTGCCGTGTTCCTTGTCACTTTCTAGTACTTGCGCAGGCTTTTAGTTTTCTTGCGCGGGCTTTTCTCGATGGCAACGCATCGTGCAGCCACAGTCGGCGCAATTGGTTCGGACGCAGACTTGGGACTCTTGAATACCGTTATTCTCACTCCCTTCCATCGATGCATGCCCCGCTCCTTCTTTGTATCTGCGCATGCCAACGGACACTAACATTCTGGGTCTAGGTCCACCACCCCTACGATACTGATGTCCCCGCGGACAGCCGCTATATATACCATCGTCAGAGACCCCCTTAGCTGCACGGACCGATGTGAGTTCCCCGATCCCGAGCTAACCCCCTCCCCTCTTCCCCAAAATGCCCTCCGCCAAAATGCCTTCCCCCCGTCTTCCATTCTCTCGGCCTCCCCTATCCCCTCCCACACACCCGCCCTCCCTCTCCACATGCTCCGCTCGCGCTAACTCAGTTTCTTCAGACGAGTCTCGGTCTCCCCACAAACATCTGTATCAGTGCATACCGCATCAATCAAGTGAGCATTACCACCCTCCATGCTCGCTGTCATTCCATTTCCCCTCCGTTGTCGTCGTCCTCCCACCTTCCTGGCTCCCATCCTCGCGCAGCGCACTGTCATCCGCGCCGCATCCGTCCTTCCTCCCTCCTCTTCTCCCTTACTTCAATCCGTCCCATCCTCGCGCGCTGCACTCGCGCCCCATCCCTTATTTCTTCCGTCTTCCTTCCCCTTGCTCCCTGCCCCTTCCTCCCCTGCCCCTCGCTCCGTCTTGTTTTCATGCTTGCGTCCCAGTACCCATACCGCACCGTCCCCTTCCCCCGCCCCTCCTCTCCTGCTCTCTGCCTTACTCATCCTCATCAGGAAAGGCCTCCTTTGGGAATAAGGCCAGATTGCCCCCAAAGATGGTCCAAGATGGTCCAAATCGGCCAAATTACTTCGGTTAGGAGCGTTAGCTTTTTTTGGACCTTCAAAATAAATTAGTGGTAAAAAGCACCAATTTACCTCGACTTGGCGGGGTTTGGGCCAGGACTATGCGGCATATTTCCCGGCATTGCTCAAGAATCCGACAAAACAGAGCCCGGAAAACATTATATTGAACACTCTATCTGCAGACATGGACGTATCACTAGGGTACCCGATGAATAGAGCGTGGCACACGACACGGCGGCTGCCCCATCTGCGCGCGCTCACACCCGCACCGAGTCCCGCGCCACGCTCGACATCAACACCTGCGAAAACTGTGTTAGCATCAAGTAGAAGTCAGCATTTACCTTACCGTATACTCTCCAAGGTCGACCCCGCGCAACGCACTGCAGCAGTGGATTGTGCCGAACTCGCCCGAGTAGATGTAGACATCGGTGTCGCCGTTCGTGGAGGTCCAGTCGAACTGAAGCCGAAACAAATTTGTCAGACCCAAGAGGATAAACGACCACATGAAAATGAATACGCACGTTGTAAACTTTGTACGTCGGCGACGTCCCGCTCGTGTAGACTTCGGCCATCGGCACGGTGATCTTGGGACGACGTTAATGCGCATTAAAGGGCGAGATCAATGGAGGGACAGTACATCTTTTGTGAACCTCCATTTGGTGTGGTAGACTGACCGGAGGAAATGAGTGCTTGCATACTTGGAGTGACGAACGAAGACGTACATCCGGGGATGGTGCGCCCTTTGCTGTTCAATGTCTGCTCCGTGTCTGCGGGGAATTCGGAGGTGATGTCAGCAATGGGGATCGTGAGCGGCCTGGAGAAAGACAGAGCCGGTTCGCGTCAATTGTGGTTCACGGGAAGCTAAGAGGTATATACCTGATACATCTCGAGAGTAGACCTCCCAGAACAGTGCCTACGCAAGAGTATAATTATAGATCAGAAATCCAGCATGGCTTGCGCTACGTACGTACGTACGCGTCGTCTTTGTGCTGTCTTGTTGTCAAATCCAACATGCGCCTCACGAGCTGAAACGGTGTTAGCCGGTATTTAGCGAGAGACCGGCGGAAGGACTTACGGAGACGGAACTGTAGGTCCCTTGACCCAAATACGGGCTCCAGCGCCAGCGCCGCGAGCCCCAAGTCAAAATACATGTCGGCGTGCAGATTGTACACAGGGAGGTACAAGCCCGCCCGCGCCGCGAGTGTGATGGCGAGGAAAACGACGACAGTGCGTGCGCATCTAGAGTGGGGTCGTCGTGGATCTCGGCGAGGAGATCGTGCATGCCGTACTACGACGCCTTGTTCACGTAGATGCCGTAGAAAGGCGAGACCAGCGCGCGCTGGTCGGGGCGCGGGAACTTGAAGAATATGCGCGACGGGTCGCTCATCGAGTACGAGTGCTCCTCGCAGTTGGCGCACTGGAGAGACTTCAGCGAGGATCGGGCGACATTGGAGGAGCGGACTCACCAAACTGAAGCCCTGCGGGGAAGATGGGCGGTTCGCGCACTGGTGGTCCTCCTCCACAGGAACACGCGTCCCGGACCCAACGACGGTTCGCGTATACGAGGAGACGACCGACGATATTTGCGCCGGCTGGTGACCGACGCTCGCAGCATCTCGGCCTTGCCATAAGTGGATTGCTCTTCGACTAGCCGTTTGCACCTAGTTCCGTATCAATAGGGAGCAGGAAAACTCGGAGAGGATGGGTACCTTGTCTGTATCGAGCGGATAAGGAATCTAAAAGCGATTTCAGAATTTTTGAAACGGGAGATGAAGGGAGTGAGCGTCCATACACAGAGCCCGGAGGTGGGCGAAGAGTCTCAAGCCATATAGCGGCTGAAGGAGGTGGAGACGGAGGGGCGACCTGAGATGACATGAGGGAAAAGGAAGAAGAGTTGTTGACGAGTGTTGTCTGTTCTTCCAAATACAGACATCAACCAACACCACGTGATTACCGGCAACTTGTAGGGCCGATGTTTACGGCAGCTCTCGGCAAAGGACTTAGACAGATTTCGACTTCTCTTGCCTCATACAAAGCCTTGGAGGTGCACTGTCTGCATTCCAGACCGTCATTCAAGTACACTATAGCATGAAAAAATGTTATCCCTGCTTCTCAATATAACTTTTACAAAACAGCGCAAGTGTTGACACGCCAAATCGGGAAATTTGGCAAATTTGGCCGTTTTTCCTGAGGTTGGTATAATCTGGAAGCCATGAACCAAATTACCCCCAAATTAGGAAAGGAGGTTTTTTCCTGATGCTCTCCCTCACCTCCCCCCTCCGCTCCCCGCCCCTCCATCCCCCTCCCTCCCTCTCCGCCCACACTAACCACCTCTCCGCAGGATATCGCGTCGCCGTGACGACCCCCGCCACCCGCGACTTCTCCGTTCCCACCCTCTACGACGACGGCGCCGCGCGCGGGGGTGCGAGGGATATCACTGCGGGACTGCGCGGGGCCGAGAGTGGCCGGGACGGGGCTGGGGGCTGGGGGTTGGGGGCTGCGGCCGGACGTACTTTGGGAGGAGATGCACAGTCCAGCCTTGTGCGCGCGCTTTCTCGGGGCGGGAGGAGGCCGTGGATGGAGGTGGGGGGAAGCGGTCTGGACGAGCACGTGGTGGATGGTGCTGGCGGGACGCGCCCCGGCGGAGGCGTTTGCACGGTGGCTCTCTAATGCTCGGCGGTCAAAGATGGACGGTATCGCACAGTGAGCAGCTTACCCTTGCATCCCTCACTCTCTTCTTCTCTTCCCCCGCCGCCTTTCCCTCCCCCCTGTCGTCCTTCGTCCCTCTCTCCTCTCGAAGTCTCCGCCCCTTCATACGCCTTTCTCATCCCCCGCCCCAACTCCGCGTTTCTCATCCGCGAGCTTACGCCCCTTCCTTCTTCGCAGGTCATACATATCGCGCGCATGAGCGTCATGTCATCGTCGTGGACGTGGGTGGATGACGAGGCCGAGCGCGTTTACGCACTAGTGCGCGCGGACGAAGATGGACGGTATCGCACAAGTAAGCAGCTTACCTCCGTACCTCTCCCTCCCTCCCCTTCCCAATATCCCACGTCCCCTGCCGTCCGTTGTTCCCTTCTCCACCCGATGTCTCAGCCCCTCCACACCTCTCCTCGTAACCCGCCCCGCCCCGCCCCACCCCGCTCCTCTCATGCGCGAGCTTACGCCCCTTTTTCGCAGGCCAGACACATCGCACGCAACACCTTCCTCACTGGGCGATGTGTGGATGTGGATGTGGACGACGGTGCCTCGTCGTCTTAAATCTTGGCTCGCGCGCCGGTGTGAGGGCGTCGTGCGGGGAGAGTCGTGGCTTCAGCGAGATGCGGATGCGGGCGGCGAGATTGAGGGTGTTACCAGTCTGTGTCCGCACCTTCCTCCTGCGCGCGCACGCGACGTACAGGACATGACGGAGTTGGTCGGCGTCCATCGGCATTGCGCGCTGGGCTGGTCGCGACGCGGAGGGGCCATCCAATCGCGTCGAGAGTTGAGCCGCTGCGGCGTGACGGGCTTCCGTGAGGCGTAGGACACCGTCGGGGTTGTTATCACCCAGCTTGCGCATCCGGCGCGCGCCCGCGTTACCGCTGACGGCGTTGTCGGCGTGGCTGATGAGGGCTGGTGCGGCGATGAGCAAGAGCCGCATCCGCTCGGTGGGGTGAGCTGCTGCAGCGGTGCGCTTCCGCACTGTCCTTCGTCCGTGTCGCGGTGCTGTGTCTCTTTCGAGGGGACGTGCGGTCCCACACGCCATCCGTCGAGTCTGACGCGCGTTCTGTGCGCTAGCTATGACGTGGGCCATTGTCCACCACGGCGTGGCGTGCGGCGAGTGTGGGACGAGCGCCGGGATGTTAGGCAGCGTCCTCTTGTCGGCCCTCTACACCCTGTGTTCTGGGCTCGCTGTAGCGACTGGGATGGTGTGCGTATCCCCCCGCTGCGGACGTTTTCCTCTCTGGCGCATCCTCTCTTATCTCCTGCCGCCACCCCCCGGCGCCATCTCCTGCGCCAGACGATTCCTTGTCTTGCCGGGGCTGCCCCCACTCTCGCTCTCGTCCCACTTCCGATTCGAATTCCCTCTTTCACCCGTAGATTTACTCATCCCAATATATTTCGTTCCCACCCCCTGCTACACGCCCATCGTCAGCGCGCCCTGCGAGCCCGACTCTCCGCCCGTCTTCTCCGCCAGCTCGGGACACTGCGATTCCGCCCCGCACTCGATTTGGGATGGAGGAGGGAGAGGAGGCGCGTCACGGACACGTGACCTGTGACTTCTCGTGCACGGCACGTGTACGTGGGGTTACAGAAGTGCGTTTCCTAGTTGAACGCGTTATGTAGCCCGCTTTAAATCTATGTACAGACCCTTCATCTCTTTTTTACGCAGCAGCGGACCGAGGGTATTGACGCGCCGATTCGAAATTTACGGGAGGTCAAGGAAACCTGTACGGGGAATGTGGTTCGTTGGCCCCATGTGAAAGCTTCTTGAGGTAGGGACGGAATTCGAAGGGCAGCACACAAGACTAAGTGAACCACGTCGGCGTGAATAGTTAATTAGCCTTCACTGCGTTCCGACGTCACCTAAACTCAGTCAGCCTAGATGAGTTTAGCTGTGTTTAGGTCAGCGTAGGTGACCGGAAAGGGCCTTTTTATACGCCTAAACACAAGTCTGTCGAGCATATTGCGCATCTGCATGAGGTGAGTCTTGTGAGCTAAACACACATCAGTCTAGGTCAGCACGTCAGCATAGCCGAAGCTAGATCAGTGTAGGTCGTCTCTACTCAGCTGCACACAGGTTTTTTGCTGCCGGGTAAAGGGAAATCAGCAAAATTTGACTCCATTTAGTCGATCAGGTGTGTTTAACCTCTGTGCAGACATCTAGACAGACTTAGACAGATCTAAGCAGGCCTGCACAGACATGGAGAGACATAAACAGAGCTAAGCTGACCTTCACTCAGCTGAACAGATCATTGCTATGCCATCTAGACAGACCTATCTGTGTAGCTGATTATATATGACCTAGCCTCAGGGTAAATTTAGGCGGGGTCGGAACGCAGTGCTTGCTCTGGTCGCAAACTTTTGCGGTCCGGGCCATATGCCGGCAACGATGAAGAATGACGTCCGTGAACTGAGTATGTCTATTCGAGACTCCGAGGCAGAAGGGCGATAACAGTTAAACGGACCGCCGGACAGTCAGAAGTCAGAATACACGGCGACTGGCCCAACTCAAGCCGTACTTGCGCAGTGACGCTACTGCCGCTTCAGGTCATCCTTCTTCCTAGGGGCGGTCGTGCAATGGGAGACGACGCGATCGAAGTCGACAGACGGGAGCGATTCCGGTGGGGTAACTGTCTCTGTTGCAGCCCCCGTCTCTTCCCGTCAATGCCTGAACAGCAGCTGGTCCCACAGCACCTCGTCGTGCTGACTCCTATGTTCCTGCGCGGCTCTTTTGAATCTAATCCTTTGAAATCCCGGTGGGCTTCTATGTTTAAATGCAATCTACCGGCCCATTTAGCGTGTGGTTCCATTCCAATGCAATGACGACTCGGATAATGAAGGGCGGATTCCAGGATCCTCAGATGTTCCCGAGACTGGGCAGTGGCGGCCCACATAAGGGCGGGAAGGAAATACGCAGGTGGACAAGTTAGTAGCTCGCGAACGTTCATCGTCTTGTAGCTCCGTTTCAGCACGTTTCAAGGCCAATTCCGAGGATAATATGAGGACCGGCTGCATGGATGGCAAGGACCCAGCATAATACGCATGCAGATCCATGTCCAGGGAGCGAAATTTCGTGCGCAGAATCCAATGTTCGCCAACATCAAGATCTCATCGGACAATTCAATTGGACTCCGATCAGAAACACGACGGGATAATTAAATTACGGTGCGTGGGCCCTGGATATGCGTGTCGCAGTGAGATGGACGAGACATTGTGGCCATTCCACTGCACAACCCATCGCATTGAAGAACAGCAAGTTGAATGCTTGACGGTATGAGGGATGTAGTGAGGACCCCACAGTAAGCTAACCGACGAAGATGCAGTCCAAGTCCCGGTAGAAAACAAGTTACAGCCACGGGCATACTCAGAGCACTACACAAGCCAGGAATGTCCGCGCTAGGGGGCCTGCGAATTCTCCCACAGGAAACGGAGTCCAGCAGCGCCCACGGTCTTGCGGCGATCAATGTTGTAGGACCAAGGCTTCGGCGGGCCGCCCCGGGTGCGCACTGTGAACAGCTGGCCTTCCTCCGGGCGTACCACCCGCCCCGTGTAGCAGCGCCCATGGTCTTGCGGCGATCAATGTTGTAGGACCAAGGCTTCGGCGGGCCGCCCGGGTGCGCACTGTGAACAGCTGGCCTTCCTCCGGGCGTACCACCCGCCCCGTGTACCCAGGCACGGCACAATCAACGGGCTGGAAGATTTTCACAATGCGAACGTGAAGAACTCGACGTCGAGCATGTTCGGGGAGCGTCGAGCGCTCCAAGCGGGCTACAGCCGATCCTGGACAGAGTGAGCACGGGTTTCCTGCGAGGTGCGCGACGTACCAGTCCACGGAAAGAACGTGCCATCTGGTCCGTGCTCAGTGCACAGACTCTGTAGGCCTAATGTATGCACCACATCCGCAACGAGCGTCAGCACGAGTTTGCTCGAAAACTTGAGTAGGAATGTGGAATCGAGGCGAAATAGCGTGGTGCGGGGGCATATCGCGGAGGCGCAATGGAAGAGCGTCCTGCATTTTTCTAGTTTCTCTTTTGTCGCCAGATTTTCATAAACAAGCTGCTCGCTAATCGCTGCATACGAGCGATTGCACGCCACTTGCGCCAGCGAAATTTTCCAGGGGAGTCCCGATCTGCCCAGTAAATCTTGTCCATGGGCGAACGATGCTGGCGAATTATCGGAGGTGATGCGGAAGCGGAGACAGCCCTCTAGCGGCCCCGCGGGCGGATCAGAATGGTGGTAGTACAGAAACCCACGAGTGCCGTGCGAAAATCCAATTCTTCTCATCGGCCCGCCGGGGGCAGCGTAAGTATATACGAGCCTGCCGCTGCGGAGGGAACACGCAAGCTGGATCGCGACCTCGCCTCTTTGAGAGAGGTCAAGATGGTCCGCCCGTATTATTCGCGAGGGATCCAAAGTTGAAACCGGGCGCTTTTTCCTGCGCCAGAACTGGTCAGCTGGGGGACCTCATGAATCTGAAAATTGCCTCACGGTGGGGAACGCTTCGATCTGGCTGCGACAGCATACTGGCGGATATTGCCACAAGTAGATCGCAAAGAGTACGGTGGCCGACATACGCCTCGCGCAGCAAATTCTGGGAGGGAAGCCGTAGATTTCAATAATAAGGTAATTTTAGCGACTTTCAGCAGGCGAACGCGTTCAGTTGCGCGATGGTGATGGTGCGAATCAGAGTGTGATATGTTGACACTCGCTTGTCGGTGTTGTGGCATAAATATGTGTGACAGCCACGCCGTTACCCTTCTCTCCGTCTCCGAATTGCTCCGAACCATCACGAACGTCCCAAGCTCATCCATTGCAGATCCTCGACCATAATAAGTCCCACCGTTCAATCTTGGATATCCACGTTAGCATGCCTCAAAATTATGGAACTGCTATTTGACTCCTAATACGGTCCAACTTCAAGTCTCCATGGGATCGTTTACGTTTTCTGTGATTCGTTCAAGGTGTCGACTTTGGCGGTATCATAAATCTGGCATGACTTCCGATTCCCCTGCCTTCATTGCATATTTCCCTTCTCTCAAGGTATCATAGACCCGCCATCGCACATGTGTCATCCGTTTGACATCTCGCGTTTTGCTGCCCAGACTGATTTGTTCCATCCGACAGACTTTTCCCCATCCGATTTCGGCGTTGCGTAGGGAGGCCGAGCGTTTCACTGCGCCAAGTCCGCACTAGCCTGTCATCCTTTCTCTGGCTAACCTTAATTCTTTTCATGAGATCAAATGCTATCGATTGGGGATGCTACAAGTAAATCACTGCGAATCCCTCTCCTTCATTTCCGTTCTCCGGACGCCCCATCGTTCAGCGTTCAAGGTGGGGCCGGAACTCGTTCCGATACACAGCCCCGATCAACCTCTTTACACCGTGACGCAGCACCACGATGTCGACCCCAGCCCGACAATCCTCGCGCCTCAACTCCTCCCCCGATCGCGAAGACATCACCGAAATCCTTCCTAATCTGTTCCTTGGCAGGTACCGCATCACTTCTCTCCGTTCACAGCCGTGCCTTGACCGTCATGTATCTAGCGAGGCAGGGGCCTTGAATCTGGAGCTCCTGCGTCGCATGGGAATTACGCATATCCTGTCCGTCATGGTTCTCGAATTCGAGCAACAGGAAACACAGAGTGGGGACGGCTTCAAGCGAATGTGCATCCCGGTGGTAGATTGGCCAGACCAGGTTTATGTTTACTGGCTCACTACTAGCGGAGCTAATGCATTCAATCCAGGAACTATTGACACATTTCAAGACTGCCAATGCATTTATCGACGACGCGCGGGTCACCGCAGGGGAGGGTGTCCTCGTTCACTGGTTTGTGCTGTGCCATATCGCAGTCAGGGGTTGATCATTCCCTCGATTTCTCAGCCACCAGGGAGTCTCTCGAAGTGCAACCGTCCTCGCAGCATATCGTACGTGAATAACTCCATCGAAAGCCAATGGGCCCCTCCATTTTCCTCACGCGACCCAGTAATGGCCACCCATCCGCCCATTCACGACTCCCTCTCCGCGATCAAGTTCCTGCAAACCCTGCGCCCAATCGTGCAGCCTAACTCGGGGTTTCTCGACCAGCTCGCTTTATACGGGCGCTGCGGCTGCGACCTGGAGGATAACGTCAATGCCGTGGAATCGTGGCGGGCGCGACGATATCGTCAGTGGGAGGGACGCGTGGATAGGATGAAGAGGGAGCAAGCGCAGCAGCCACAACGCGAGTGGAATCGATGGCGGCGCCTCTCACAATGGGCTGCCTCAGCATTGTCGTAACTCCAATGTTGCACCTCTGCGCCTCTTCATCTGTGGGGCGAAATGATCGGTCCTAGGTCTCTCAAGCATTTCCTATGAGATGGGGTACTTATTGTAGGAAAGGAACTCAAATGGGAGACATGAGACTTGATAGCCGATTGGTGTCGTGCAGCGAGTCTGATCAGGAGGATAGCTGGGGCAGTATCACAACCTGACCGATAATGTGTCACAGTCCCGGGCGCTTGCTAGCTGAGTCGTTTCACCCAGACTATGGCGATTGGACACAATTGAATTCCAGAGGCGAGTGGTGAGTAGCAGCCGGTTGACCCCGAGTAAATGGAACCTTTCATTGCACTAAAAATTTAATTGTGAGTTGACTACTGAGGACGGCCCTCAACATACTGCGTCCATTAGATTCACATATAATACGAAATAACGATGGAGTCGCGCGTCAAGCACGTCACAGCTCTGCTGTATGCCGACAAAGACCTGTCCTGTGCGAAGCTTGCACGACGGCAGACACCTCCCGCAGCGCCGTTTTCCACGAATGTGATCCAGATCTGTGGGGCCGCCGAGCGCATAGCCCGCATAGGAGAGCGACTGCAAGAAGCGCAGGAAGAATGTGTCCCACGATATGGACGTCCACCCAGCGGCGCGGTCGGGGAGGACGGTAGCATTAGGCGGTAGCGCGAGACGCTGCCCCACTCACTGCGCATCCGGGGCATAAACCGGCGCTGGCCGTCGCTCGTCGGGGCGGCGATGTAGACCGAGACGCCGTAGGTGCCTGCGTGGAGGGGGCTTCCGTGCACGGCGAGCTTGATGAGCCGGCTGTCCAGCGCGGGGCTGTAGTTTCTGAATTGCTCGAGGTGGGCTGCGGCGGGGGCGGGGGTGTAGTGGACTGGGGAGAACTGCGCGAGGGGGCGCCAGGTGGAGATCGACTCGATCTCGTGGACGTGGAGGTACTCGTTCTGCGGGGTGTATGAGCCAGGTACATAAACCATTGCGGAACGAGTGCCATGAGTCGATGTAAGCCGGCCTGGAGCATGACTGAGCACAATGATATATGTATATGAAAGAGGTGAGTGGGGCTCGCAAGTGAATGTCCCGCTGCGAACTGGACAAATTCTCCGTGCGCCAGTTGGCCAACGCAAAATAGTAGGTGACAACGATATGGATATCTTGGAAGGCGACCGCGAAGAAATCGCCCGTGATGGCTGGAATACCGTCGAAGGTGTAGCCGGGGAGCTCGATTTTTGCGAGTCTGATCGATTTCCCGGTCGTTAAATTCACCTGTAGGACGTCTACGATGCCAGAAGTAGTCGTATTCGTCCTGGAAAATGTGTTCACTGGGTCGAAAGTCGGACATGACAAAGCTTTCAGCTCACCTATAGAAAACGCCGCGGATGATTGAATGCGCTGCATCCACATATTCTACTGCATATTTTGCATAGTCCGCGCTCCAAGACAGCGCCCGCATCTGCACCGTCCAGAAATCCAGAGACCACAGCGTGTTTCCCGCCGGGTAGTAATGTTGTTCTCGCTCCTGTTCAATACTGGCCCATTGCGCAGGGTGGAGTGATCTCCTGTGCTGGTTCCACGCGCTTGGAGGACCCTGACTAAATCTCCGGTCCATGCACCGCACGCTTCACCTCGTCAATCAATTGTGCGGTAGGATACTGTACCAGCTCCTCCTCAGCCGGTAGGTCCAGGTGAGGCTAAATGGTGGAGGAGGGATAGCCAGAGTTGTGCAGCAAGCGCAGCAGTGCTAAATATACGGTTGACCTGGAATCTGGACGTCAGAATGTTGGCGGGAGATAAGGACACCTGAGCTACTCTTGATGCACAGAGAACTGTGTAAACATCGCACAGTGAAAATGTTTCGATAAGGAAGTCCTCAGTAAGAGCGGGGGCCATCGCAAGCTTCCAGTGCGCGCCAATCGACGTTTAAGAGAAGATCCGGCACAGTACTGCCCCACCCAACGACGGCGGCTTTGTATTGGCCTTGCAGCTCCTAAGCACCCGAAAGATTCATCGCACTGGGAGTTTGAAGGTGAAAGAGTGTGTATCGGTGCGTGACCCGGAGATGATGCGGTGAATAGTGTGAATCTTCAGATAAGAGACAAGGCAAAGACAAGGAGAGCGGAGCAGGACGGGGGAAGCACACGTGACATCCCGACAACGCCCGACCTGCCTAAATGGTCACCACCAGCCTGTATCTGGACAGATTCCAGTCTTTGTGCCCACCCAGACGGAAACAAATCTTAGCTGGAGAGAGCGTCGAATCGAGCTCGGCACGCAAATTCTAAAATCTAGGCACCAAAGTTCAAAGTTCAAAGTTCAAAGTTCAAGGACTCAAACGGACCGTCGAACATTGAAACCCACCTAATGAATTTCCACCACGTCCCCGCTGTCCCTCAACACCGCATCGATCTCCTCCGTGAGATCCGGCCCCTCCGATTTTGTGAGGCATGCCGCCGACTCCCGCAGTCTATCATGAATCCGTGCGCTCGATGTACTCAGCGGAACCACCCACCATCGCTTCTCCGTGCCCTGCGCCACCTGCAAAACGTGCAGCTGCATGCAACCGCGCACTCCACCTGCGCGCTCCGCCACACCCCGGCAGATGTCCTTCCACCCTACGCCTGCGCCCGCCGTGGAAACGGAAACGGGGGACTCCGTGATGGCGGGGATGTTGATCTGAATTGCTGCGCCGGCGGTGTACCGGAAGAGCGTGACAAACAGGACATTCGGACGCGCGGCCATGAAGGCCACCTGCTGCTCGCAAATTGATGGCCGATTTTCGATTTAGTCGGTATGCAGTAATGCGCGCAAGAAGGTCCGTGAGCGCGCGGGTAGCGCTGATTTCACCTGGCTCGCTATCGTGCGGATTAGTATTAATATATTATATCGCCGTGCCCAACCAGAGTGCTGATGCGACATACTAAGGCTCAGGGTTCCGTACTCGCTGCAGACCGTACGATGGCCGCCACGCTGCGAGTCGTTTATTTGGCAGGTTGCGGAGCAGCAGTAGAAAGCCTTGCATCCGGAGCAGCGCTGGAAGTGCGACTTGTGGCAGATGACACCGCCCTGACCAATCGTTACACCTGAATCGAAGCCCAACGATGAGAAAACACACCGAGAGATGCCCGCCATGACTCCTCGGAGGAGAAAGGCTCCAGAAATGTAACGCGCGGCGCCGCTAAAGCAAAGAACTGGTCCCATTGGGCGAGGCATGATTCGTGGAAGATGTCGCCACCAAAGCGCTCGGACACCTCGGTCAGGCCGCTAGCGAGATGGAAGACGACGCGATAGTAAAGGAGGTTCCCGGCGAAAACTCGCGGGAAAAACTCCACATGCAGCCTGACGCCCTGGTGCTCTCAGCCATCCGCGGCGCGCTCAAATTCATCCTGCCCGCTCTGGATGGACCAGGTCACCATCGTGCGCAGGAGGTCTTCCCCGACGGCTGCGGGGAACCAAAGGTATCCAGTACGGGTGGCGAGACAGCGCCCTAGAAGCATAAAGCAGTCTGCGACGGTGTCTGCGACGGCGCTGCCGCGCGTGTTGGTTATACGCGCCATCGCCTCGACGAGCGCCTCCAAGAAGTCTTGTTGGATCAGCGCGCGCCGGAGGGAGTCCAGTGGTGGATATAAGTACTCTGCGTCGGCGGTGGGGACAAAATCGACGGTATCGAGGAAAGAAACCAATGAGCGGATGAGGTAGGCGTGCGGATTGCGCTTCGCAGACGGCGAAGGCGGGAAGCGGAGGACTGCGTGGATGTAGCTGACCACTATCCGGGTCAGCCGCTCAATACTGCCCGCGCCCTCGATCATCTCGTCAAGGCTTTGCCGACGATCCCCGTCGAATGTGAGCATGAAGGCGCAAAGATTGTGGAAGGCACGTAAGTCCAGGTCGGTCAGGAATGCCCAAGCCCGGATCATCGTGCCGCAGAAACCAACCGTCGGGGAGAGAACAGCGTGGTAGCCTATGCGATCTTCCCGACGAAGGCGAAGTAATCGAGAAACAAATCTTTTTCGGGCGGGAGCGCTGTGCGTAATCGCGATAGATCATAATGAACTGGAACTAGCGCCACACCCCGGACCAGACGGCGAGCGGTATATCCAGCGGCGTCATAGGTAGCATCATAGTCTCCAGAGCCAGGGCTCCGCACTGGATGTCGGTCCTGGTTGCTGGAAGGAACGACTCGAGTTGGTCTGGGCTCGGCATTTTCAATGGATCGAGGGTGATGGAAAAGACAGGGAGTAGTTCCGACTGTTTTTCTCTTGTGATATCATCCAACGCTGGTCGTAGACACTCAAACGAGCGGGTAGGGTCGCACAGTGTGTGCGAGTTCCTTTTGACAGCTTAGACACGACCAGCGGGAAGAGTGATCTAAGGCTTTACTATGAGCTGACGAGGGAGAGTTTTGATATTTTCTCGTTGAAGCTTAGGGTGCATCGCCGGGACGACAGTTACAACGTTGTTGGACAAGACGAAAAAGTGAGTGACAGCGCCAAAGCGGTGCATCTGATTGGTCATGTGATAGAGCGCTTAACGGGTGCTTATTATTTACAGTACTTATATCATAATTTAGCGATTATAAATGTTTGAGGGGATCCAACTGCTTTTAGTTCGTCTCTCCTATCCAACCCATCTCTCATTGTGCAAATATTGACGCTCCTGGTGGCCTACGAATTTTGTAGTCGGTGGTCTCCTTCAAATACTAGGTCCAATCCGGATCCGACAACTCTCTTGTCTCTGATCCACAGGCTTCAATCTGTATCTCGAGAACTCCATTATATCTAGACTACTGGCTGGGCCCTAACGTCTGCGCTACAAGAGGCCTCCCTCAGTGTCGCATGATGATGCTGTCCACTCTGTCTGTGCCTGCCAAACTAACCAGATATGAATCAGCATTAAACACCACCTTCTACTGACATGCACGTACCAGAAGAAGATAAGGACGCTGAAATTTCTTGCGACATTTAGGCAAGGGAAAGGGAACTCGCTATGTGCGAGGCTGTGATACAACATCGCGAGGTGCGAGCGAGTATTGTTCAACCGTCTGTTTATAAGAGACGAAAGCTGTGAGGCCTAATATCCGATTGCGGCCTGAGGAATCTGACCTGCATCAGACCAACGCTGATTGCCTGCCTGATGTCCTGTTTCACGGAGATGGCTAGCTTACCGCGCAGACGACATTCACACCTGGGAAGTTCAATATAAATAAGTGATTCAGGTTGTGGTAGCGGGCCTTGTCGCTTGTCGGCCCTACCCGACTTATTGAAGCATGGCCCAGCATCGCGCCCGTCTCCCCTGAGGGTTATGCCCACTTCCATCTCCGAATATCCCCATACTTGCGGCGGAGTACTGCCCAAATGGGTCCCCGGCCCGACAGCGTGCGACAAATCATTCACCTCCAGTACGGCAAGTCGTGAGGCGGGGGAATGCATGGGAGAATTTGGGTGACTTGGGCACTTGGGGTTGCTACATTCATTAAAATCACTGATATGCCTTTCAAATCTCCTCAGCGACACAGACATCATACGTACGCTCCAGACCCCAGGTGCGATCCTTCCCTCCTGTGAATTCGGTATTCACTCCCGCGACTCCGCTCACTGGATGCGTGATTCGAAGCAGGAACGATAGGCACAGTACATATATAAGACTGATGGATGGGAGAATTCGTCAAAAAGTGGAAAGTATTTCTCACCGAGATGCTTAAAATATGGCATGGAGACGTTGTGCACTGGTGAGTCCCGTGGACTCGATGACGTACTGGGGATCATGGGGCATCTGTCTTATCCTGCGGTGCGGTCTTGACTTCAGATCAACGGGAAGGACGACATTAGCATAAGGTGCGGAGTCAAGTTTGGGATAAGACAGAGGCTCCCCGACACGCGAAGCAGGCCCTGGTTTACTTTCAGCCTTTTCGTTACATAGCCCGAGGAACTGGTTAGATAACCAGATAAATCGAAGAGGATTATAATACAGCACCCAGCCCTGGTAGCAATATAGAAAGAGAGCCCGAATACACCGGTAGCAACAAAGAAGATCAGAGAATGTTATTGGTCTGAAATCGACTCAGTGTGGCGCTCACTGGAAATCGAAAATGGCAGAACCTGCTGCGTCAAAGAGACAGTCTCCCCATTATCATATACAACCCGACACCCGCGACGCACCATTCCGAGCAGCAATGCTACGCCTGCCTCCCGGCGTACCAGCGACCGCATGTCGTCATGCAGAATTACCTCTTCCAGCTCGGGAAACGAGGCGCCGTCGAGGACCGCGAACTGGTTTTTGAGTACATGCTTGTATGGGTACCACTCGTCGGGATTCAGCTTCAGCCGGACGCGGCGCAGTGCACAGTGCGCGAAGGATACGAGCGGCGAGATCTCCGGGGCGCCGAGGTAGAACGAGAGCTCCTCGAGCGCGGGGCAGCGGGAGAGGATGCGCTGCATTTGGTTCGACGAGAACACGAACTGGGGCGAGAAGGCTAACTCCAGAATGCGCAGCTGGGCGCCGACAGCGGACACGAAGGTGAGGAGGCTGGAGGGGAGCGATGTGTGAAGGATGAGGTTGGTCAGGTTGGGGCAGTATGGGATGCAGGGTCTGCGGATGTGTTGGATCTGGTGTGCATGGAAGTGGGTACGATTCAGGCGGAGTGTATAGAGGGAGGGGCAGGGGGGAAGTCGTGCGAGGGCGTCGGGACGATCCGAGGAAATGAACAGGTATTGTAGGGACGGTGCCTGTGCAATGAGCTCGGACAGGCGTGCCGTATTTTTGTTACCGTAGAAGCGCGTATCGAGGTCTGTCTCATACCTTGAGATGAAATCAGTGGGTTAGATAGAAGGAGCGAGGGTTCTAACCATTCCAGGCGTTTCAAGTGAGGGAGGAGGGGAGTCTCTGAGTCCACTGGCGTTCCGATGAGACTTGCCCAGAAAGTGATATCCTCCGCGTCAATACGCAGGCACGGGCGGACCAGAATCTCCAAACGTGGGCAGAGGAGGAGCAGATCTCCAAGGCTGAATATATACTCAAGGGGCGGTATGGGGAACGGCGAAAGATGGGAGTTCTGCTGCGTGAAATTTGTCTGGCGCATGGGCAGCTCCAGTCGCCGAATATACCTCCCGAATCCGCCTAAGCCGTCGGCTTGCCGCGATCGCTGCAATCCCCGGACCAGGCTCCGCAGCGAACGGAAATTCATAATTCGGACATCCTCGTACAGGAATTCCGCTGCGACGAGGCGCCAGAGTCGCGAGACGCGCATCAGGGAAAGACAGGTCTTGAGGCGTAGTATTTCGTCGTCTAGGTACGACGCCGTCTCCGCCATTTCGCGCAATGGCTGGAACGGCTCATAATCCACGTCATACGACGTCGCAGAGGTGGTAGCGAACCGAAATATCAGGCGCCAAAGTTCGGCGGGCGCGCGGGGTGTATATGCTGCAGGTCGATCCATGAGCGCAAGAATGTGGGGACGATTGTGGCATGGCTGGTAAATAGATTGCCGTGTGTGTACCCACAGATGTGCAGATGTGACCTGGCGTATCGTGTGACCATCCATCTCTTACGAACTGACCAAACCCAAGTACACCTATTGTCAGGAAAGGGCCAGTACGTACCGTGTCGCCGAGAGCTTTGATGTTGGCAGTATCAAGGCATTACCACCCGCGAGTCCCAAAATGGATGCGTTCTGAGAAGTTCTGTTTTCTGTCTGCCCAGAGAAATCTGTGATGGAGGGCGGTTCCACCATATGGATCGTGTGTGGATTCCTGAGGTTTGAGTGATATTTTTACGGGGGACACGAATAAGCTTCGAAACTGTATCAATTGTGGCAGGACTCACTCACCGCACAGTACGTGCCGAATGTATTCGGGGAAGCAAACGCGGAGATCGGATCTACTGCCACGGGATTTCGTGTCGTGGACCCGGGGAAGCTTCAATATTCCGAATCCGCATTACCTCGGAGATCGACGGCGCCGTGGATAGCCCATCCCGAAACGAAATCCGAGATATGAATGCGATCCCAAGAGAAGTATCACCGGCGAGCGAGCGCGATAGTCAGGTGTTCGCAAGGAGACAGGATCCTAGAATTAGTCGCTGGGGCCGTCGGCAAAGCGATAGGTCGGTCGGAGTCGGGCAAGACGGGAGATTGAAAGCTACCGATCTAGCAGCTTCTCTGGCATGATATTGGGGTGGTTTCAGTATTGCCGGATGGAATTGAGGGATATGATACCGCATCAAGACAGCCACGAAATCCAGAGTTTAAATTTTCCCGTGTACTTGATTCTCCCTTGAAGTCTGCTGCGGCAGCAGAGCTGCTTGAGATTTGCCACTCTGGCGCACCAATTTGGCAGCAGTGTAAGAGCTCGAAATCGCTACAGCGCCGTAGGATGAAGCCCGAAACTCGTGTGCGATGTGGATAGGTTTCGGAATCGGATGGGTGACGCAAGGAGGGGGGGTATTGATCGGATCACGGCTATCCAGTCTTCGGATCGGGTTAACCTCCAAACATCCGTCCATACTTATAGTAAAGCGTGTACCATTAGTGTCCCTGGACATGTTCTTTGTGTCCCCAGAGTAGCAGTTTCGGTCCACTTGCCTTGGCGGTCATGTTATGGCGAAGCGGGTTTTATGCTCCCTTACTACTGCGTTAACGTCCCCGTCTGGTCTTTTTATTGTCCATTCTGTGAAATCTTAGTGCCCACTTTAAGAGGTGTTTTCGTCCGTGCAGCCAACCATAGATGTCCGTACAAGCTTTCTATCCTGTCCCTGGCATATACATATTACGCCCTGGAATCCCTCAGTTTATACCCCTGTGCCTAGCATTTGATGCCCTCCTGCCGAGTATTTTCTGCCCGCCCAATTTCCTTTTTGGGTCCCTCCATCAAACTCTTTCAGTCCCATCTTCACGGTTCTCCACAACCACTGGGCCAATTGCCTCCGTCTCTCGTCTGATCATGATTGCATATGCTTCAAGTATTCAGCAAAATTGTTGGCCAAGGCCAATATCTCAAATTGCCCCCACTGTACCAAATATACTGTCCCGATCAAAAATAACTGACCCACGTGGGAATAGAACACATATGCCGACAGGAGCCGACAATCATCCCGTCTTATTCCGGTGTGGGTGCTTGTGTGCCCTTTTCTTCTTTCTTCTTTACCACCACCATCGCGCACTACATACCATACCTACCTAAAACACATTATACATCGATTTTTCTGCATACCACTCCCCAGTTGTTCCTCTACGATCTCTGTACCGGTGTGCTAGGCCCTGATAGTGAGTATCCTCATCCTATGTGTCTCTCTTGGGGTGGTGCACAACTGCAGTGTCCCAGCCCAGCTGCGCACACTACAGGGCAGCGTCATTCATGATGTCATATTCCCCGACCTGTCCTAGAAATGTCGGGAGAAATGACATCATTCATTTGCGTCGAGTTGGACCTTGTTCTAACAATAAAATAGGAATCACATGGCCCCATCGGTCCGGGACGAATTAAAGTGGGATCTTGCAGGACCTCTGTCTATTCCAGAGCGAGAATCCAATTTCCCCGATCTGTATGAGGTTACGAAACAACATGTCAAATGTCCCGATCCCAAAGGACGTTTATTTCTCGCATTTCTGGACTTTGAGAACCGCAAGGAGATGGCGGAAGTATTCCAAAAGGGATTCAAATTTACTATCCCCAGGAATGGCGAGGATTCCATCCGGAACCTCCCAACCCATAACAGTAGGTTACTTATCGCTCATTCCAACACTGCCCTTAATTTCTCTTGCGCACAAACAGTCGAAATCATGGAACCGGGAGGTGTTTTAGTACCCGACATACAAGACAAGGTTTTTGTCCGCAACAGCAGCGGAGACGGTTCGCAGGCCCGAGACATCATGATTACTTGGCAGGCCGACATGTGTGTTATCCACTTCTGTTGGTTTATTTGCACGATACTCAATCGAAGCAGAACACAGCTTGGGCCTGATCTGGAAGCGCGGGCTCTGAAGCTTCAGGACGAGATCATTGGTCCTGAAGACGAATGTGGGCCAAACAAACCTGAGGAAAGGATTGTGGACGGGGAAGTCAAACTTGTGGGCGGGTTCCGCATCGAGAGAAATTGGCGTGCTGTTAATCTCGAGGGTGCACCACGGGCATACCCCATTTCAACCAGTGTTCAGGTTCCCAAAGGGGACATGCATGCTCCTGCGGTTGGGAACAAATTCTATGGCCTCACCGACGAAGGCCTGTCGCTTCGTAAAACCTTGATGGAGGTAAGTTGAGTTGCGTCCTCGCACGTTTTGCGGCTCACTCTTGGAAGTTCACTGCCGAGGTTAGCATGCTAGGCCTCGAGTGTGGCCCACCCGGACTGGCAGAGCTGCTGCACGACCAGGGCGAGATTATGAATGTCCCACCAGTCGGCTCTTCACGAAATCGCTGCTTCTCAGCAATGCAGTTGAATATTACACATCCAACAACGACCGACGCTGGTAATTGATTTCCAACGTCCCATCTACATTTCACATTGATTAAATCAACTTCAGGTGGCGAAAGCATCGAAGACATTGGCTTTTTTGGTGGGAAACACCTCGACAAGGGCGATGAACCCGGTGGTGTCACTGCAGCTTCATCACTCTCCAGACTTGAGCCCGGGATCCACCCGGGGGTTATACTCATATTGGAGCTTGGAATCGCCCTTGTTCTTCGACCTCTTATCATCTCATTCTTCTGCGGGCTCCGTGGACATGGTGGTACCACTCCAACTTACAACCCACGCATGCAGCTCACACGTATGAATAATATACGTGCACTTATGGTCGCGTACATGACCTCTGCTGCATTGGGAGGAAGGGGAATCTCCGCATTTGCTGCCCTTCCCGAAAATAAACTTCTTACAATCGGGCCGGAGCTAAGAAGCATTCAGTAAGTTACCTTATGCCAGCATATAATCTCCAGCTGATGTATCTGCTCTCTTTCAAGCGCCTCCCTGCCAGAGAACACCAGCTACACAGAACAAGCGAATTATGTTGCAGACGGTGTGGCTCTGATGAATCGACGCGACCATGTGACTTGGAGCGCCAGAGAGGGGCTCATCCTTCTCTCTTCTGTAATGCAGCAGCTCCCCTACAATGTTCGGATTGACCGCAAGAAACTTTTGGAAGCTATCAGCTGGGAGGCAGATGATGGCTCGCGTAAGAATGTTGGAGACTGGGAGCTAGGCCCGGGCTATGCCGAGGATGGGGAATTATTTAACGAAGGGGAGGGTTCGGAACTTGTGCCATACGGCAATAAACGGCGGTGGGACAGGGCACATGAGTTCATGGAGCATGCTACAGTAATGGGCAGCTCAATCCCTGTCGTGAACTTGCTGTGCCAGCGGGACGAAGCCGGAAACATACACAATGGGCGCCCAGCAACAATGAAAGGTACCTGTTCACCTCTGCAGAGGGAGATATCTCACTGAATGGCTGTTTACAGCGCTACAAAACGCAGCGGCTAAGGGAAAAAATGTCCTAACTACAAGCGATGTGTTGGCTGGTATGCTGAGTTTTACATTCTCCTAGTGCTTCACTCGAACGACCCCACTAGGACGCACCAAGCGCAAATACTCTGGATCTGGCTCTGGTGGTGGAAGCACCAAGAAACAAGCCACCATGCGAGCCCGAAATGAGCTGAATTGGGGTATTTCAGATGTGTATCTGAAGGTTGGACGGGAGTTCATTCCTCTGGAAGAGGCTGCAGCAAACAGCGATATGGAGGTCGATGATGATTGCTTCGAGAACGATGGCCCACAGCCCCCCAATGATGATGGGGAGAGTGAGATTGATTCAGAAGTTGAAAAGCGGAGACGTCGAGGTATGTAGGACGAGATGTAACCAGGCTTTGAGATACTGATCACGGCTTTTAGTGATCAAATTTTTCGACCCCCTCACAGAAGAGAACCTGGCAGTTGAAATCAACCGCGCCACCCAGGTACTTCGCTCAGCGGCTAAAAACAAAAGATTCTCTCCCGATGCCCGTGTCATCAAGCTTGAAACTGCGCTCCAAAAAATGGCTGAAGATCCTCTATCTGCCGACTCAGTCACCTTAGTCGGCAGTGTTATCGGAATGTCATTGTCCTTGTATTCACAGGCAGCCATGCAAGAGGTTGTTCTTCACATGTTTCGTCAACGTGTGATGATTGCTAGTGGCATGGTGTGGAAGTGGATGCATATCACAATTCCTGAGGCATGCAAATCCATGGTCTCCCCCAGTACTCCCTCAGTCCCTCCAACACCTGATAGCCACACCTCCCCCACTCCCACTTGGCTTTCTCAGCTTGCCGCTAAAATCCAAACACTATCTCTTATTCCTAAAAAGACAGAGGATCTTAAACCGGGTGATTATCTGCACCTTGCCAAAGCTGCCAAACCATACCGATACTGTGCACCACGTCCGGGGTCAGTAGCAACCTCAGACGAGAGACTAAAACACGTGGCGGAAGAAATCATGCGAGCCCTGATGCAATGGCTTGGATTCAAACCGGAAATTGCCGATGCGCAGGGCTGGTTTGCACATCATCTCATGACAAGCATCGGATCTGCTGTATTGCTCCTCGACACCGTCTGGGACAGTCACCAACACATTGCGGCCCGCGTTATCGGGGAGCGGCGGCTCAAGGTCATCAAGCCGGAAGATCTTGCACCATTCAAAAACCGCCTGAAGTCTCATCCCATTTCTCAGCCCACCTCCAATTTGTTCTCCCAGATTCAGAAGCTCGGGAGTGTTTACAATGAGATTCGTAAATCTATGTCAGTCCCGGGCAATGCTTCCTCCGCCACTTCATCTGCTTCAACATCGAACATGTCTACCCAGATTCAGCAGCAATCCAGCATCCCATGGGATCCCACAACAGATAGCCCTGGATCTACAGTAAAGTCCCCTCGCCCGGATATCATGCTAAGGTTCTTGCGTATCGCTGTCAAGGCAATTCCTGGACATCACGGGACCACAACTGGACGTGGGGACATCCAACAGCGTGCAGAGAAGGCCATACTAGACAGAGTTGATCGATCTAACCACCGCTCCGACCACATCATGCCCTTGCGCCAATACGGGCAATCTTATCTATGGATTTCCAAACCAGGGGGACCCTTCTCTCCAGAACACATTCGCACGCGCGCTGGATTTTTTAGTATTCTTCTCTGGCGTGCAGTCACCTTCCATGCTCCGATTGTCGAGCACCATCAGCTGTTCCAGAGTCTTGAAGAGTGGGAAAAAAAGGTTGCGGACTTGCAACCTGCCGAATATGCCCGTGCTGATGCATATGGCGGATGGCCGAATAAACCGCGTGTCACCGCAGCCTTGGACACAGCGAGGACCATTTGGCGCATGACAGGAAGGGCAAAAATACTCGAATGGCTGACAGCCCCGACCAAGCCGAGATATATGGAGATGTATCAGCTGATGTTGCAGTTTCCACAAGTCGGCAACTTGATCGCACACCTCCTTGTGTCCGACTACGTTTACCATGGCATTATTGAGATGCCCTCTGTGCAAGAAATGGGAGAGATAATTCACACAATCAAGGCTGGGGCATTGGACGGCCTAGTCAGACTCGGGTATCTGGACAGCAGGGACGCGTCAAAGGAGGAGGTGATAAACGCTTTTGAATCTTTGTATGGGTATCTGGACACGAACCTGACTCCCGAGGAGAAGATCTTGATGTGCTTCAACCCAATAATGCTGGAGCATTCGCTCTGCAAGATGAAGCGCGTCAAGGACTTGAAAGACGTGCAACCGCTGTGGAGTCAAGTAGAATAGCTGATGTACCTCTTGATATGCAATGTTTTTTAACCTTCGCCGCCAAGGCCTGCCGGATGGATGTATCTAGGTGTGTAATAAGGGTCAAAAATACACTAATAGTATGACAATTCGCGTCCAGGACACTTGCAGTCCTAACTACACGTGGTCGTGCCTGCACGTGGCTGCCCTCAGGGCAATCACGTGTCCAAGCCACCTCATGCAAAGCTGTCCTGCCCATGAAGGCATGTACACCTGTCCATGTCTTCATACATTCATGTCTGGACTATACCTCGATCTTGCCCTCTCTGTTATCTGTTCCTGCCCCTTCACCAACCTGTTTGTGACCTCCGGATTTCCTTTTTAGGTTCTACCATCAACCTCTTTCGGTCCCACATTCACATATCTCGACAACTGCTCGGCGGATCCCTTCGGTTTTGCGCACCATCCTGAGGCCTATTCAATGAAACATCAAGATAAATTATACTGGAGCTACCACTCGCTGTTCCCCACCCAGTGGGTATCGATTTACATTCGCTATGACGGGTACTACTATTCTGCCGCTGCTGGGATCATCTACGGTCTGCCTGGACTCGTCTGGCATCTTCTGTTTAATTTACTGGGCCGCTTCACTCATCCCCAAGCATTACTGGACCCCAACACTACATGTTATTGACGCTATCGACTCTTGACTTGGGTAAATACACATCAGTAATTGGCCAGTAATTGGAAATTCGGGGACTTGATGACCCAGATTTTCCGCGTGATTTGAAATCTTCCTCTCGACCCATGGCCTCTGGAAAAAAGGCTGGCAAGGATCCCGAGAAGAAGGCAGGGAGGCCTCCTCGCAAATTCAGACCGCGGGGCAAAGGGATCATATCAACTGCCTTCAAAAAACTCGTCACAGCCTTTTCAAAATCGCCGGAGCCGGAAATCACTCCACCGACCACCAACGGTACCACCCTGACTGGAGACGCAGCCCGGACTACTCGTCTTGCTTCTCAATCCTATGGTTTACGGCCCGACCGCGAGGATCCCAAAGAGGGGCCTGTATTCCTCGATAGCCTCAAGGCGCTCAAGAGTAAGAATCTGAAGCTGATCGCCACCATCCCGACGGAGGATTGTCCCCAGTGGTTTGATGATCAGGTGAGTAACCAAAAATTGATATAAAATGTTCGACACTGAGACAATTGACCTTAGTTCAATGACTACACGACGAAGGGTCCCGTCATTGGCCAGGCGGTCGATGTCAAATGGTTTGGGCACCCGGGCGACAGCGGAAGTGACATCCGGGCACGGAAGTTTGTCGTTCGCTGGTCGAAATACTTGGCGAATCCTGAGCTTGAAATGCGGATACGGGCGGTCAAGGAGGGTAAAGTGGTTTGCCGCTGGAAGTACTACTGCTCTGGGGTTCATGACCGCGATGTCGAAGGGGATGAGTCAGACGGCTCAGCTGCAGGACTTGATTCGGTACAGGGAGGCCAGGGATCCCAATTGGATGGCTCTGCCGTAGATGATCCCGCAGGCGCTGATGAGCAAGGCAGGTGGAATAAATGCTCGGGGAACGTTCGGCTCTACGTGAGTCCTTGTTTAATTTCAACCCCAGAATAGCTTTATCTGTTTCATTAGTGCGAGGTCACTGCCGACGACCTTGACCACATCAGGATCTGGCAAATCGGCGAACACGAACCGGCACCACGATCGTTTCCCTTCACATTTTCTCGGCATCTGCGTCTGACCATCTTGGAGTGGCTGCGCCGCTACGGGGCGAAAGCCACATCTGTTAATAAAGGCTAGTCGTTTGCTTCCGGTTATGTCTCCCGGACTAAGACTATAGTCACAGATCTTGTGAACCGGTTTGAGAACCCAGATTCTGCCGGCGGGTCACACCCATTGCCCTCTCACCGGATTCCTACCCTGAAGCAAATACGTCAAATGATCCCAGCAGAGAGACATCGCGCTCGTCTTGATCGCAACCCTTTTCGAGCTACGCACATCATGGTGGAGAGGAATCCTCGTGATATGTACTAGTGAGTTGACCATCTTTTATTTGCATGCTCGGCCTCATACCTTACATCAGCTACACGCCGCATGACTTCTCTAAACCAGACAAGGATTCCAAATTCAGTGTCGCAATCACCGATGATTTCTCCCTTGATAGCACCATCCTGAACACCGACGGTCCCGATGGCGGATTATTCCTAGACTCTACTCACCGTCTTCATAATCAGAACCGAGCGCCTACTACTGTACTATGCACCGCAAATTCCGAGAAACATATGATGCCTGGTAAGCGTTCTTCTTCTTCGCCATGTCGCCCATCCTTAAAGTAATAGGTGCCTATTTAATCTCGGCCAACATTCAGGCAGAGACGCTCAAGGGATGGCTCCTTGAGACCATCACAAAGATTGAGGCTAGAGCCCGGGAAATTGTAGAAGGTACGCAGACTGGAAGCCTCTCGGGATTGAAGTCCTGAACTATCCCAGATAAATCGAAAATTAAGCACCGCACTCGGGCGGATCGGGAAAAGATCTTCGCAAGATGCCAGGAGATCGTCAAGAATGGGTTTAAATTTTCTCATCTCATGATGGACAAGTCTGGATCAGAGCTGAATGCGGTGTTGGAAGGTAACACTGTATTTCGCTCGGCTTGCATTTAATGTTTGCTAGACTAACAGTGTATTCTAGTCCTCAAAGAGCTCGGTATGGATGACGTTTACATTCGTCTGTGCCAGTTCCATGTCATTCAAGCCATTCTTCGCTGGGACAGCGACCATGGCTTGCAAGGCATTGGTTTCTCTCTGTCAGACGACCTCAAGTTCGGAATTTGCGAGCTCTTCCGTTCTCTGCAGCGCTGTCGCACATGGGAGACCTGGCCTGAAGCGAAGCACATATTCTATCTTGGTTTAAATGTGTTGCTTGCTGATGCCGAGGAAAACGACACGGATGAAGACTCCGAGACCGACAACGACAAAGCCACCCAGCCCTCTCCTACCGCCACGGACACAGCTGCGGGGAAGAACAAGACCAAGAGCGTGAATCCTGGCGCTGACTACGATGACAACACCAAACCTGCCACGACCCGCAAAAAAAAACCGCTGCCACAGCCCAAGACGAAGGCAGCAAAGGCGTCTGGGTTGACCTGCTTCGAGGCGGTAAAGGCTTATTTCGACAAGAACTGGTTTATTAACCGTTGGATCCGTGCGTGGTTTTCGTTATTCTCACCCCAACGATCCAAAGTGATGACCGGGCGGTGTAGCTTACTTCACGGACATTGGAATGCCTCTGGATCAAAGTCGGGACGGCACTTGGAACACGAACAACTGGGCGGAGACCGCATTCAAGCAATTCAATTCTGTTTTCTTGGACAACAAACACAACAAGCGGTAAGTGATGCTATATTTAAAACATGTGTCGCACTCATAAGCCACACATCTACAGCATCGACCGTCTGGCACTCGTCATCCTCACACAGCACCTGCCTTATTTCAAGTACTTCCCAACCCCATCTCGACCCGAAGCTCGTGATTACGTAGATCTCAACCTCGATGCGTACGCACTTTGGGAGAGCGATTTGGTCCACACATCTCCCACCCCCACAAATTCAGACACGTTCAAGGTTGATCGGATGAGGTGGGCCATGGATTTCTCCCGATTCCTCGTAGCACTAACACACATCAAGTGATGGAATCCCGGTCCAATACACGGTCGTCCTCAGCCCATTGAACTGTGAATGCTATAAATATCAACAGACGGGCAAGGCGTGTGTCGATATACTGGCAGCCAGACTCCTGAAATCGAGTGGGCCTGTCACGGAGTGGCAAGGTCAGTAACTTGGCGCTGGACACATCTACGCATTCTGAACCGAAACCAACAGCCATGGAGGAAGCGACGGAACGCAAGAAAGTCGTTGGCACAGACCGCCAGGGCCGGATGTGCAATGACAACACCGCAGACAAGCAGCTTTATAAGATCCTCGATAGACTCGAAAAATCAGCTGAAAATCAACGAGATCTGGGAACTGCGGTAGACATGGATTTTGGGGATTTCACAGGTGCGACTCATCAGACTCTCTACCACGTTAGCTTAACCGGCGTCATAGACACGGTCTTCAATCAACCTGGTCGGCCTCGCCAGATGCGGCCACTTCATCCGTGGCGTCGTCGGAATGAGCCAGCCAAGATTCCAGTGGCTGGGTCATATAGCCCGCGCTTTATGAGGAAGCGCGGGCCGCCCAAGACTCCGAGGTTGGCAAGGAACAGCCTTTTCCCTGCGACTTCACGCCTTCTTAATTCGCGTCGTCGCGTCACTTTCATGCGCCGCTATTTCAACGGGGAAAAATTGACTCCTCCCATCTGTCTGCCTCATGATGACGACCATTTCCTCAATGCAGAAGACTTGAGTCTCACCACATTCGGTCTCCAACACTGGGCACCCCCGGAATATCGGATGCGGATGGACGAGATGGATGTCTTCACAGTTTTCCTCAATAGCAGCGATCTAGCTGATCAAGCTGGATTCATTTTCCTCTTCGGTGCGCCTAACATGCCGTTCTCGGAGCAGCTCCGGGGGATCGACTGGACTCAGCCGCTCTCTTTCGAGGCTGTACGTCGTAAAGCTCGTACGCTAGACGCTCACCTGATCCATTCTGTATAGCTTCGGGCCGCGAGAATTGGATTGCTGGCTGATTTATTAGAGACGCGCGTGAACAAAAACATCAATCATCTTGTGTTCTTTCAACTGGTCGGTCTCCACTGGACCGTATTCCACCACGTTCTCAACTATCCCGGCGGTGGTCTGCCTGATGTTCGCTGGTATAATTCACTCCCTTTATCCTCTGCGCCGTCGCAAGATATTCAAGATCAACATGTCGTTCAACAATACTTTGTGCGCCCGCGGAACACAGCCCCTGTATGTCTTTCGTCCATTATTTCTCCATTATTCACCTTTAAACTGTGGAACAATTTTACAGCCTCCGCTCGCACCGTGGACGCAATACACGCCCATTTATCTTGGACTGCAGCATGATTCACACTCGTGTGGGTTCTGGGCTGTCTATGTCGCCCTGGCTATTCTGTTGGGCTTCAATCCAGACAATCCCGTCGCACATGGGTTGACTGTGGAGGCGATTAAAGAGCTGACTGGAACAGTGTACTCGAGCTTCGTCGGAGATGGTGTTGGTGTCCCGATGGAGCTCATGCGGAACCTCTTTGCGAAGTTCGGGCCCACAGTATTATTGGTGACCCCTGCCGGAGCGGACGAGATTGTGAGCACATTTTAAATTCCTCTCGTGTAACCCATCCTCACCCTCTGCACATCCGTAGATGTCGCGTCGACCTGTGTATATGGCCCGAGCCCCAGTGGACAACTCCCTCCCGCAGGTACGTTGGTACTAGCTTCGTTCAATTGACTTGTGTTAACTCATGACCCCCAGGGAACTGCTCTGGAGCCCATGGGATCGCTCTCCACTAATCTATCTACATCTGTGGGGCCGGGGAAGCCCGTGTTAGCTTCCAACTACCAGGACCTAACACCGGCAGCGGCGAACCCCCCCCTTAGATGGCTTGTGGGTAACACTGTGATGCGACCTATTCACATGTCGAAACTCGTGGAGGGCCAAGTCGTATCTGACGGAGTCGTTGATGCTTTCTTTTTCTGCTTTCTGGTCGACTATCTGGTGCAGACTCAGATGGGAGCCGTCGATGTTCCCTTCTACATTGCACCGCGCGAACTTTCCGATCCACTCATACAAAATCCGCGTGCGAAGAACAAAGCCCACGGCATGTCTCCCCCCCCGCGGCGTAATTTACGCCGTGGTAACCGCGACTGTTGGTTCGAAGCGGTGGGTTCCTCATTGTGCTCTACGGACTAGCGCTGAAGCATCTGCATGCTAGTTCAATGTGTTCGACAGGGAGCGCCTTATCCTTCCGGTCTTTTGGAAGCCTATCGACCATTGGCTTCTTGCCGTCGTATTTTTCAAGGAAACACGAATCTGCATCTATGACAGTATACATCAGTCGTCTGGCACTCGGGCACGGGCGATCTACAATCGGATCATGGAAATGCTACTCTTCGAGCATTTGCACCACTACAGTCGGCCGTTGCCTGATTCCTGGCCGCAGTGGTCCCAGAGCGAGGTAGATAACTCTGTCGTCAATCTCTGAGACCAACTGTAGTAACCCCAAATTTCAGGTCGTGCGAAAAGTGTCTCAGCAAAACAACGGCGTTGATTGTGCTATCTTCATGATAGCATTCGCTCGGGTAGTCGCTCGGGGTCACATTCCTGATTCTCCCGCTTTTTCATACACTCCAGAGGACGCACAGAATGATCGCATTCACATTGCCAACCGTCTGAATGCAGCCATCCGAACCGACCGTTTGAACGACAAGGCTTTTGCCCCAGTCTCCGCTGCTCTACCTCGTCCAACGTCACCTGCTCTCTCTAGTACCTCTGTCCGCCCGGTTCATTCCAATTCCACTCCTGCCGCAGAAATCGACGATGGATCTGGCTCTGGAGCTCCTTCGCCGCCGAGTCGTTCGAACCTAGATCCAGAGGATGTGGCCATGATTGAGCCGCCTAACGCGTGGCTGCGTCCGAGGCTTACAGAGTAAGGAATCCTTCACCACACCTTCAGTTCACAATTGAGATGTTCTCCCCAGGCCAACGATAAACGAATTTATTCTGTTGCAACCACCTGAGCTCGCCAAGAACTTATTCCTGCCTGCTCGAGTCATCTCCATCGGATCAGAGGAGCTGATCCTGGAATGGTTCTGTGAGCCGTTGCTTATAGATGACGCTCTGGTCCCCTCTGGAATGTTCAAGTGCACATTGCAGGAATGGCAGATCGCAACGATGCAAAAGCTGGACACAAATCAAGTACGTGAAATCCAACGGGCGGTGAAATCATATTGTTTACCTACAATAGGTGGTGCCGTTACAATGGCCAGCAGGACTAGCTCACTGGCATAGAAAAGTTCGCTCCTTCATTCCGGCGTCAGAGGCAACACAAGCCCTTGTCGATCACCTCCGATCCCGTGTGCCGGATCTTGTGTCTGCACTGCAAGGCAATTCGGTCGCCGACATGGGACTCATGGCAATCATGAACGACGCGCGCACGAACAGCCACGGGTTCCCCGACAATATTAAAACACTGATCTGGCGGCCTGCCCCTGCCCATGCGGCAACTATCCAGGAGTGGACTTTGCGAGTATCCCAGCTCGTTGGACCTCCGGTGGACCCCACACCACTCAATTCAGCCCAGGAGATACACGAACGGACGGATCGCTCAGTTTCTCTCCACCGGATTTGCCGCACAATGCTGTGGGTTTTAGCCATGGCTTTTCTGACTGAAAGACCTTCCGACGTGGTCTATGCGCTAATCTCCGAGGAGTATCTTCGAATGCCTCAAATGGTCGTTGAGCGCATATGGTCGGCTTACCAGGATGCGTGCGAGATACCGGCAACGGGTCATCTCCATCCAGAGCTTCAAATCGTGGTCCCCGGTGTATCAATCCCAGACATGGAGTTGCGAGAACCTAAACGCGTAGTTTATAGATCTCCTAATTTACTCTAAATATACTTCGCTGTTTTATAAAGACCAAATGTGCATGCAGCCTGCGAAGCATTGACGATATACGGCGGAATAACGAGCTGATCGACGGCGGAAGACAGCCAGGTGGACCAAGCTGGAGCACGCGCGCTCGAGACAGCATCTTCTGTGAAAAAGAGCAGCTCGAGACGATGCAGGGGAAGCTGCATGGCGCGCTGACGCAGCAAGATCAACTCTTGTACGTGGCCCATGGGCATATCGGCCAAGGAAAGTTGGAGTAGACGTGGCATCGAGGCCGGGGCGCCTGTGTCGGGATCTGCAAGGTTGTCCCAAAATCTCGCACCAACGCCATTCCGAAAATTGATGCGTAACGTTTCCAGGTTGGAAAAATGCCGGAAGAAGGTGCCGTCGGTTGGGAGCGGCCACAGCGCCAGGAGACTCAAGGTCCTGAGGCTTTGGGCAAATTCCGGCTCGACGAGGAGAGCGATCAGCTCATCAGGGGAAATCTCCGGGCGAAGATCCTCTGAGCGCATCTCCAGTGTCAAGCTGGTTAGACCTGGCGCTATGAGGCTGCGCAAAAATCGTGCTACACAGTCCGGATGGACTCGGCGAAAGGACAAGGCCGTGAGAGTTGAAAGATGGATGGGAGGAAGAGCCAGCAATGTCGATGGCGGCGGAAGGCTGGGCATGATGCCATGGAATCCCAACCTGCATAGAAATGGTGCAGCCTGGAGAACAGGTATCATGTGGCCCCAAGGAACCATGCCCTCGGAAACAGATGGACCCAAGACAAGTTCGGTCAGGCGACTCGAGGAGGATACCGGAAAGATGAAGGGAGTGTGGGAGTAACACAATTTAGAGAGGCTGGGGAAGGAGAACCAATGAAACCCAGCACTCTCGGTCAATGGAAGATGTCCATATTCGCTGATGCACCATTCGGGTTTCAGCAAGGTAGCCAGCGTTTCCAGCTTGTCAAACGGATGGGTCGAGAAGAAGTGGAGAATGTCGGGAGCAGTGCGATCTGGAGCCGTGATGGAAAGGTGGCGAAGCTGACCCGAAATTGTAGAGATAGTCTGGAAGATTGGAGCTAGATGCTCCTCTGGGCATGAAGCGTCCATAGTAATGGTGACACCTAATCCGAGGGTCTTTGCGCGAGTAATCCATCTCTTCGCAATGACCAGATCGGTGGGAGTATAATGAGGGCCGAAATGGAGATCTTCCCAGAGATATGTAATGTCTACGGCAGTGTTGTACCAGGTCTTCGACACCTGGAGGATCCGAGCAAGCGAAGCACGGGGGACTTGCCCCCATATTTCTGTCAGCATTTCGGGTGCAAGCTGCGATATTGGAGTGCCAAATGGAGGTAGCATCTGGGGGGAACATTCAGAGCTTCGTTATCGAGTAGCAGATAGAATATACCTGATTCTGCATCCTGGCTGTGAGCGTCAGGAGCACTCTGAGAAAGAAACACGAACAAATAGGCGATGGCTGTAAGGTTTATGCGTAAACAGTAGCTTCGACAGTTTTGACTGCGTGAGGGGCAAATTCAGAGGAGCTTTTATCTAGAGGCTCAAGGTCCATTCATTCCCTCGTGGTACGCCAGGTTTTATGTTCGTAGACGCAGATGCGGGAGTAAATGATGTGAATTCCGTTCAAAATACTCATGTAACCCATCATATAGAGGATAGAGTTATGGTGGAGGGGGGGATCTAATTTTCCTGAATCAAGAATGGCTCGGACTAGTCCCAGTTTGAGACTTTAGGAGATTCCTTCCACAGGAAAGGAGCACCATGAACATGGGGCACACCAAACAAGTCGCGGGACTGATCGGGAATCACACGGGACCAAAAGGGGAAGTCCGGGGACATTATTCAGTTTTGCTATAGTAAATTCGAATTGGATGCGCGAATGTACGAACCTGGGCATGACGGACGGGCAATCTCCCGTAGTCGGACTCAAATTCGAAATTACAAGGCGGATTTGAATCCCATTCACTACATACGTTTAACACCATCGATGCACGCGTCGCGATCGACCGCAACCCAATTACAGTTGGATGCAAAGACTCAAGCGAAATCCGAACGGTGTAAGGCAGACAAAATTCATTCAGGAAAATGCAAGTGCGCCGAGAGCGTGGTACTGTACATCAAATATATAAACAAATTCCGTCCGAAGAGCAGAGGGAAGTCCAAAAATTTGACATATAACAGGAACGCGCGAAGCACTCCGTCCGAAACACCAAAATCCTTCCTCTACGCAGCGCCCCGGCACCACGCGACATCGCAGGCTCTCTATCTTTTAGCCGCCGGGCACGTAGACCACCTAAGCGGGGGTGCCGCGATCTGCTCGACAGGCCGGACCGCGACACCCGTATAGCGAGAGAGCCCCTGGTCGTCTGAAAGGTGGATAAAGGGCGGGGCTAATGTCAAAATACATTGCAGTTGCCCGACGCGCTGGAAGCCGCCGGGGACGCCGTTCGTCTAGCGCAGGGCTCAAATCCCGGGTCGCCTCTCGACGTTGACCTCCAGATGGCTGGGAGCCGGCATGCGCGAGCGAGGGATAGAGGATGGATGGAGGCAGGGGGTCCGGACCTATCGTCTTGCGCCTCCCCGGCGAACCGGATCTTTGGGACATGCGCAGAGGCCGGATGAAGAGAAGGTGTCCTGGGCTGCGCCTTATATGCGATTCTGTGTGTGGAGCCCCCTGTTTCAAGACACCTTCCGCAGCTAGAGTTCCGCCCCTCTCTGGCGATTGATCGATCGATCGCTATAGTGGTTGAACGATGACTCAGTGCGTGTATGGGATTCGGGGCATCCCCGGGGTGAAGGAAGGGAAAATTTTGGATGCTTACCACTGCTCGAGGTGCGTCGCCGGAATACAGGTAAGGAAGGTTGTAATCCCGGTCTTCCTCTGGGACTCGATCCCGGAAATTAGGGGCAATCTCTTGTACGGATCGATCGATCGCGCAGTAGCCGGGAATGAATCCTGTAGTGTCGCTTAAACAATAGCTCACTGTGCCACAGAAATGCAGGCATGACTCGGAGAAGAAGGGAGTGCCGCGGTCCACTGGGAGTTAACGTTCAAAGTATCCAACTGTTGAACTCTGTGCCTGCGGATCCGGAATAAATATGAATAAAAGGCGTATCAGTTGACCCCGGCTTTTCGACACGTTGCATTGTCTTTCACAAGCCGTGCCTCGCCTTGTATAACTCCTGGCCGAATTCGACAACAGAGACCAGGTGATTGCTCACTTCCCATTCGACTGCTCGCCGTTCAGGGGGAGACCACTAGGGCAAACGCGATGGGATTCCATTCGCGGAAGTGTGCATACCGAAGATCCCAGTAGACCAGCACACCCAAAGCATAGCGAGATGCGTGGAGGCTGTTTATTTGCTCGTGACCCTGGATGATGCGGGGTGGACAGACGGTGGTTCAAGTCGCGTTGAGCTCTTGGCCGTTGAATCTATCAAAGGATCGCTATGGCAGGGCTTCAAGATGGGACAAAGAAATAACAGAGCACGAGGGGGATGCATGGGCCATGCAGTAAACAGCTTCATTTTTAGGGGGTTAATAAAATGAAGGGGTCGATGAAATTCAGTCGAAAGCGAAAATGCCGCGGGTTGCTCGTCCATGAGAGTACGCAATAGAGTAGAGGATTTAAGATTCAACGGACACAATAAGCTTATCAGACGCAGGACTGCAAGAGGAGTTCAGAACTCCACGGTGCGCGTGGGTATAAGCCAATCGGAGTCATAGCGGCCGTGATCTCGCAGCACCGCCTGTCCAGCCCGGGTGCGAGCGTCCAATTGATCTTGGGGAGCCCAAGTTTCAGAATCTGTCGCCGAGCTACAAGAGGATCGCACAGGCGGTTGGGGTGGAACGGAGCCAGCTGGATGAGTAGCTGAAGGCAACCAGTCTCTGCGTCCTCGGAATTCTCAAGTGTGAGAAGCCGCGAGAGGCGGTGTCCAGCAATTTCAATCCGAGGCCGACACTTCCACCAGAGTTGGAGAGGTCGATATTCGGTCTTGCTTCAGTCCTTCACCCGGAATGTCGTCTAACCCTCGTCTTAGTGGCACAACGCGTGAAAACATGGTATTTCTCGTTCCCGCCCACTCTCCGCCCGATGAGCTGAGTTTATTTCCCGCAGGATAGTGACTCTAATCTACAACGTACTCTACGTTGTATTTGACGTCCGCCGCCTATACACATCGCCGTATCTTTCCACACCGCGATCCAGTCGCGCCCGCCGGCGTTCTTCCATAACCACGTCCCCCACCTCTGCTTCCATGACAACTTCGTCGACTTCCCCGTGCGCAGTGCAATCAAGCTCCTCGCAGCGTGCACAGGCACAGTCGACGTCGCGCTCCCCTTCCTCGTAGATTCCCTCGACGCGGTCCTCTCCCGTCTCGCCGTACTACCCCTCCAGCGCCTACGCGTCAACGCCACGAATCTCTTCAACGGGTTCACGCGCACGGACTTCAACCACACTCTCTTCGCACACATCACGCATCTCACCCTCACTGACTGCAGCAATGAGCGGTGGACTACATGGTCCGGCCTCACGCTTCTCCCGCGCCTCACGCACCTCGCGTTCGTCGACGAACGCATCGCCAACCATGTGTGCCGCGGCTTGCTCACGAAGTGCCTCCCCCTCGAAATCCTCCCCCGGCTCCCCGTCGTGTGCTATGACGATCGCCAGCTACGCGCCTTCGCCCCACACCACACCACACCAGGCTGTCCACGGACATGCGCTTCGTGATGCTCGCCGTTGCCGACGTACTGCAGGGCTGGAAGGCCGGTGCGCGGGGGGAGACTGACTGGCAGTGGATCCGCGCCGATAAGTTCGTGAGGAAACGTCTGACAGGCAAGACTATTGGTGGGTGGCTGTCGCTGATTCGGGCGCTGAAGGCCACAACTCTATCCCAGGATATGTCCTTTACGATGCGGATTAACTCCTCCACGCCCGATGACAGTTTCGCCTACATCGATTCCCTTGCAGTCTTCGCTAATTGTTATGTTTTTTTATCCTTGAAGCGCTGACTACAAATTTGGATTGGCCTTCCTTTCCTTGCACCGTTTAAACTCGTCAAATATCCACCCAACGTTGTTCACAGTCTATAATCATATGCACCGACAGACATCCCCCATCCACTCCACAATCCAGATACCGAAGCGCGCAGCGTAAGTCAGAAACTGCGGTTGAAGGCTCAACTTCCACTGTGTACGTTCTCCGACCGCCCTACGCCTAACGCCTCACGCGATATTTGAGGGCTATGTGCGCACAAAACGGATAAGGCTCAACCTGCCGATCATCACAGCCGTGGACACACTACTGACAGGTTCTGTCCGATATAACCATCGGAGGCAGCATTCTCCCCTCTCTGCACAAATTACGTATCCCGCGAGGATAGCGGATGGGTCCCAATCTAGATTGGAACTTTTACGCGTGATCTCCGTTTCGTCTTGATAGTTGTGAAGAGTTTCTTGCAAGACTGGGAGGGAGGTGCAAGAGTGGACTAGTGTTGCCGCGACTCGAAAAGTCGAGTCACGACTCCGGAAGTCGACTTGATTTCGAGTTCGACTCGACTTGACTCGACTTGGCCGGGCCGAAGTCACTCGGAGTGACTTCAAGTGGACTCAAGTAGGTGAAGTCGAGGGTATTTTCCCAATTTGTTTGAATGCCTACCACATTACGTAGAAAGATTGCGGAAGACTGTGGGCGAATGAATTTGAAACTTCCTTTGCAAGAAGTGTCAAAACATCGCTTAAATGCAGTCAAGATCTCTTAAGTGATTTTATCGACGGCATCACTTCAAAACGTCTTGACTGACATGCTGAAAATTTTTCCGTATTTTTCTAGACTTATTTAAGGCTCAGAACTGGCTCAATTCGTAACTATGTGACCGGAACGTGACAGCCTCACACGCTGTCACGGTCGTGACATTCCGGTACAAAAAAAATCTAAAAAAATCTAAAACTGTTCTAATCGCACTTGCAGAGGAAAGGAAACATTTTATAAAATTACCCTGACTCGAGTCACTCAGGTCAGTCCAAGTCGACTTGCGACTGACTTCGAGGTCGCCCGAAGTCGTTCAAGTGACTCGGCTTGACTCGGTTCAAGTCGACTGTCCGAAGTCGACTTGGGGGCCTCAAGTCGCAAGTCGCGGCAACACTAGAGTGGACCTGGCTTCGACGGTAGCGCGGCAGAGACCTTCACATTCGGTGCGGATGGGTGCGGGACTTGCGTGGAAAGTCTGCATATAGGATCATCCACCCACATCGGGACCTTTTCGGGCAGCGTGATCCCGTTCTACATGCTTGCTGCGAGCACGCCCACCGCATTGATCAGTTCCACCTCTCCGACCCCCTCCCCAACATCACCACTGAATGCGGCAGTACAGAACTCGGCCTTGCGGCTTCACGCGCTTTACGGTGTTGTAATCCTCGTAGTCGGCTTCCTCTCTCATTGTACGCTCGTTCTCTGCTAATGCATTTTTTTCACGTGCTACCATGTTCGCCAGAGCACGAGAAAAACCCCAAAGAACCACTGTTTGATCCCATCTTGATTCGGTTGTCATCCTGATGAAACTCAAGCAGCCGAACTTAAGTTCTGGCGGTCTAGACCGCCAAAAACTTATAAGTTCGGGCCGAACTTAAGTTTTCACAAATTACCCTACTATGCACTATATAATAAGCGTCATCAGAACTTAAGTCCCTCGAGTCAATGACTGCAAGTTCTCGACGAAAAATGCATTTATTGATAAAACTGTGTTATGCACTTACATGGCACGCATGTATAGGGTACTCCCCGACCACTTAAGTTCTGCCCCAGAGCTCAAGTCTCCACGTGAACTTAAGTTCCGCCTCTAGAACTTCAGTTCTGGAGGCAGAACTTAAGTCTTGTTGTCGATGACTTACGTTCCGCCCACCCGCAACTGAATTAGGCGAGTGCGGACACGGACGACGCGAGCGCGGGCGTGGATGTGAACGAGGCGGCTGTGGAGGAGAATTGAGGCGGGAGCGGACGCGGACGTGATGGCGGACGAGGCGAGCACGGGCGCGTGGCGTGTGAGGGGTAGTAGCTGCAGCTGCCCACAGGCTGGTGGCCGGAGCGAGCGTGGGTGCGGACACGGACGAGGCGGGTGCGGGCATAGATGAGGCGGGCATTAACGGGGCGACGTGGAAGCGACGAGGCAGGGGAGGGTGGACGCGGAAGAGGCAAGCGTGGACGAGGCGGGTGTTGACGAAATGGGCGCGGACATGGACGAGGCGGGCATGGGGTGGCAAAGCATCTAAAATCGTCGTGGCACGCGTCCCACAGCTTCTGTGGGCACAGCCTGTGAAGGCGCGGAGAAGCGTCGCAATATACACGCACCGGAGTGAAGATGGTGAGGCTTCGGTATTGCCACCTCTCTCGTCGGACCCGGGGTGGCAAGTACATGTAACATGAGCCGCGGCATGGCAACAAGCTGGCGGACTGAAGTGGAGCATGAGCTGCAGAGTAAAAAGAAGAGGACGATGGAGGACGTAGCTCGCCTTGTATCTGGTCGTTGTGCTGGTGAAGGGTGTCGGAGAGGGAGAGAGGAAGTCGAAATTTCACCAAGTCAAGCCGCACGTGCCAGTGACATTGGGACAAATATTTGGCGGTCACGGTGGCATGGCTTGTCTTCGTCCTTTCTCCTCCACCACCTCTGACGACCTCCCGAATCCCATTCCACTCCCTTACCGGGGAACGAGCCCACTGTAGCCCCCGCCCCCCTCCGCTAAGTCGTGCGGGTTTCACGACCGTGACCGTCGCCATCTCGGATCTCCCCCGGCGCGTCGACACCGCCGTACCCATCTGGAGGGTCGCGACGTTGAACAGATGTGCGGCCCCCATGACTCGGCGTACAGCGTCGTCCATCAGCGTATATACAGCAGTATGGTAAGTCTGTTTGTTATCCGTAGTCATTTTCCCGACACTGACATTTCACACCGCCATCCTCTGCGCACCGCGTCGCGCTTGTGCAGTCCTCCATCTCCTCTGCGGTGTCCTCCAAGAACCTACCCCGCCTTGTCCGACATGTACACCACTGTGTCTTATCAATAAATGCATTTGTAGCCAGAGCTTCCAGTCGTGAACTTAAGTCTTCGAGAACTTAAGTTTCAGTCGACAACTTAAGTGTTCGAGAACTTAAGTTGTAGTTGAGAACTTAAGTTCTGATGAAGCTCATTATAGGTGCAGTAAATTAGCTAGTAGGGTCCTCTGACAAGACTTAAGTTCTGCCAGAACTCTTATTCTTGGCGGTCTAGACCACCAGAACTTAAGATGAGCTAATAAAGTATTTGCATCCTGTCAGATCTTGTCCCTCAGACTCCCTCTCGCTGATGCTCGGCCAAGGTGTCTATCACCGGTCTAGCGTGATCGCCGGTAGAAAGTGGGCGTCTCTGAGAGACTGGAGGCAGTCTCGCGGTCTATCCGGTCCCTCGCGTCTCCCGGAGACTTAGGTAGACATCTGCTATTTTCCAGATGACGTGTCGGCTGGACACGGTCACGACGGTGATGTCATCGTCACGTCCCCACCTCTTCTCGACGACGCTCAAGCAAGTCAAATATTCAAAAGCAAGCCCACCTTCTCCGTGCTCACCTTTTCTTCTTCTTCTTGACGGAGCCGGCAGGATAATATGTGCAGAACGAGCACCTGTCACTCGGGTGCATGGCAGCCGTGCGCCGTCGGATTTTGTCTGGCTATCGGAACTCGTCTCATTCATTTTTGTACAGGACCATGGCCGAATGGGTATGAGAAGGAAAAATCTCGACTCTTGCGACAGGCAGCCCCAAATATCCCAAAGACCTGGGCAGCGATAACTAACTGTAAGTGTAACTGACTTGACCAACCAGTTTCTAATGGAGCCCATTCAACCAACCAACTAGTTCTAATGAAAAACCGACTTAGCCAAGTTTCTAATGGAAACCCACCAACCAACTAGTTTCTAATGAAGACCGACTAGCTCTAATGAAAAACCGACTTGACCTTGACAAATATGGATCTGCTGAGGCATGGGGTGCTCGTGAAGCAAACAGAAATTGCTGGTTTATCATGGATCCCAAACTTATTAAATGAATCACTGAAGTAATTGAACCGTGTATCTACGCAAAAAAGAATATAACACGACGATTTGGTCATCCCCGTCACGTCAGCACAATAGCAACCCATATTGGGACATCGATTGATTTCGCTGATCCTCCCAAGTACGAGGTACGGTTCGATTCAGGGCAGAAAGGGCTACGAAATTACGCTATCCAGACTGCCAAAGCCAAAGAACTGAATGACTTTGAAGCCCTTCTTTTTCTTAAGGCTTGTCAGCCACGCACTTACATGTTTATCTTTGTTTACTGCATATTCCAGCCCCCAGCTCGTCACGTGCTTTAGGGAAGATTTGCTCGCTTCGCTCGCAAGTCGTGCTGGGCGTTGAAGGGAGACCTTATACACAGGCCCATCCATGTCGAACACCAACCGCGGGATCATGCTGAGGTCCACCAACTAGTCAGAGATATATTCCCTAATATCCGGATGAAATATCACTGCGTTCAAGCCCCCATTAGCCACAGCGGAGCATCGCCATCTATCTGTGGAGCCATGCGGCTAGCCGCGGCTGACGTCCACGGCAGAGCTCCGCAGGCACTGCCGCCACCTAGCCGGAGGCTAGCCGAAGGCTCGCCGTAGCCTAGCCGAACACTTAGCTATCACCTTGCTGGCGCTCCACGGGCTGTGGGCCTGTGGCTAAGTTGCCGTGGCTAAGCGACGTGACGAAGGTAGCCGAAGCTTCGCTAGGGATCAGCGGACGTAGCCCTACGTAGCCAGACGTGGCAGACGCTCCACGTGGCCTCGGCTATCACGGCGCTGAATGCAGTGTATGTCTCTGAACAACGGCCGCTCAGAACAGCCTTCGGGGCCGAATATTGCGCTACGTCTCAGCGTTGAAGCTTACCTCCCTACGGTCAGTTCGGATCGGCCATTCATTCGGAACGCCGCAATGTCGATACCATCCCGACGGCACAGCATCTCAGACAGATATCTCGACTGGACGCAGCAAGGACGCAGTTTATTCCCGTGGGATGCGCACTGCGCGAGAAGCACCAACTCTGCGCATCAATGTGTAGTTTTGAATGATAAAGCCTGGGGCAGGAGATCTTAAGAGACTAGGTAAGAAGCGGGGTTTACTTTGACGGAGGTAAGGCGATCATGCTGTGCCAAAAGTGCGCAGCCCTGTGGATTAATTCCAAATGAAACGATGTGCATCTCACAACTAAAGGTACGTCCGTACGGCTCGAAGTGGGCTTGAATTTTCAAAATCCGCTCTTGTTCTCTCAGGCTTCTCCGTATTTAGGTTCCAAAGACTCCGCATTGGCTAGCTTCCGTTGCGATACTGGAAAATGCCACGTGTTCAACGGAATTAAGATGTTCGGTTCCTGCTGCGCAACCGGAGTTCCGAACTGACTCGCCTCTCAGTATTTATACTGCTCAGACTTCTCAACGCCGTCCCACACTCCATCATGCCCGTAACATTCTCTGTTGCCTCCCACTCCGCCAACTCCGTCACAATCCATGCTCCGGGTGGATACACGGCCAAAGAAATATTGGGCATTTCTTGTCGAGTACAGAGTAGGAAAGCCGAGGAAATTCTGCAGTTTGGATTCTCTGGTGAGACCCAGGAAGGATCGTACGTATATACCTTGGCCATAACGCAACCCGAGCGCTGATAGTACAATGCCAGTGGCCGCGACTTGCAAACGAAGATCCCGAATGTTCTCCCCAATAATAATGGATTTGTCCGGACTGTTATTGACGCGTACAACGATCACCATGCCTTGGTCATTCGCCCCGACGACGTTTGGTTGGCCATATTATCCCAGTTCAACTTCTTCGTAAATGCGAATGCCGAACTCCTCCGTGCAAACTTCGTTGCACACGAGGGCAAACAAGAACTGGAAATCAGCGCGGATGGTAATCGGTACAATCTCGACTTTGGTGCCATGTCTCGCCAGATGGTTCACCTCATCGAGAAAAATATCGTGAATCCCGCTCTGCGCGAATGGGTCATCCCGAATTTCACAACGACCACCATCAATGATACGACCGTGAGCGCTGTCCTAATGATGGCGACGCTCAAGGAGTATTTCTCCTATGGCTTCGCCGGTATTGCGTGTGGTGTTCCGCGCGTAACGCTCGAGGGGGAAAAGTCTGACTGGATCAACATTCTGGGGCGACTCGAGAAACTCAAGGAGTACAGCATCGAGACAATCGCGTGGTATCATCTGCTGCTCCCAGTGATCACCCGATTTATCGCTGCATTTGACGCGCCTTCGAGCGAGGATAATGTGGATTTCTGGCAGAAGGTGGCGCATTACCAGCGGGGTGGGAGTGGTCCCAGCTATTATTCTGGATGGATTAATGCGTTCAACGTTTTCAGCCAGAAAGGGGTCTGGCTTGGACATAAATTGGATATGGTTCGTCCTGTTAAACTCCTTGGCTGTGGAACGGTGCTTATGCATGGGCCAGACAAAGGTCTCCAATGATCCTCCAGCGGCCCACCCTGCGGCGGAGTTCTGGGCGACATACGCAAAGTTCCCTATCCGGATGGACCTTGTGTTTGACGGCACTCCATACCACCGGCTGGATAGCTCTAAAGTACCCCCCGGCTATGCCGAGGTCGACGTCAAATTAGACGACAACGGAGAAAAGTTTGACTGTGTCATGATCGCGGGAACGGTCGGCACCCAGGTGACGTCTAGCAGAGACCTTGCACTCTCCTCCACCGGAAGAGACGACGTGGTAAAGGCGGTGGTTGGATGGTGGATATTCACTAAAAAGGAGAAAGTGTTGACCGAAGAGGAGGAATTTGAAGAGTTGATGCGAACCAGATACAGCAATACGTCCAGTATCTAGTGATAAATAATTTCTCAAATTTCGGCCTTTCCGTGCATTGGTTTTCCGACCCATTTTGAGCGCATTCTGATCGTGATGACCGCTTTTCAGGTGGGCTCGTGCGCCAAATCTGACCTCAAAGCCCGAGAAGGTATTTTTTTACGGCGAGAAGAGCTAGAATTTCCCAAAGAAAATTGTCATGCCGTAGAGAGGGCCAGAACACGAATTTTGAGCGTGATTTTGCGGATATGTGTCCGCCGTAGGATCAGACATCCGCTCCCATACTGGCCTTTCGTCCTCACTTTGGATCAGACATGGCCGGCTTTTTGTCCCGCGTTCGTCCGCATTTGCGAGGCCATTTTTGGGCCGCTTCCGTCCGCCTCCGGATCGGAAGTTTATTGGAATAAGCCCCTTGTGCGGAAGGTCCTGGTCCGGAATGTTAAAAGGAATTGAGATTGATTTCATGCCCTGAGGGTCGAATTCCACCTACCTCATGTGTAGTACCCTGGACGCTCGGAATGAGTCGGGCTTCGCACATCATTTGCTTGGCATGTTTCCAACTGCGAGGATGACTTTAGCTGCCCCGAATTGCACTTCACTTGCAGTAACTTGAAAGTACTTAAGTACCCTTAAGTCCTCTTAAGTGCACTGAAGTGTACTTCAGTGAACTTGGTCCGCCAAGTGTCATCACATTGTGTCGGAAAAACCCTGGGCGGGTTGCATCGTCATTCAACCGGTCCCAATCCGTTCCAAGGTCAAAATACTTTACTGGCTTGCAACACTTAGGTAAGGTGCACGTAACCCCGTTCGAAGCCACCCCCCGGTGTTCCAATCCATCAAGAGCCAGCTAGGGGATTCAGAGCTTCCGACCTGCTGTAACTCATTGCAATCGGTACGGCGGCGCTAGTAATAAAAAAATAGAAATGACAAATGTATTCAAACAACTACATTGGGCTACCTACCGACTGAGGAAGGCCGCACTCCAGTCGGCCGTGGAATGTACCACCGTTGTGTGAGCACCGGCGAGGTCGGTGGATTGGGGGAGGTTCCAGAAGGACACCGGGGCGGTGTCAAGTCGTTTGCCGACGCTGCGGATGATTGTTGGTCGTCCGGCCTGTTGAAATCGTTACACATTATCATGCTGTGAGTATGACCTACTGCATCTCACTCCCCGCGTCCACTTAGCGTTGCTCCTAAACGCCTCGACAGTAGCATCCAGTGGTAGTGACGCCGGCGACGAGTAGGTCGAGTACATAGCCCCACCCAGACAGATACATAGCATCTAAGATAATTCGGCTTAAGGTACAGAGCCGGCTTGAACTTGAAGTAGACACGCTTGCGACTTGCTTGCGACGCAGTGGCTTGAGGCTAGACATAATTTGAGGGCTGCATAGCTTGATGATGTTGCGGACTTGATAATTTGGGGTACGGGGCATGGCTTTGGTGACATTGAGGAACTGCTTGAGGTCCAGAAGGAGAAACGGCTCAGCTTGCATGGATGGCGAGAGGGAGGTGGTGGGGGGAAGAGAATTTAGAAAGAAGACGGCGACGTGGCGACGTCACGTCAACGACATGTGATCGATCACAGTTCGGAAAGGCTCCACTTCAACTCCACTAGACTCCACTTGCCGTTCTGTGAGGACCATGTCGATGCACAGAGCCAAAAATCATGATAAATCCGTGTGGCTAACAGGAAAGATTGGGTCAATAACTCTATAAGGGAAAGTACTAAAAAGAAGACAATCAGTGCCAACCGGTCTCAAGCCAGCAAGCAGCTTAGGCCACTTTGAACGTCTCGAGACGGGTTAAAATTCACCCGCTACTGGATTAGAACCGGATGCAATCCCGCCCAACCCGACAAGCCGCCCCAATCCGTTCCAACCGATTTGGGGTTTTTCCGACACAGAAACGCACTTATGCCATCAGATGGCGGCGATGCCATCAATCACCGCCAAGTTCGCACCGAACATCCAAGTTCGCATCGTGTTCGCACACAGGGTGCCAATAGGGTGCTGCAATAAATAGATTTCAACTGATATCTACCTATGAACCTGCTAAAGTCACTTGCGACCCCGCTTACTTCGCCGCAAACCTGGGTGCGCAACCCCACCCAAGTACGAGGAGTACTAGTCATTCGGCGTGTCAGTCTCATCTCCCTCCGCCACCTCTTTTCATTTTCGCTTCAACTTCCCTCTGATTCTGGTCCGTAGTGATCTAATATCAGTCCTGGGACGTGAGAACCCTCCTTCGTGGCTCAGAATAGACGCACGGGTCGGAGATGGGCCAAAAGGTGGTTATCTTGTTGGAACTGGACTTCCCTTAAGATCCACGGGGCGGCCACACCAGCCGCACTCGACCTCAGCACGGGCCAATTCCCTGACCCAGCCGTCGGCGCCTGGTGTACTTCCAAGCGGCAACTGCTGGGTTGTCGTCCGCGACTTTGAGGCTTGCGCGTGCATAGGTCCTTGCCCTTCTCCTGCTCCAGCAGGCGGCGAGTGTATCATCATCGACGTAGGCCCGTGTGTGCACCACGACTGGCGTACGTTCTGCTCTCCCCGACATTTCGTCCTGGTTTTTGTTTTGGCTGTAAGAGTTGCAGCTGATCCACGTTTCTAGTGGATGCTGCACCTGAGTCGCCGAAATTCCAAAAAGGTGTTCGTGGTGCGGTCTACGACGCGATTAAGTCCGTGAGCATGCTGGGGACCTTTTATCGGAGCCTGGAGGAGACCGCGCGGGACATCGTAGTGGATTGGGAGGAACGGGGATGGCGATAAGGTTGAAAAGACGGAAATAATGCAGGTGGCTGTATTTCTCAAGACGGACAAGGCACGATGAGACGACAACTATTTTTATTGTTACTTCGTGTACCCGGCGCGAGTTGTACCACTCGCGCAAATTTTCCGTTGCGCTTGTGGAACTGACATTAGCTGGAAATCAAACTTCCTTGAACCCTCCCTTCGACTCTTCGCTGCCTGGACTCATGATCTCCATCGAAGCACCGCCGTCGTCCAATTTCACAGTAACGACGTCAGCGTCACCACTGTGTTGTCTTAAGGATGAAAGGTTTGCGAAACGCATGGGGCTGGCATTCTCCCTGCTCACACGCGAGTCGGCCTCATCCCACTGGACTGTGTACCGCAAGCTGACGATGACGATAATTAGGGTCGGATACATGCCCGAGATTTGATAGGCAAATGCGTCCATCACCTTCATAGAGTAGTATAAAGCGTGGTTTGTGCGGGGGGTCCAATCAAAGAAGGTGATCACTTGCGGGATCTGAATAGAGGAGCGTTCAGAAAGACTTCAATTGGGTATAGTTGAAAACAGGCCAAGAAAACAGCCCGCACTACATACCCAAAGCAAACAGTAAATGAAGCCCGACTCGACGAGCAGCGATAGAATCTGGTCTGTTCTCGACTTGTGCATGTGCAGAACACGGGTCATTCGCCGATGTTTCCTGTTCACATTATGAACATGACAGCCCGACTGGAGCATCCCGCTGGAAGAAACCTGATACTCACCACGCTTGGACGCCAACGAGAACTGTGCAGACCACATTGGTGCCCAGGGAAAAGGCCCAGCTTATGAGTTCTGTGGGGTTATTGCACACCGCCACTGGCACTGGGGAGGCAATGGGTTGGCAAGTCGTGTCGATCACGGCGAAAACTGGGATCAAAAACGGTCTCTGAGATGATATTTGTATGGAAGGCAACTCGGAAGCTTACCAGACGAGATAAGCAACATCAGGCCGGGAAACCACAAGATGTACCGTCTGCGAAAGTATATCACTCATGTCCGCCAGATCAACACACTATCCCCAACGATCATCTGAACCTACAATGAGGAACTTCTCTCCTAAATGTGTAGAATTTTGTGTGGTAGAATGTAGAAGCGGAGGGAGAGAAGAATAAAACGATAATCTATTCCAAGATTTACGAGGGTTTTTATACCCTAGAGAACAATGTAGCATACAAAGATAAATAGCTACGTTGAACAATGAAGTGTACGACGTTTCAGTCCAGCTGAAACACGTTTAACAAGACTGCTGTGCATCTCCATGCCAGCGTCGCAACGGCCACGTAGGTGCACGTATGCACGACGTGTCGGCTTGCTAATATTCCAACACTCCCCCTCAAGCCGAAATTAATCCCAGCGCCTGAACGAGCGGCTTGAACTTGAAGGCGGCGAGAGCCTTGGTAAGCACATCTGCAGTCATTTCCGTGGTTGGACAATAGATGACTTCAAGTGATTCATCTTCGATCTTCTCGCGGATAAAATGATATCGGATGTCGATGTGTTTGGTGCGAGCGTGGAACTGACCAAGTTCGGCGTGCGCGAGAGCGATAGCCGACTGGTTGACATTGTAAATGATGAAGGGGAAGGTGATAGGACCAAAGAGTTCGGCCATGAAGTACCGGAACCAAATGGCTTCCTTTGCGGTGTATGTGATGGCGGCGTATTCGGCTTCCGTTGTGGATAAGGAGACAATCTCCTGCTGTTTCGACGACCAGGAAACCACGGCGCCATTGAGAATGAACGCATAGCCAGAGACGGCTTTCCGGTTCTCGATTGACATCCCGTCGGCGTCTGCAAAAATATCGAGGCCGAGCGTGGAGTCGGATGCGCCGTAGACGAGCGCAAAATTCCGAGTTCCCTTCAGGTACTGGAGCACACGCTTTCCAGTGTTCCAGTGTGGCGGACCGGGATTATCGATGAAGCGTGAGAGGACACAGACTGTGAATGCTAAGTCTGGTCGAGTGGCTGTAGCGAGCCAGACAAGTCCGCCGATCAAAGCACGGTACGGGATATTTGACATCTCCGCGGTCGCTTCCGGTGTTGTGGGACACTGCTCGCGGCTAAGTTGAATCGTGGGATCAAGAAGTACTGAGACTGATTTGCAATCAGCCATGTTGAATTTGCGTAGAAGGGAGTCGATGTAAGTTGTCTGGGACAGCGCCAGCGTGCCCTTCTCGCGATTACGATTGACCTCCATGCCAAGGAGCCAGCTGATTGGTCCGAGCATTGTTATCTTGAAAATGTGTGCTATCTCCTCCTGGATTGTGTCGATCAACGCGGGCGAGTTCCCCGTGATGGTACTGTCATCGATGTGGATGGCGAGGAGTGCAATGTCATCGCCTCGGATTAGGCGATAGACAGCGTGGTCGGAATGGAGTGGATGGATGCCGAGTGTGGCGAGAGATGCTGTCAACTTCTCGTACCACTTGCGGCTAGACTGTTTTAATCCGTAGATTGTGCGGTGAAGTCGAATCACTTCATTTGTATTGCCGTTGGAGTAATGTGGAGCCTGCTCCATGAAAATCTCCTCGTCAGGTGTGAATTCTCCATTCAGAAATGCGGCGGAGTAGTCGAAGACCTTGATGTCCCAGTTGAATCGGGTCGCGATGGATAAGATCGTGCGGAGCGATGAGAGTTTAGCCGTGGGCGAGAATGTTTCGAAATAATCTACGCCTTGGACTTGCGTGAAGCCTCTTGCAACGAGACGAGCCTTGTATTTGTCGATCACGCCGTCGGCTTTGCGCTTGATCCGAAGCGCCCATTTAGACCCGATTACGTTCCGGCCGGTCGGTCTATCAACCAGGCCATTGCCGAATGTACCCGTCCTCTCCATTGCTTCCATCTCAATGTCCATCGCCGCCTTGAATAGCGGCCAATCCTCTCGATTCATAGCCTCCTCAACTGTAGGTGAGTCTGACATGTCTCCCATGCCCACGAACACATACTCCAGCCCGATCTTATTTAGCTGCGAGTCATCGTCTTCAACGTCCGCAAAATGCGCCGCTCTGCGCGTTCGAGTACCCTCGACTACGTTCCTCAGGTCAATTGCGCTTGAAATATCGCGCGGCGCTAGTGGAGTTGTTTCGGGATTCCGCGGTGGGGTAGATGGAGGTGTGGTGAGTGGATAAGGCGGGGTTGGTGCGCGCGGCTGAGCTGATGAGGGCTGCTGGGTCGTAGCAGGTGCGTGCTGAATGCTTTCCTGGTTTTCTTCAACTCTGACCTCTGCATTCTCCCCCTCATTCAGTACTCTGTGTATTCCGCCACCCCGTTTTACTTCGGCGAATTTAACACTTCTTTCCACACGAATGGACCGTTTCCCTGGGTAATAAATCCGATGTCCATTGATGCTCTCTTGGTCGTAACCTAGCCACCTGCCCTCGCGAGCTCGTCCATCAAGCTTCCCATCGTCCTCGACGTGAACTGCAACTTCACAACCCCATTCATGGATGTTACGCAAGTCCGGTTTCTTCTTGTGGAACGCCTCGTACGGCGTGCGGCCTTGAAGAGATTTCGTCGAAGTCCTGTTCTTTAACCAGATAGCGTGCTTAAACGCCTCTCCCCACAAATTCCTCGGCAAGTCGGCCGCATGTAACATTGCGCGCACTTTCTCGAGGAGGGTACGATTGAGTCTCTCGGCGACTCCATTGTGCTCGGGGGTGTCGTGAACAGTTAAACGGCGCCGGATTCCCCTGCTTGCGAGGTAATTGTCGAATGCGTGGCTTTTGTATTCACCACCGTTATCTGAATGCAAGATCTTGATTTGATTCCATGTTCCGTTTCCCAGCGGGCATCCAGATCTTTAAAAGATTGCAATGTCTCGTCCTTGGTGTGGAGCAGCATCGCCACCGTGTACCGTGACGCCTCGTCCGTGAATGATACGTAGTATCTCTTATGCTGCGGCGTCTCCATGGTGGCGGGTCCCCAAACATCGGTGTGTACTTCATCACCGACGTTTCCGGTTGCTTCGCATTCTTTAGCCTTCGAAATAGGCTTGCGGGTCATCCTGCCGTGCAGGCATGACTTGCATTCCTCCGTAGAGGTAGGTCCGGTTTCGTCGAGTTCAATTCCTTCCACCAGCTCATTTTTAACCAGCTTCTTTGCTGCGTCAACGGGGAGGTGCCCCATCAATCGATGTAGCTCTTCAGGCGTCGCGAGGATAGGTGTGTCCGAGGCTATGTTCGCATTTGGCGGTGGTGGATTGGAAACCCGAACAGTGTAGAGTCCGTGAACGAGCGGGCTGGCGCCGATTTTCTGGTGTCTCCCGTCGAATATACGGCACTCTTTGTTGCGGAATTGGACTGCGCAGCCGGCTTGGGCGATGCGACCAATGGATATGAGGGTAGGACCGAGCTTTGGTACGTACAAGATGTCCTTCGCGAGGACTCTCGTTGACTTGTTCGCCCCATTTGGCACTTCAACATGCATATCTCCCACTCCAATAGCGTTGAGCCTCTGATTGTTGGCTGCGATGATTCCTCGTGGCTTAATCGCCCGATAATTCGTTAAACGATGCCGTGAGGGTGTCATGTGAACTGAGGCGCCCGAATCGTAGATTTCGAGGCCATCTTCGGGAGTGGCGGCGGTGAACACGGCTTCCGAGGTGGGTGATGTCTTCGCCGAGTGCTCATCAATTTTCTCGACCTTCTCAACGTCGTCAGCTTCGTTATCGCTGTCCGGTGCGTCCATTAACGGTGGTAAGTCCGTATATTCATCGTCCGACTCCTCCTCGTCCAGTTCATCAAATTCAACGTAGTCCTCCGGCTCGAACGATGCTGCCATCCACGCAGCATCCAAATCTTTGCCTGCTTTTGCAGCGTTGGCTTTGCCATGTCCCTTGCGGTGAGGGCTTTGGCCTTCCTTCCCTCCTCCTTTTGCCCAACAATCCTTTGCCATATGCCCCTTCTTGTGGCAATTATAGCATTCCATCGTCTTCTTTGGCTTAAACTTGCCGCTGTTCCCGTAGAATGCGGCCTCTTTCCCGCCCTTTTCTGTGAGCCTGGCCGATTTCCGGTCGGCTTCGACGCTGATGCCCTGTAGGACAGTGTCGGGATCAAGTGTCTTGCCAAGAAGCGTGGCGGCGCCCGTGAGCGCCGATAGGTATGTTTCATAGGACGAGGGGAGAGAACCGAGTACGATTGCAACAAAATTTTCATCTCCTGGGTCGGCACTCATTGCTATCAAGTCCGCCCTTATCGTCCGTAACTTATCGAGATGAGCCTTCACGTCTCCGCCGTCTGCGCATCGCTCATCCTGAAGCTTCCGCCGCAGATCGACCGTGACCATTTTCGATTTCTTCTCATATTCATCCTTCACTTTCTCCCATATCTCTTTCGCCGTATCCGCCCCCTTAACCTTCAAGAAAAGCGCATCCGGGATGACCGAAGCCAGGCCCTGTTTGATGATAGCCTGCTCCGACTTCCAGATCCGCCGTCGGGCCAAGTAGGTGTCGTTGGCTTTAACTTCTGTTGCCGTCGGTGCCGTAGTGTCGACAATATTTGGGGCCACCGGTGTAGCAGCGATGGGGTCGAAGTGATCGCTAAGACCCGCTGCGTCCAGCGCGAACAGGAAGCGATCACGGAAGACCACCCAGTTTGTGCCATCGGCTTTGCAGGCGGGAAGCTTGGTGAAGTATTCACCAAGTTTGGCGGTCGAAGAGAATGTGTTGGTTGACATAGATGGGAAGTGAATGAAGTAAAAGTTTTGAAGTAGTGAAATTCGTTTGAGGTGTAAGCGCGGGGGCCAATAACCTGTAGAATTTTGTGTGGTAGAATGTAGAAGCGGAGTGAGAGAAGAATAAAACGATAATCTATTCCAAGATTTACGAGGGTTTTTATACCCTAGAGAACAATGTAGCATACAAAGATAAATAGCTACGTTGAACAATGAAGTGTACAACGTTTCAGTCCAGCTGAAACATGTTTCACAAGACTGCTGTGCATCTCCATGCCAGCGTCGCAACGGCCACGTAGGTGCACGTATGCATGACGTGTCGGCTTGCTAATATTCCAACAAAATGGTTAGGCGCACATTGAACACAAAAAGTGCCTCCATGGCTCCAAATAAACCGAAATTCTTCTCATTCGCAAGGGCGGCTCGGTCGGGAAGTGGTGTACTGTACTATTTCAACCAAGCGTTCAGTCACTGGTCACAATCCGACCTGAACTGAACACTTTTTTCACTTGTCCCGGGTCACTGGCCCTTGAGAAGGCGATTTCGGGTCCAAAATGCGTAGGAAAATGGCAAAAAAATCGCCCAAAAGGGCAATTTCCCACGAAATGAACACTTCTGAGATGAACACTTGAGGTCACTGGTCACACCCGGTGAACACTTGGTCGAAATAGTACAGTATTAGTATTGTCCATCAAGAGATTGTGGAATGCTGTGTAGACGGCGACCATATTCAGCACCCACAGAACCAACGCCACGACATATAGATAGATGACAACGCAGAGCATGATGAACGCGGCTCGCGTCCTGACGCCTTTTCGACTGTGGCCCCGGGAGTGAGTCAAAATTCATAGCTGGAGGCATATGCTCACAAAAATGAATAAATGGCGAATGCAAAAATGACGCTGTAGAGGGCTGAAATTGGACGCAATATAATGAGATCCACTGAGGCGACAGACCGATCAATGCAGTCTCGGTTATGAGTTGGGCGCTGTCCTCAGCCAAGTCATTCCCAAACCTTCGAGCGAACGACGTTGAGTTGAGGAATGCATCATGGCCCTGGGCCTGGCTCATACCGATAGAGGAAAGCCACATCTGTATCGGACAAAGGAGCGGCTGACGACGACATGCGCGGGTGAAGGACTTGACTTCAGCTGGAACTAGCGGGGAGAGGTCAATATCCCGCCTTTATGTTCGCGTCGGGTAGATATCAAAGATATGTCACCCATATCAGCATCGCCCGCGCCACATCTGCTTCAATTGCTCCCGGTGGGCAGAGAGTTTTCCTTGGCTTGAACAGCTATTGCGCGGACACCGGATGCTCTCGAAGTTTTTGCGTGGGTGCAGTCTCAAGTTTGAACGTAGGCCGCACTGTATCGAAGTTGACAGTCAAGTCCGGAAAATATCTTTTTTTTTTATCCGGAGAGAACACGGGGAGTTAAAACCAAGTCAAAAATGGACGCACGGCGTTGGCGGTAGAAGACGATCATTGCGCGTCTGAAGCATTTAGCCAAGCCCTTGTATGAAACTGATCGTTCCTTTAAATCAACCGGCCGCCTCCCCGCACCATACACGGATCTTCCTCGCCTGTCGTCCAACTGAATTGAGGAGGCTCATCCTCGATTATACCGAGATCTAGGAGCTACACGAGGCGATATTTATTATATTCGTGGGTGGTGGCCGGAGCTGCCGGTGAGAGAGAGCATGATGTCTTGCTCCTGAGTGCGAACCCGCCACCCGGATGTCTGAGGAGAATAACAATCCGGTCTTGGCGGCGGCTGGATAAGTATCAAAAAAGATGTGGTGGCATACAGCATTCACGCAGAAACTGCTCCCGTTGTATTGAGCATTCACTGCGTTCAGACGCCACCTAAACTCAGTCAGCCTAGCTGTGGTGAGCTGTGTTGAGCTGTGTTTAAGTGAGCTTAGGCGCTGGCTAGGTGTATAAACAGACTCTGTCGAGCCATCTAAGCTGCCCTGAACATAGCTAAACACAACTAGGCTGTTGAGTCTAGGTGATGTCGGAACGCAGTGATTGTGCCTGGCGCTGATGAAGACTTTGCCCACGGTCGGATCCTGTCGTGTACGCGGCACCGAGTGAATCATCACACTGGAGCCATTATCCAGACGAATCTCATGTCGTAGACCCAGGTCCCCCAGCTGAATGCAGCAGAATTCTGCCTGGGTAGAGGAAAAACCGGGTACCTGCCAGATTCCGCAAGAAAAGAAGAGCGAAAAAGTGCGAACGATGCAGATTATTACCCGAGATTTGTCTGTTCCTAGTTATATGTGTGGTTCATTTGGGTACCCAAATGAACGAGCCATATCACTGCATTCAGCCCAAACCTAGACGAGGTTTGTGTGTCTGTGTGGTTAGACTGAATCAGGCGCGCACGTGCGTCTAAGTCACTCTGGGCTAGCCTAGGAGCCCACGCGCGCCTCGACAACAACTTTGTCGGTTTCCCCGCTGTATTATTGTGAATCTAATGCTGTAGCCACTCAAGGGGCCAATTCCTGGCTCATGAACAGCCCTGACTGGCTCTGGATGGCGAAGTGATTTATTCGGCGACTAAGAGTGATGTTGGCGGCTAAAGTGGTGCCATTCCGAAATTATTAAATCATGCCGAGATCATGGCTCACACGTGTACTGGTGATGTGCGGAAGGGACGGTTGTTCAAAGGCGGGTTGGGGGGTTCACAACAGACATCTGGTTTTAATTCCTTTCGCCTCCTCGGTAGCCCTTGGGTTAAAACTTACTTTCATTGGCACTCGTTATTTCCGTGCAGTGCAATTCATATCCTCCAAATATCCTCTGGGATTATACCGTCCATCGGCACACTGTAGCACGTCCCGCAGCTTACTTCAGTTTCATAACTGCTCTGCACTGTAACTTGCCCAGATTTGTTGTGAGTAGTCCAAAGTAAAACTTTTGCGGGCGACTACAAAAGTTGCGGGCGCAACTTCTCTTTATCTTGTGGGCGCATCTGTATCTTGCAGCCGACATCTATAAATATCTTGCGGGATGCCATCTGATGCCATGATTTCCCCGCAAGTTAAACGCCGTGATTATCCTTATCTCTTTTGCAGGAAGCGATCTAATCACCTATCTTTGGGGCGGTAAGTCCGAAATCAGCTGTTTATCTTGTGGCCGATTAAATGTTACACTTAGACCGCCATACGAACACGGTCCTTGAAGCTGTAGTATCACAACCATCGCCGCCGTTAGTATTCAATTCTGGTGGAAGTTGTGTCGAATGCCAACAAATCGGCACATCTGGCCATTCGTTGCCGGAGCAAAGTCCACCCAGGTCTCGTACATTTGGAAAAAAAGAAAAAAGAAAGGAAGGAAGGAAGGAAGGAAGGAAAGAGGGTTGACAGGTTGAAATGGGAAGGCAAGCATTAAAACTCTAATAACGAAGCCCCATCCGGAGTCTATACCAGAACCCCATCCACCGCAGACATCCCACCCGCCACTCCTTAACAACACTTGCCTCCCTGGGCAGCGTGGCTGTGCTCGCACGGACCGATAGAGATGCTCGGGCCTGGCACGGGGTTGTTCGACTCCTCCAGCGACCGGCTTGACACGATGCGGCAAATGTCTATCTCATGTCAACAAGGCAACTCACTGGCAGATGATCCGGATGTAACAGCTCACCGGTCAGGATCGTCTGGAAGGCGCCCTCGACAGTCGAGGCGTCCAGTGCCGAAGTCTCGATGAACGAGAGCCCGTTCTCCGCTGCGCAAGAGTCAGTTGGTTGGGTAGTGAGAAAAAAGGAGGATTGGACGGACTGGCGAAGCCCTTGGCCTCATCTGTTGGTACAGCCCGCAGATGCTTCAAATCGCTCTTGTTGCCGACAAGCATGATGACAATGCTGGAGTCGGCATGATCGCGCAGCTCCTTCAACCACCGTGTAACGTTGACATACGTTGCGCGTTTGGCGATGTCATATACTAAGAGGGCACAGGCTGCGCCGCGATAGTACCTGGCAGTAGACAGCATTCAAAACAGTAGATCGCAGCGCGGCGGCATATGCTCACGCAGAGGTGATTGCCCGGTGATCCCCCTCTCCTGGAAAAATCGGTCATGCCGAAAGCGGCCTCCGATTGGCCAGGGTTTGCCGCCCGGCATGTTCGGCTTTAATCGGTCTCCTGACCGATTTGCCATCACCCTTGGAATGGCGGGGTTGCCGAAATTTCATAGAATGCCATCAAACTGATGAATTTAAGCAAAGTAACGAAGTGACGAAGATGGCGCGGACTCAAAAATGTCAAGTCGATTAAAACCTGGATCACATGGCGCTGCGTCGCAACATCCGAATCGAACATCGTTCAATATTCGGCGTTTCGCCCAATAGCGTGGCCGAAATTCGTACTATTTACCTTCCAAGTCCGATCTTGGTTAGGTGTTGCGGACTGCAGAAAAAGAAAGATAATACTTGGGGGGCCGCCGGAACACTGTTCATTGTGCCAGCCAATCAATTACGGTGGTGGGCGATTTAGGATCTTTAGTTAATCCCAATTTTGAGCAGTTGCTCCAAATGGCGCACTAAAGATTGTTTCAAACTCGTTTCCGGGCGCCGAGGATTCCTTCCTCGCTGAAGGACAAAAGCGTAGCACAAGGCAACGTATGGGCTACAAGATATACAAAATGGCTCCCCGAGCCGACCTGCAAGTATGATCAGTTGAATAACAGCCGGATCAAGAAAAGAATGTCGAACTTAATGAATCTCGATCACTTCATCCTCGGTTTCCTGCAGAGGCAAGCGAGCCTATCACTTTTGGGCGGGGGGGGGGCCCCCCCCGAAAAAAAAGAGGATGGAATGAATGAACAGGGCCCAGCCTAACTTGCACAAGTATGCCGGAACGGGTCCGACACCGACTGACTGAATAATGCTACAGCAGCGCTTTTTTCGTTGACCTTGCAGACCGCAATAATATATAATGAAGTGTCAGAAAATTTGAAAGGGAATCTGCTGCTGCACCAGTGTGTCGGAACGTTTCCGACACCGTCCAACTGGGTACTGCTACAGCGCTCTTTTCTTCGTTGACCGTGCAGACCTCAATAATATGTGATGAAAGGTCAGAAAATCTGAAAGGGAATAAATGAACAGGATAGGCGAAATGGAAGGCAGTGGGGCAGGGAAAGCCTGGCATTCAATAATATACGATCACCGCTCCTGCACCAGTGAGTTGGAATGGTCCCGACATAGCTGCCAGGCAGTGACAAGGGATTTTTTGCAGTCATAGCAAGGACTCTGTGAGCTGGAGGATGCAAGGGAGAGAGTACCCCAGCAGAACACAGTGTCGGAATGGTTCCGACCGACACAGGCAGCGGTGGGAGACTAGCATCCCCTTCTAGAGACCAATGTCCCCGTAGGGAGTTGGCCCCATTGGGAAACAGGGCCATCCTGGACCCTACCCTATGTAGGGTTTCCTCGGTCCTTACTCTAGCTTTTTTGCCCATAATAACCCTAAACTCTCGCGTTTTCTGCCCCTTTTTCTGTATATTACGCTCACGTTTTTCGACTTTTTTGGGACCTTTTCCCCTTGTAAAAGCCAAGGGACCTAGCTTTTACAGCCGTTTCCGAAAACCTTGAGACGTGCATTTTTTTTTCCTCTCTCACAAATTTTGATAAAATGATATGGATGTCCATGTTTGGAAAGGGCCGGCCCAGACCAATCAAGATCCTTGATCACCGCTTGATTCCCGCAAATTCTTCTCAGTTTCTCCTAGTTTCTCTATGTCTTTTGTTCCATTGCGGTAGACCATGATAAGATGAGAGAGCTTATCGGACCACAGATCTAAGTGTGACGCGAAGCTACAAACTTAGATAGCCGTATTGCCCGCGCATGATGACACATGACTCATAGGTCTGGACCGGCCCTTTCCAAAAATGGGCATCCATATCACGAGGAAACCCTAGGGACCAGGGTAGGCTACTAGGGTCCAGGATGGCCCTGTTTCCCAATGGGGCCAACTCCCTACGGGGACATTGGTCTCTAGAAGGGGATGCTAAAACGTCGAAAAAGCTGCCAAAAGGGGTTCTGTCAATTTGCTGATGCAGCGGCATCGGCGGTCGGAAAGAAAGGTCAGAGGGCGCAAGAGAAGGAATGAATCGGGTAGAAAACAGGTTATTGGCAATACAGGAATAGGAATCAGAATGGAAGGTGGAGATGAGGGGATTCTGGATAGTTACGCGCGCTGAACGACAGATTGCCGCCGATGATGGCCATCGTGCCAGTTGTCCGTTGACGCTTCCGCGTCGATATTTCGAAAAGGGCCTCTCAGTATACTCAAGCGGGTGTGGGATCAAATTCCAGACAGTAATCAAGATCATGGCGCCATACTGACTCCGTGGTTCATATCGGCTTGCCTGACTCATGACAAGCGTTATAATTACGGAGAACGTCATCCACATGCTGGGGATGCGATGCTGAAGTACAAGAGGAATGATAGCACTTGGCGCAAAGACAAGCAGTAGAAGAAATTTACTCCAGGTAACTTAGTGAATACGGAAATTTTTGTGATCTCAGAATTAAGCCGCACTGTACGCAACAAAATGTAAAAAAAAATGAGAAATAATTAAGAACCAGCGCACACATAAACCAAGGCGAGTCGATAACATTGCTTCGCGCCATTCTAACAATATGCTATAACGGAAGTTGAGAATAGCCGAACTCGAAGTCAATATACTCGACTCGGAAACGCCAAACATGTGCAAAGATTTATTGAGCGCCTCCCCTATTCTGCATATCGACTGATAGCAAGAATGTGTGGAGTATCAAAAATAGTGCGTCGCAGCATCACCAATAGTCTGTGCTGAACCGCCACACGACCCAACACAGCATTATATCTACGATGGTCGGAATGAATGTGATACATTCACATTAAACAGGTTTGCATCGTATCGCTATGAGGTTCCATGGGACGGGTGGGACCCTTGTCTGCAGAACAACGAAATCCAAGAATACCGCGGCACTCGAGAGCGAATCCCTGGGCATTTCTCGCCATCACTTCATCGTCATTTAATATTTCGTTATATGACAGTCAACCTGGTTCTTGCCATGTAAATGTCTCTCCTTGACTCGATAGACATTGATGATCAAGTTCTGAGCGATTCATTCCCGTGGTGTGAGAGCAGATCAAATCTTCTGGTCTTCTGAGCCAGCAGGCTGTTATGGACTTGCACCTTCCATGCAACAATACTTCCAGCCGTGAACGTGCCCCTCAATCACCATTTGATCTGCTACGACCGCCCTCGGAGCATCTCATCAAGCAATACTCGGTGGGTTACTTAATGTTGCCCGTGAAGACACAGTCCCCTCCTTTCCGAAAATACACCGACTCTTTGAGCTATGTCGACCTTTCTCCCCCCTGCACTTGCCGAGACTTTCAATGATACCGGTGGTGGGAGCTTCCAAAGTGTCCTTGAGGTTAACGTTTTCTTAATGCTCTTTGTCCGTTTTCAGGTGCGGGTCTCGTCGGGTGCCTGCTCGCCATGGGAGTATACGGGATCACCACCTCGCAAGTAAGTGCCCGTGGTCTTACCCCATCCCTCACTCAAACCATTGGTTGTTTAGACATACTACTACTTTGTCAAATATCCAAAAGACAAGAGATGGTTGAAGCTTTTTGTGTGCTCTCCGTTCTTGATTCGCAATGTTTCTAATACGTACATGTTTAGGTTTCTGGTCTCTGGTATGGCCGACAACATTCCATTCCTACACTGTTTCTGGCCTCAATGCTCTGTGGTTCTCAGGCTCCTCAACACCTTACATTCTGCCCTCAGTGCGCACTTTTCACCCTCCCGTATTTGACCAAAGATTCACCCCGTGCTCTATGCAGTATTCCATCTCATATATCACTACCTTGTCGGTCAGATACACTCAGTTCCCATTTCTATCTGATCATCCCCTCAGATCCAAAACGCGTTCAACCTTTTGGGACTAATTCAAAATACCTGGTGAGTGATTCTTTGAATACATGGATAACTCCGTGTTGATATTGAACAGGTCTCTGGCGGTACGCATATGTAATTGACCGACTTGCTGCATTCACGGAATACAACTTCGACGAAGGTGTCAATGATCGTGCACGTGCGAATATTCGACCCAGGATCGCGCTCGCGAACTAATACAATCTTTCAGCTGATCGTGGCAGGCCTGGTAATGACGTACATATACTAGCATGATGTGCGACCCCCTATCTTGACCACGCTCTCTTACAGATATTTCTTGAATGTTATTTTTCAGTGTACGTATCCATGACCGATCCGCCTCCACTGTTTCCTGACTGTGATTGCGGGTTCAGGCAGCAGCCCAAAATTTCGATGGTGGTTAGCAAGTCTCAACGTTTGTCTTCGTCTGTTCCTCCGCAGAGTGAGATAAAACTCGTTTGCCAGGGGTTTGCGGTACTGGTGTTTATCGGTGAGTCGTCGATAGCTACTTCATCATCTCGATGTTCATCGTTATCTTCCAACAATCAAGGATTCGGAATCGGTATGTGACAACCTTCGATGTGATGGACTCAGGGTAATTTTTGTTTAGACACAGTCATTGTCCTGTGCGTCAAGTGAAGTATATAGGCATTTTACCAGCACCTTACCCAACTTGCAGGCTCCAAGCGCCGACCCTTCTCGATCTGCCGAACTACACGGTGTGTGGTTTGCTTTGCAGTGTTACATATTGTACCATGTATCCACAGAAAACAGCGTTCCTACCACTGGCCACATCGCAAGCCGGTTCAGATTCAATGATAGCAGTAACGCTCTGTTGCGTATTGTTCAATAATCGGACTGGGTTCCGAAGGTCAGTGGGTATAACCGACCTTGTGTACCTTTCTGAAATAATTGAATTCAAGGACGAACTCCCTGCTGTATACGTTGATGATTTATGCCATCAATCGATGCTTACTGACAGCGTGCGTAGGCAGCCTTGCTTCGTCTATACATATTATTCACCTCAATTTCTTTCCCAGTGGGACCACTATGGTTGCCCTTTTCCTGGTGCGCGGGCTGAAAAATGAAACTGTACTTCTCTCACGAATCAACTTTCATCAAACACCCCGCTAGATCGTCTTCAAACCGGATAGCATGATGTACATAGGCCCACAGTTCGTCGCCTCAGGATGTACGTCTTACCTAGGCATACTATGCCCGAAGATGATTCAACTTGATCTCAATTTAATTCAATTCAGTGTATACGAACGCCCTCATGGCGACGCTAAACTCGCGACATCGGATCAGCACTGGGTCAAGAGACAGTACTAGTGGTATCAATAGCGTGCATCTCTCAAATTTGGGCTCCGACGCTTCTGGGCCTCGTGAAGGAAACCACACCACAGCCGATGCGACACCATGGGGTAGTCATTCTGTAAATGTGCCGGACTTCAAGTGGAGCATTGCATGAATCGGTGTCCATCTTAGGCTGCAGCCTGGATACCTTGCACATACCCTGGAGTAACCTTACTCATATCTTGCCCATACTTTGTCTAATTGCTTAGAGGGATGTTCTGGGATAGACTCTTTTCAAATGAAGCTATGAATGTGCCTTGATTTGGTTCTGGAAGCGTGCTGTGGTTACTTCTACGTATATGCTCTCAGCGCGTACAAGTTGCGGGCGTCAAGGCGTCGGACCTCGAGCTTACAGTTCCAATAAATACTTCAAACCACTCAGCTAATATAATATGAGTACATCACATGCAATGTCGTTTCAATGAGCAGAGCATACAACATCCGTCCCCAGCTCTCGAGCCATGCAATTTCCAACCAAAAGCATCATGTTTTCGTGACCAATGAAAGCGGCGAACCGACTGTGTTTTCAGAATAGAAAGAAGGAGACAATACTCTTCCATTCAACAAAGTTATTTAATTCAGATACTGAAATTTTAAATAAAAATTTAGGCTAGTTTGGGAACGAAGGCGTCGAGTCGGATAAGGTGTCTGAGGGCAGTTTTTTTCCAACTCTTCCGGACGCTCTTCACCTTCCCCTGCACGCTTTTGCTGCGTTTCATAGGTGTTCCATCGAGATTTGCGTCGTTCGTTCGCTTGCGCTTCATGTCCGTTTTCGGCGCGGCTTTGGCCTGGATCATCATAGGAATGGGATCGGTGGGTGGAAATTGAGAAGGTAGGTCTCGCCGAAAACTGGTGGTCGCAATTCGTCATCGAAAATGGTGTGGTTGCACTTGAACGTCGACATCTGTTGAGCTCAAACCTTGAGTTTTACTGGAGTTAAAACGACCAATAAAAGCCTGCGTGTTGGTGCCGCTAAAACGTCCGTTGATACACAAGGTTCTATCTGCTTTGATAGGTGAGATAAAAAATAAGATATTATCACGCGTTTTAGTGAAGTTAAAATGCGTGATAACATCTTATTTTTTATCTCGCGTATCAACGCAGATAGAATCTCGCATATCAACGGACGTTTTAGAGGCACTCACACGCAGAGCACCCCCATGATTATGTAAAGTGTGATAAGATTGCCCATCGTGCCGGGCCGCCATAACCCGGTAAGCCCCGGCGCAGGAAAACAATGAGCAAACTGTGAATATATCAAGCCTAGTGTACCAATTAAAATACAAGAACTAATACAATTTTTGGCGCTTACTGGGAGACAGTAACATCATGTGGTCGTTTCCGTGACTGCTAATCCGCTACTTCGCAAGCAATAGGATGATTCAAAGAAATGGCACACTATTCTAGTAAGCCAAACCATTCTATTCCACATTACAAAAAACTCCTGGTTTTCAGGTTCCGCTCATTTAACAGCCCAGGCAATATATAGGCCAACTTGACCCATCCAATGCACAACAAAGTTCGATTTAGATTGTGAGTCCACTGAGTATGGCACACTATTCTAGTAAGCCAACCCTTTTTCTTATATGATATGAACAATCCCTGGTTTTTATTTTCAGCTCCCTTAACAGCCCAAGAAAGTACAGCCTCCGACTTGATCTGCTCTGCTGATACACAACACACAATAAAGTTCATTTAAATTGTGAGACCACCCAGTACGGCACACTATTCTAGGAAGCCAAACCCTTCCCTTACACGATATCATTTAAGATAGTAAATACCATGTTCAACCCACCCTACCCCAAGGGCAGCTGGTTATGTTGTGCCCTGATGACAGCCAGAGCAGCGATTTTGACGGCGTCCCTCAGAGTGATCCGCCGAAGCTCCTTGGGACCTAGACCCTCCACCTCCTCGAGGTCTGCCTTCGCTCCGCCCGGTCAGCCTTTGAGTCAAAGGCTTGCCTTTGCGAATAATCGTAGGTGAGTCATGAATCCTATCAGCCCTAGCCTCCATCTCAGGTTCGTTTCTGACAAATGGTAAATGCTGTACTCTGTGCAAGAGATCCTAGGCAGGCAGGCACTCACCGAATTTCTTCAAGTCTGCTCCGAAGCGCATCGAGCTGCTCATCGGTCTGAATTCCACTGATGAGCGACCGCAAGTCTGCCTAAACTACAGTGTAAACAACTCGTTGAGAAATCGTTTGAGTGGGGGGAGGTGGAGTTGTGGCTGCATTTTCAGTGACAGTCGGGGGTGAAGCTACAGGGTTTGACATCTTGACAATGGCAGAATAATGGGAGGTTGTCCACGCAACGAATGCAAGCATGTTGACCTTTCCACTGCGGATGCGCGCACGCAACTGAATGATTTGAGGACTATATGGGGCACCCGGAAGAGCAGTCAGTGTGCGACAATCATTGACAAAGGACGTTGGGAGGAAGAGGAAGAAAGGATCTTCGCCGAGGAAGGCAGCGGCTCGACGGAAGTAAACCAGTTCAGTGCGTGCATTGAGTACATCCTCCATTGCCCAGCGCTCATTGAGCAAGCAGCCGAGGGCATAAAGAGGTGCACGAGTAACATTGAATCCTGCGAGGGGCTCCGAGAATCTATTGAGCTTGAGGTCCTCAATGAGGTGAGGGAGGAGAAGCGAGGCCGATTGGACGTGATCTAAGAGACTCGCTGCAGCATGGAGGTTGTAGGCTTGGTTATTTACACCCATGATCAGACGTATCTGAAACACATGGCGCTGTTAGTCTCTATGATTCAACTCCATTAAACACACACTTTTGAAAGATGGTAGCGGACAATCTTTTGTCCTATTTGAAGGCAAATCGAACGAGCACCCTCCTGAAGGAATGTCTCTTCAGCGGCCTGGGTGATTGCGAGCATGTCATCCAAGCAAGGGATCTCTTCCGCGAAGTTCAAAATTATTCGGAGATGGCGGTCGGCACCGTGCGGTCAAAGAGCCATTTTTGGACACTGCCTGTAGGCAGAATACGCGGAAGCTGGTTGTTGTGAATGAGGTCGGAGGCATTCGCGAGTGTTATACTTGCAAAATATTCCGTGGAAAACTGTGTCTGTGGGTGGGGAGTTGTGTATACTGCGGAGGACATGGTGGAAAGACAAGGATGTGTTAGAAGGTACAAGTCACTCGGGTACAACACAGAGATTATATATCTACGAGTGGCCGGTAATATACCCAGAAAGCATATATGCATAGACAGCATATGTTCCTGTACCCAATTTTTCATGTACCTTGTATGTACCTTGCCGCAATTCCGTGGATGACAGCGCGTGAGGGTCACCATTGCTAACAAGATGAATGGGATGAGACGAGGTGAAATTCAATAGTTGAGGGTCCAGTAGCTGTCTTCTGATACAAGGGCTCACCTGCACTTCAGTTGCGGGAGGCACACCCACGTCCTTCATTGGGGGGTAACCCCGCCATTCCAAGGGTGATGGCAAATCGGTCAGGAGACCGATTAAAGCCGAACATGCCGAGCGGCAAACCCTGGCCAATCCAAGGCCGCTTTCGGCAAGCTCCAGCCCTTGAAATGACCGGTTTTTCCGGCAGTGCGCGGCAGGCGCGGCATTTTCTCCTGGCCCCTTTCAGACGATCCACTCCCGTCTCCCGACAACCGCTAATATTCATCAGAGCATCGGGTGAGCATCTCGCACTCCCCTCTAGTCTCCCGCAGTCAGACCCCACGAGAATTCCCGCTATCTTTAGTAGTGGGTTTTTGTGGCCATTTGCTACAGCATTTTCTCCGATCACCACTACGGGAGTTGGAACGAACAAATATTTGGTTGCTTGTAAACGTTTGGCCCAGTTTGACTTCGCTGCCTTTTTAGGGCAAAATCCTCTCCTCTCTGTCCAACCTCCAACCCAATCCGGTACTTTGCTTCGGCTTTTCCGGCAGAATTTGAAATAAAACATCGGCCCGTGCGGCAAGAAACCAAACAAAGCTTCGGCTTTTTCCGCAGTATCAAATCCTTCATTCGATCATAATTTATTCTGCCCCTGGTCCGCCTCTACTATGATCCTCCCCTATCTGCTTTTGTTTTAAGAGCTCCGCCCCTCCCTCAATCCACCTCCTCCTCTCTCCCCATGTTTCTCACTGTCGAAGGAGAGCACGACCTAGAGCCATCGAGTCAATGTTCAGCTCGCCGTTACTTGCCCTGGGGTCATGTCTAATGGAATCGATCAAGGTATACTCTGAATATATTCAAGACATGGCGCTAACCATCCTTAGTTCAGCCAGCAACCGTTCAGTAACTCTCAACAATGCCTCGAACTCTGATCTAGGTAGGATTCTATGTTTATTTTCTCCCCGACAGTCAGCTGCATCCAACTGGACCTGGAATACATCAACAACTTGTCTGTATTAACCGCCTCCATGCATTGATTCGAGCTCGATGCATATCCGTGAGGTTTGAACTCGCCTTCCACCTCTATCTCTTTTAACTTTTTTTTTTTTTCGCGTGCAGGCTCGCCGTATCCCGGTGCTCTCTTGCTTGTGCACTTCGTAGAAGGGGAACTGGATTGACTCCGAGTCGGAGTGGTGCACGTATGGTAAGATTTTCAACTCGGTCTCCATTTGACAATATCTCACTCCTCATTCGACGCTCTAGGGATCTTCACCATTAATTTCGCGAAATAAACACTCGGTGTATCCAAACCGAGGCAAGTTTCATGTTCGTTTATTCTATTCACACCCACATTCCGTCGCTTCAAAGTGCTGAGGAATTGAACCTCGAGCTTTCGACATTGTATTCAACTGCCTCGGATTCCTAATGCCCTTTCATTATATCTCTTTCCGTCCTTCCTTAATCCTATTGTTTGCTGTCTTTCTCAGGGCTCGCTTTCAACGTCGCTTTTAATTCGGAACTGCAGTCCGAGTCCCTCCTAGCTCTCCCCGTGTATGTCACTCTAATTACTGTGTACGTACGTATTCCTTTGAAAGTGCGCTTGGGAGCCTCCAATGCCCCCGCGTTGCAATCTGTTCAACCTGCTAGAGATCCATCGCGGTAAGTCTTCAGCGCTTCAGCTTTAATCTTCTTTGTCCTACCTGCCACCCCTACGATATTCGCGGGAGTCCTTTCTGTTCGAGACTCGAAAGCACTGTACGCACTTGAATTTTCCTGACAGACCTTGAATCTGCAGCTCAGTTGACGATATATTTATTCATTCACCAGCCCGAGCATGCCGCTGCGCGGGACAAGAGCAACAGTAAGTGCACATGGGTGCCGTCGCGCTCCCGACTCCCCATCCAGTCGTTCTTATCAACTGTCATGAATTCCAGCCCGCAAAGAACTGAATGCATTCAATTCAAGTTATTACCTACAACACCAACTACATAAACGCCGTCGCGTGCGCAAGGCCAAATCATTTAGTGGCTCCCGAAACCCTCCCCCACTGAAACGACTCGTGGCGTGCCGACGTGTCTGTCAGACTCGATGGCCACCGCACCGTGCAAGCGCCTCGCGCTGCGCCACACCCGTGACTCGCGAATCGCACGCGGGCCACTCCCGACTTTTGCAGAAAATGCTCAGCCAGGGCCTTTTACGCCAAGCAGCTCGGAATATTGCGAAAGATAAATGACACGGAACCGACTGAAATGATGAGATCCGTTCGTTTGTGTATAACCGTGGTCTCATCCGCTCACTGGGCCGGTACTGTATATTAGTCCTAGTTTGCTATGGACAACTGTCCAGCAGTCCCAGGGGGTTTTCATGTGCCCATGTTCTTGCTTATTTATTTGTTCTCGACCGTTGACTCTCGTTGATATGCAGGTTGGTCTCCTTGTCGATCCAGATGCAGAGCTGCCTGAAATCGCTGCAGATGTGGTTCCCGGTTACGTTTACGGTATGTGGGTCAGTATGCAGCGCGTCGACAGGGCTGTTGGGGAAGAGGCCTGGAAGGTGTGTCTTTCACCTGTCTAGTTATATTTGCGCTGATTTGGAGCCAGTTTTACTGTATGAAGAGCACCTTCCACGACACCATTGACCGTTGGGATTTCATCCATGGCGATTCTTAGGTGTGTGACAGAGTGGAAGGCGGCTGTGAACTTTGTTACTTGTTGAACATGCCCTCTACTACATGTGCCATGATGAGATCTGGACAGTCACTAATTCTCCTGTTACATTGCTCTTGTAGGATGTGCTTGAACCATTATGTGTTGGGCCGAGGTCCGAATGCCCCTGATCTCAGGCCTGGCACAGTGTTGCGGCCCACATCTCTCTCCCCTTTCCGATGCGGGTCGGATACACCCTTCTCTCTCACCCGGTCCGTTACACCATGGAACTCTATCGGATGCAGAGCGCTGGCCCGTTTACTGAGGACTTTGTAGCCACAAGAGACAGAACAAAGCTCGAAACATCTGTGTTATCCTTCAAAGACATGTCCGCGGTATTCGACTCTGGGCCGAATACAAGAGACAGAGATGCATCACCGGACCCTTGCGTGACACTGTGTTATGGAGCCGGATGTGTTCATTTCAATAATCAGGAGTCTTGGTTCCCGTTATAAACAGGTGCAATTTATCGTCTGCTTAAACATGTCAACCCCAAGTTACTGCTCCTCCATCCCTGGCTCGAGCAGAATATTTTCGCGATTTCGTCCCACCACGAGACAGGTCGCTCTCACGTGGATCTCTGTTCTCGTTCAAGGACATAGCAGGCGACAACGACCCAGCGGTTCTTCATCGGTCGCGGGGCTTAAATGTGGCATACGGGGTGGCCGTTTGGGGAGATCGACTTCGTCCGTATTCTCGCAAGTGCTCCGTATTTCACTGACGGAAATCAGGAGAACGGAAAAGGCTTCTGTGCCAGACTCTGCTGACCTCAAAACACATCTTGCTCGGCTGTTTCTTTGTTTAATGGGCAAGTTAAGGTCTTACACGAGATAATAAGTATTGAGGAGGAATCAAAGGTAAGCTTCCTGTCAGCGGCCTGACCACCCAACCCATTAACTTAGTATCTGGCAGGGTGGAGTCCTCCGAGAGAGTTGGTTCCAGTTTACACTCAATATCCCGGTCAGGGCAGAGGAGAACACCTTTTTTGATGCGTGGCATACACCCTTGGTAGTCAGTGTTCGATGCCGACCGTACATTCTTTGCTTCTATCCTTCCCGATATAGCTCTACGTCATGGCACCGTCGGCGGGGATCCATAAGTATCTAACACATACCTTCAAAGTGGCTGATGTCGTCAATTACACAGCGACTCTGCAACGCGCTGATATCCCTAATAATTCTATCAAGACGATCAAGCGCGTAGGAATGCGATCTTCATTCTCCTGATGTTCTGACACCTATTTTAGTGTTATTCGCTTCTGAGTTCCTCTATCCCGGCTGGAGAGCATATAGCCCACTGGGATCAATTCTCCAAAGACGTCTCCAGAGACAATTTTGATGAAATCCGTAGACTTGATGATAGACGAATATACAAGAATGATCCCAACCGTAGAATTGATTAAAACGGGAGACAGTGATGGGAGACAAAATCCTAGCCGGTCATACGTGGATGTGAGCCGGTTCGCGAGAGACGTATCACAAAAATCTCCCTCTCAGTGCTTCCAGGCCTTTGACGTGTTCCAATTGGCTTGCAAGACATATACACTACCTTAGCTGATTCACATCCCCGAGCATAGAGCTTTCAACCAACTCCAAGCTAACTCTCAACTCCATGGGTTGAATCAGTTTCTTCGGATGCCACTTGGCTAGAGACACTATAGTATTGCATTGCAGCAGGCGAATAACCACAAACCACTGCCCGTACTTCCTCTGGCCATTCTCTAAACGCTCGCTACGCAGCTGCCAGTCCCAGATACCAACCTGAACGTGCTAGGCTGCTTCCAGTTCTTTGGACCACCCAAAGGTCTCTATGAAGGACGACGAAACTATGCTATACAGTATCGCAGTGAAACATGTAAGCCCTACAAGCATTGTAGCTTTTTGCCACCTATACCCGGATTTGCAACCATCAGCAAGAGTTGTGCAAGGAGGCCCTTATGGCACTGGAGACACATGTTTCCTCGGCGGGGTCAACTCTTGTTATAAGTATTCACAGATACTTACGGGAAGTCTAGAAACAGCATGGGGGGCAAGCGGCGAGCGAACATGAACATATTTGAGCGCCAGCCAACCAAGTATGCCATTCTGGGAATGAAGCGGTAGTGCAAAAAAAATAAGAGTCAAACCGCACAGACAGCGCCTACTACATGATCATGAACCAGGATGACAGGACGGGATGAGCGGGAACGTCCGAACGGCCATAGACAATTGATCGGCGGTCTCGCGTTTTGGCTCTGGAGAATTTGATGAGCTGACATTCCATCATTCATCTCCAGAGACATCTACAGAGACAGATCTCCCAGTGGGCTCGACCTTCTGCCTGGTCGGGAGATATTCCCCGGAAAGGGGTAGATTATGTCTGTGATGTATTCAACGGCGGATGTACTTTGTGCTTTTAAAATGAAGATGATTCAGGCGCATTCGGTGTACATTTGGGAGACTAAAAATGCGACGTGGAAGGAGCTCGGGAGTCACCGATCGAGGGAAACTAAGACTGGACAAAGGCGGAAGATAAATAGCGGGCATTGCCGCGAAGCGGGCTACATTGATTATTATGACAATTGATAATTCTTTTATATGGAACTAGTGTTGCCGCGGCTTGGCGCGGCTCGGCTAGCCGATCAAGCCGAGCCGCAATTAAGCCAAGCCTAGCCAGCCGTTTCCCAGGCGGCTATAAGTGGCTCGGCTTCGGCTGGAGCTGGCTTTGACCTCGGCTCAGCCGCGGCTCCAGGCGGCTCCCCGTCGCTGCTGACCTCTCTTCTCCTCGCTACTCTACTCGCTATTACAAAAAGTAACCGGAAATGTATTTATTGCTGAAGATTACGGGCACTGAGCTGGACCACCCACCATCTACAGATACCCGAGGATCCTACTCACAGTTAACCTAACTTGTTTGGATGAATGGGCTCATTGGCACTGTCTAGAGCCGAAGAGAGATCAGCGATGCTGATGGCAGTTATGTCATCTCGTGATCTGCCAGAAACATTGTCCTCAAATAAATACCCTGAGCCCGAATGGACAGAAGTTCGACCACAGAGTGGATCATAATGCATCTTGTATTAATTATGGAGGCCTAAAATCAAAAATAGCCCCAAGGAACAAGTCAGCAAACAGGTCTGCAACATCAACACCAAAATTGCAACATGCATCAGAGAAACCCCAATTAGAAACATAATGTATCAGAAGTGGTACCCTGAATAAATGGAATAGGCTCTAAAGAGTGTCCTCCTAGCCTTTAATCCAAGGAGAAAGCACACAGGCACAGGCTTTTAGGCTAAACAGGATGATATGTTGTGCAAAGAATTTGCTGAAATGACTTGCTGAATATTTGGCCTATTTTCGGCCATCTATCAGCTTCCTAACCTTGTTCATGCTGGCTGAAATGTGTGTCACATCGGCAAAATTTGCTCTCGGGACTCTCCACCCAGTCCAAGCATGTAAGCGGCTGTGTGTTGAAACAATTTTGGCCATCTGAGGCAGAATCACGTGCAATCGAATTTATCCATTTATCGAGCACATGTCCTTTGATTTCGAAGCCGATTGTTTTGTGAAGGGTGGTCTTATATCCCAAAGACCATACCCATTTAGTTGGAACCAAAATATTCTACAAATTAACGCCATAAAAACCCAATTTCCGGTTACTTTTTGTAATAGCGAGTACATGCTACCTGTCGCTCCCCTGGATCATACCTCCTCCTAAAGTACCACATACAACAATTCTCGGCCCAAATCTCATGGCAACAGTGTGATCCTGTAACTTTTTTGAGGCCGGTGACTCCCTCGATGGTGGCGATGACGCAGCGGATGAGGCAGCTACATGCTGCACTTGGGAGTTCGGGACTTCAGGCACCCTGAGGCATGTTCTGGGACGTGCTGGATGGGCAGCGTAGCGGTGAGAGGTGTAGGAAGAAAAATACCGGGAAGCCACTGGGAGCCACGGCTGAGCCGAATACAAGCTGAAAGCCGTGAGAACCAGCCGTCTATAAATGGCTTGGCTCGGCTTTGTCGGTGATGGCTTCCGAAGCCATCAAAGCCGAGCCGGAGCCAGCCGTAGCCGAGCCGCGGCAACACTATATGGAACTCCCCCGGCTGTCCTCCTCCTCTCCTCCGTTGTCGCCGTTCCCTTCTCCTCCTTTGTCGCCGTACTTGCCCACCTTCCTCCCTCCAATCCTCCCGCAGCGCACTGTCACCCGTGCCGCATCCGTCCGTGCTTCCTCCTCTGCTCCCTCACTCCAATCCGTCCCATCCTCGCCCCATCCCTTATTTCCTCCATCCTCCTTGCTCCTTGCTCCCTGCCCCTTGCTCCGCCCTGTTCCCATCTTCGCGTCAGACTACTCATGTCGCGCTCTCCCCCATTGCCCCCTTCCTGCTCTTTGTCTTACTCTCCCTCATCCATCCCTCTCCTCCCCCCGTCCTCCCCTCCCTCCCCTCCGCCCACGCTAACCACCTCTCCGCAGGACATTGCGTCGCCATGACATTACATCGCCATGAAATTACATCGCCATGAGGACGCCCGCACCCCACAAGCGTCTTCTTCTTCTCCGTCTGCACCCCCTCCGACGGCTCCGCCCGCGGGGGAAGGGCCGGGTGTGGAAGAGAGCGGCGCGACTGCAGACAGTCTATGCCGCGGCTGGAGGCTGCGGCCCGAACTACTGGGGGAGGAGATGCATGCACTCTTCGCCTCCAAGCCCGCCTCGCGCGCACGCTTTTCCGGCGGTGGGGAGGGGGTTTGGACGAGCACGCGGGGCGGATGTTGCTGGCTGTCGGGCGCACTAGCGCACGGTATCGTCAAGTAAGCAGCTTACCCTTGCCCCTCCCTCCCTTCCCAATACCCCACGTCCCCCGCCGCCCTCCTCTCCCCCTCCTCGTCCTTCGTTCCCTTCTCCTCCCGATGTCTCCTACCCCTTTATCCACCTTTTCTCGTACCCCGCTCCTCCCATGCGCGAGCTTACCCAGATTTACAGGCCTAGCGCGCGCAACACCTTCATCAACGTGGACCGTGGATACAGCGAGGTGCGTCCTCATCTTGGATCGGGCGCCGGCAGTCGCGGGGGGAGTGGAGCGTTTCAGCCCTTAGATGCGAGATGCGGATGCGGGCGGCGGTATTGAGGGTGTTACCACCCTGCGTCCGCGCCTTCCTCCTGCGCAGTGGACCATCCTGCGTGAACGCGCGGGGCGGCTCGTGGGGGGGTCTGTCGGCGTCCATTGCACGCGTTGTGTCCTGGACATGACGACATTCATCGCGCGCGGGGACGGCGCAGAGCGTACGACGATGGAGGTGCCTTCCATCTGCGCGCACGCGCTGCGACTGGTCATGGGTGGCTTCGTCGCCTTGGCACGCGCGTTCCGTGCTGGACATGACGGCGTTGGTCGGCGTCCTTTCTGCGCGTGGCTGAGGGGCTGGTGCGGCCATGCGCAAGGGCCGCACTCGAGGCCCGCGGTGGTGGGCGAGCTTGCGCGCTTCAGTAGGACAACATCGGGGGTGTTATCACCCTGCTTGGGCATCCTGCGCGCGCACGCGTTGTCGGTGTCCTTTCTGCGCGTGGCTGAGGGGGCTGGAGCCGCATCCGACCGCAATGAGGGCCGCGGTGTGCAGAGCTGCTGCAGCAGTGCGCTTGGGCACTATCTCCTTGCGTGTCGCGTTGCTGTTTCGCTTCCTTCGGGGGGACGGACGGTGACGTGCGCGCGGACTCGCCGTCGACGAACGAGTCTGTCGAGTCTGACGCACGTTCTGGGTGCTAGCCATGGCGTCTGTCCGAGGGACATTGTCCACCGCGTTGACGAGCGGCATGGCGTGGGCGCGGGGCGAGTGTGGGACGAGCGCCGGGATGGTAGACGGCGTCCGCATGTCGCCCTCTACGTTCGAATCCTGGTCTCGCTGTAGCGCCTGGGATTGCGCGCGCATCCCCCCGCTGTGGACGCTTTCCCGCTTGTCAGCCCTCCCCTCTATGCGTTCTGGTCGCTGTAGCGACCGGATGTCGAGTGCGTCTCCCACCGCTGTGGACGCTTTCCTTTCTGCCGCATCGTCTCTTAACTCCTGCCGCCACCCCCCGGTGCCATCCCCGCGCCTTGTCTCGCCCCCGCGCTGCCCCCCACTCCCGCTCTAGTCCCACTTCCGATTCGAATTTCCCCGTTTATCCGTAGATATGCTCATCCTAATATATCTCGTTCCCACCTCCTACGCGCCCCTGGTCGGCGCGCCCTGCGACCCCGACACTCTGCCCGTCCTCTCCGTGAGTGCAGGACGCCACGATTCCGTGTTCATGCGCTCGACTACTTCGGATTCCCTCTTACCCGTAGATGTGCTCATCCCAATGTATCTCATCCTCTGTCTCTCTCTGGCACGAATGATCAGTGCGCCCTGTGAGCCCGACACTCCCCCCGTCTCCTCCGTGAGTGCTGGACCCTTGTGATGGCGCATTCGCACTCGATTTGGATGGATGCAGAGAGGAAGCGCGTCAGGTCACAGTCACGTGATCTGTGACCTCTCGTGCACGGCGAGAAAGGGGGTTGTGTACGTGGGATTGTAGAAGTACGCTTTCTTTCGTGTTCAACGCGTTTTGTAGCTCGCTTGAATCTATGTCTATACACAGCTCCTTGATCCTTTTTTACGCAGCAGCGGACCGTTAAGGATATTTATTATTGACGCGCCGATTCGGGAGGTCAAGGAAATCTGAGAGAATGTGGTTTGTTGGCCCCATGTGAAAACTTCTCGACGTCGGGACGGACTTCGAAGGCCCCCCGCACACAACATTAAGTGAGCAAACCGACGGGGGTGTGGGACCGGAGAAAGAACATAAAGTACAGAAATTAGTTTCAGAAGTGTTTCAAGGCAAATTCCGAGTACAAAATTAGGAGCAGCTGCAAGGATGGCAAGGGCCCGGCATAATACACATGAAGATTAAATCCATATCCACGCAGCGCAATTTCGTATGCAGAATCCAATGTTCGCCGACGTCAACATCTCATCGGAGTATTCAATTGGACTTGGATCAGAGACCGAGGACATAGTCAGAGCACTACACAAGCCAGGAATACCCGTGCTAGGGGGCCTGCGAATTCTCCCACAGGAAACGGAGTCCAGCAGCGCCCATGGTCTTGCGGCGATCAATGTTGTAGGACCAGGGCTTCGGTGGGCCGCCCCGGGTGCGCACTGTGAATAACTGACCTTCCTCCGGGCGTACCACCCGCCCCGTGTACCCAGGCACAGCACAATCAACGGGCTGGACGATTTTCACAATGCGAACGTGAAGGACTCGGCGTTGAGCATGCTCGGGGAGGGTCGAGCGCTCCAAGCGGGCTACAGCCGATCCTGGACAGAGTGAGCATGCGTTTCCTGGGAGGGGCGTGACGTACCAGTCCACGGAAAAAAATGTGCCATCTGGTCCGTGCTCAGTGCACAGACTCTGCAGGCCCAATGTGTGCACTGCATCCGCAACGAGCGTCAGCACGAGTTTGCTCGAAAATTTGAGTAGGAATGTGGAATCGAGGCGGAATAGCGTGGTGCGGGGGCATATCGCGGAGGCGCGAGGGAAGAGCGTCCTGCATTTTTCTAGCTGTTCTTTTGTCGCCAGATTTTCATAAACAAGCTGCGCACTAATCGCTGCATACGAGCGATTGCACGCCACTTGCGCCAGCGAGATTTGCCAGGGGAGTCCCGATCTACCCAGTAAATCTTGCCCATGTGCGAACGATGCTGGGGAATTATTGGCGGTGATGCGGAAGCGAAGACAGCCCTCCAGCGGCCCCGCGTACGGATCAGAGTGGTAGTACAGAAATCCACGAGTGCCGTGCGGAAATCCAATTCTTCTCGTCGGCCCCCCGGGGGTAGCGTAAGTATATACGAGCCTGCCGCTGCGGAGGGAGCACGCAAGCTGGATCGCGACCTCGCCTCTTTGAGAGAGATCAAGATGGTCGGCCCGTTGTATTCGCGATGGATCCAACGTTGAAACCGGGCGCTTTTTCCTGCGGCAGAACCGGTCAGCTGGGGGATCTCGTGATTCCGAAAATTGCCTCACGGTGGAGAAGGCTTCGATCTGGCTGCGACAGCATACTGGCGGATATTGCCTCGCAAAGAGCACAGTGGCCGCCATACGCCTCGCGCAGCCAATGCCGGGAGGGATCTCATCGTTCCCGATAGCAAGGCAATTTCAGCGATCTTCAGCAGGCGACACACTAGCCCTTGAACGCGTTGAGTTGCGCGATGATGATGGTGCGAATCAGAGTGTGATGTGTTGACACTCGCTTGTCGGAGTTGTGGCATGATATGCGTGACGGTCACGTGCTTACCCTTCCCTCCGTCTCCTCCGAACCATCATGAACGTCCCAAGGTCATCATCGACGCAGATCCTTCACCATAATAAGTCTCACCGTTCAGCGTCGTAGTTCGACGGCACGCCTCAAAAAATATGCAACTGCTATTTGACTCCTAATACGGCCCGACTTCACGTCTTCGAGGTCGTCATCTGTGATTCGTTCAAGGTGTCGATATTGGCGATGTCATAAATCTGGCATGACTTCCGATTCCCCTGCCATTACATATTTCACTTTTCGAAAGGTATCACAAACCCGCCATCGCACATGTGTCATTGGCTTGGCATTCCGCGGTTTGCAGCCCAGACTGATTTGTTCCATCCGACAGACTAGGCCCCATCCGATTTCGGCGTTGCGCAAGGAGGCCGAGCGTTTCACCGTGCCAGGTCCGCATTAGCCTGACTATCGCTGTGAGTCCCTGCGAGTCCACCATTTCATTTCCGTTCCCGAATGAGTCCGGATGCACATACCTACTCCATCGTTCATCATTCAAGACCATCTTCTCCGAGAGGCGCCGATACACAGCCCCGATCAACCTCTTTACACCGTGACGCAGCACCACGATGTCGACCGCAGCCCGACAATCCTCGCGCCTCAACTCCTCCCCTAATCGCGAAGACATCACCGAAATCCTTCCTAACCTGTTCCTCGGCAGGTACCTTGCCACTTCTCATCGTCTATGGACGCGCTTTAACCGTCGTGTGTCTAGCGAGGCAGGAGCCTTGAATCTAGAGCGGCTGCGCCGCATCGGAATTACGCACATTCTCTCCGTTATGGTTCCCGAGTTCGGGCAAATCGTACCACAGACTGAGGACGGCTTCAAGCGAATGCGCATCCCGGTGATAGATTGGCCAGACCAGGTTTATATTTACTGACTCATTACTAGCGGAGCTAATGCGTTCGATCCAGGAACTATTGTCGCATTTCAAGGCTGCCAATGCATTTATCGACGACGCGCGGGTCACTGTAGGGGAGGGTGTCCTCGTTCACTGGTTTGTGATGCGCCATATATCGCATTCAAGGATTGATTATTACCTGGATTCCTCAGCCACCAGGGAGTCTCTCGAAGTGCAACCGTCGTCGCAGCATATTGTAAGTGAGTCATTCGCTCGAAACAACTAGGTTCCCACCATTATCCACACCTGACGCAGTAATGGCCACCCATCCACCCATTCACGACTCCCTCTCCGCGATCAAGTTCCTGCAAACCCTGCGCCCAATCGTACAGCCTAACTCGGGGTTTCTCGACCAGCTCGCTTTATACGGGCGCTGCGGCTGCAACCTGGATGACAACGTCAATGCCGTGGAATCGTGGCGGGCGCGACGGTATCGTCAGTGGGAGGGACGCGTGGATAGAATGAAGAGGGCGCAAGCGCAGCAGCCACAGCGGGAGTGGAACCGATGGCGGCGCCTCTCCCAATGGGCTGCCTCCGCATTGTCGTAACTCCAATGTTGCACCTCTGCGCCTCTTTATCTATGGGGGCGACATGATCAGCTCAAGAGGCTAGTTATTTCAGGGAGATGGCGTACTAATTGTAGGAAAGGAACTCAAATTGGAGGACACGGGACTTGATAGCCGATTGGCGTCTGTTCCATCATGCGGGAGCATGAGGGATAGCAATGGGCGTCTGGGGGGCAATATTACAACTTGACCGATAGTCTCACACAGTCCCGGCCGCTTGCTAGCTGAGTCGTTGCAACCAGAACACGGTGATTGGACGCAATTAAATTCCAGAGGCGAGTAGTGAGTAGCAGCCGGTTGAACCCGAGTAAATGAAACCTCTCATTGAACTACACATTAAACTGTGAGCTGACTACTGAGGACGGCTCCCGACGTACTGCGTCCATTAGGTTCGCATATAATACGAAATAACGATGGAGTCGCGCGTCAAGGACGTCACCGCTCCGCTGTATGCCGACAAAGACCAATCCAACGTCCGAGTCTGCGGGGCTTGCACGACGGCAAACACCTCCCGCAGCGCCGCTTTCGCGCCGCGGCCCGAATGTGATACAGATCCTGGGTATCGCCGTATGTGGTGCCACCGAGCGCGTAGGCCGCATAGGAGACCGACTGCAGGAAGCGCAGGCGTAGGGTGTCCCGCGATATGGACGTCCACCCAAAGGCGCGGTCGGGGAGGACGGCAGCACTAGGCGGTAGCGCGAGATGCTGCTCCGCTCGCTGCGCATCCGGTGCATAAAGCGGCGCTGGCCGTCGCTCGTCGGGGCGGCGATGTAGACCGTGACGTCGTAGGTGCCCTCGTGGAGGAGGCTTGCGTGCACGGCGAACTGGATGAGCCGGCTGTCGAGCGTGGGGCTGTAGTCTCCGAAATGCTCGAGATGGGCTGCAGTAGGGGCGAGGATGTAGTGGACTGGGGAGAACTGCGCGAGGGGGCGCCAGGTGGAGATCGATTCGATGTCGTGGACGTGGAGGTACTCGTTCTGCGGAGTGTATGAGCCGGGCGCCGTAGTCTCGTACATAAAGCATCGCGGAACGAGCGCCATGAGTAGATGTAGGCCGGTCTGGAGCATGATTGAGCACGAGGATACATATATGTATAGCAAAGAGGTGAGTGAGGCTCACAAGGGAATGGCCCGCTGCGAACTGGACACATTGCTCCGTGCGCCAGTTGGCCGACGCAAAATAGGAGGTCCCAACGATTTCAATATCTTGGAAGGCGACCGCGAAGAAATTGCCCGTGATGGCTAGAATACCTTCGAAGGTGTAGCCGGGGAGCTCGATGTTTGCGAGTCTGATCGATTTCCCGGTCGTTAAATTCACCTGCAGGACGTCTACAGTGCCAGAAGGAGTAGTATTCGTCCTGGAAAATGTGTTCACTAGGTCGAACGTCGGACACGAGTCATATGGCAAAGCTTTCAGCTCACCTATAGAAACGCCGCGGATGATTGAATGCGCTGCATCCACATATTCTGCTGCATATTTCGCATAGTCTGCGCTCCAAGACAGCGCCCGCGTCTGCACCGTTCAGAAATCCAGAGTCCAGCTCACAGAGACCATAGCGCGTTTCCCGCCGGGTAGTAATGTTGTTCTCGCTCCTGCTGAATATTATCTGGCCCACTGCGTCGGGTGAAGCGTGATCTCCCGTGCTGGGACCACGCGTTTGGAGGACCCTGACCAAATCGCCGGTCCACGCACCACACATTTCACCTCGTCAATCAATCGTGCGGTAGAGTACCGTACCAGCTCCTCCTCAGTCGGTGGGTCAAGGAGACAGCGTGAGTCTAAATCGCGGAGGAGGGATAGCTAAATTTGTGCTGCAAGCGCACGTAAGAATGGTTGCGGGAGATAAGGACACCTGAGTTACTCTTGATACACAGAGAATTGTGTACACATCGCACAGCGAAAATATTTCGATGAGGACGTCCTCAGTCAGAGCGAAGGACATCGCAAGCTGTCAGTGCGCGCCAATCGACGTTTAAGAGAAGATCCGGTGCACCGTACAGCCATGTCAAACATTACCCGACGTCAACGCGGCGGCCTTGCAATTCCTGAGCACCCGAACGATTCATCGCGCAGAGAATTTGCCGCAAAGGTGAAGAGAGTAGATCGGTGCGCGACTCGGAGATGATGTGGTGAATAGTGAATCGTTTGCACTAAGAACTAGGGCAAAGCCAAGGAGAGTGGAGCAAGACGGGCCGGCCCACGTGCCATCCCGATAACGCCCGACCTCTGCCTACTGTATCCGACAGATTCCAGTTTTTGTGCCCACCCAGACGGCAACCCAGCTGAGCTGGCGGGAGCGTCTAATCGAGCTCGGCACACGCCAATTCTAAAATCGAGGCACCAAAGTTCAAACTTCAAGGAATCAAACGGACCATCGAACATCGAAACCCACCTAATGAATTTCCATTACACCACCGTCCCTTCAGCAGCACATCAATCTCCTCCGTGAGATTCAGCCCCTCCAATTTCGCGAGGGATGCCGCCACCTCCGAAGTCTGTCATGGATCCGTGCGCTGGACGTCCGAGCGGAACCACCCACCATCGCTTCTCCGTGCCCTCCGCCACCCCCCATAACGTGCAGCTGCATGCGGCCCACGCTCTGCACCACGCGCCGGCAGAGGTCCCTCCACTCTGAGCCATGCACCCGCCGTGGAAACGGAAACGGGGAACTCCGCGATGGCATGGACGTCAATCTTCACCGCCGCGCCGGCGGTTTTCTGTAGTCAAAGAGCGTGAAAAAACGGGACATTCGGACGCGCGGCCATGAAGGCCACCTGCTGCTCGCAGATGAACGGCCGATATTTCGTGTAGTCGGTGTGCAGTATTGCGCCGCAAGAAGGTCCGTGAGCGCGGCGGATAGCGTTGATTTCACCTGACTCCGCTATCGTGCGGCATTAGTATTAATATATTATATCGCCGTGCCCGACCAGAGTACTGATGCGACATACTGAGGCTCAGGGTTCCGTACTCGCTGCAGACTGCACGATGGGCCGCCGCGCTGCCAGTCGTTTATTTGGCAGGTTGCGGAGCAGTAGTAAAATGCTTTGCACCCGGAGCAGCGCTGGAAGTGCGACTTGTGGCGGATGACACCGCACTGACGAATCGTCACACATGAATCGAAGTCAAGCGATGAGAAAACACACCGGTCGGTTATCGCATGCCTGCGATGAGTCTTCGGACGAGAAAGGCTCCAGAAATGCAACGCGCGGCGCCGCTAAAGCGAAAAACTGGTCCCATTGGGCGAGACATGATTCGTGGAAGATGTCGGCACCAAAGCGCTCGGAGACCTCGGTCAGGCCGCTAGCGAGCTGAAAGACGACGCGATAGTAAATGAGGTTCCCGGCGAGAACTCGCAGGAAAAACTCCACATGCCGTCTGACGCCCTGGTGCTCTGCGCCATGCGCGGCGCGCTTAAGTCCATGCTGCCCGCCCTGGATGGACCAGGTCACCATCGTGCACAGGAGGCCCTCCCGATGGCTGCGGGGAGCCGTAGGTGTCCAGTACGGGTGGCGAGACAGCGCCCTAGAAGCATAAAGCAGTCGGCGACGGGTGTCCGCGACGACGCGCCGCCGCGTGTCAGTTATACGCGCCATCGCCTCGACGATCGCCTCCAAGAAGTCTTGGTGGATTAGCGCGCGCCCTAGAGAGCCCAATGAAGTCTTGGTGGATTAGCGCGCGCCCTAGAGAGCCCAATGGTGGGTATACGTGCTCTGCGTCGGCAGTGGGGGAAAAATCGATGGCATTGAGGAACGAAACCAATGAGCGGACGAGGTAGGCGTGCGGATTGCGCTTCGAGGACGGCGAAGGCGGGAGGCGGAGGACTGCGTGAATGTAGCTGACCATTATCTGGGCCAGCCGCTCGATACTGCCCGCGCTCTCAATCATCTCGTCAAGGTTTTCCCGACAATCTCCGTCGAAGGTGAGCATGAAGGCGCAAAGATTGTGGAGGGCACGTGAGTCCAGATCGGTCAGGAATGTCCAGGCCCGGATCATCGTGCCGCTGAATCCAACCGTCGGGGAGAGAACAGCCTGGTAGCTCATGCGATCTTCGACGAAGATACCGACGAAGGCGAAGTAAATGAGAAACAAGTCCTTTTCGGGCGGGAGCGCTGTGCCTCGGAAGTGGTCGCGGTAGGTCATGATAAATTGGAACCAGCGCCACACCGCAGACCAGATGGCGAGGGCGACATCCAGCGGCGGCATAAGCAGAAGAATAGTCTCCAGGGCCAGGGCTCCGCACTGGATATTAATTCTGGTTTCTGGAAGGAACGACTCGAGTTGGTCTGGGCTCGGAATTTTCGATGGATCGAGGTTGATGTGGAAGACAGGGAGCAGGGTGAACTGTTTTTTCTAGTGATTTCATCCAACGCTACTCGTAGACGCAGGAGCTGCTCAAACGAGCGAGTAGGTTCGCATGCAGCGTGTGCGAGTTCCTTTTTGACAGTCAGACATAACCAGCGGGATGAGCGATCTGAGGCTTTACTCTGAGCTGACGGGGGAGAGTTTTGAGATTTTCTCGTTGAAGCTTGGGGTGCATCGCCGGGACGAGAGGTACAGCGTTGTCGGAGGACGAAAAAAGTGAGTGGCGGTGCATCGGATTGGTCATGTGATAAAGCGCTTCTGGCATTTATTTTATTTATAATTAAGCGCTTGAGAGTAGCCCGTCACCGGGGTGTCTGTCGAATGTAAACTTTGGAAAATGTCACGCGTCCCCATACTCAGTTGTCGAATTACTTTTCAGGCTCACAGTTATTTTGCTCGGAAAGTTCGCCAAAACCACGCCGGAGCAACGTATACACTCGAAAGCACCATATTCGGTTTTCCTCGAATTTCAATATTGGCTGTTGAGACTTCGCCCCACGCTCGCCTCGGGGATTTTCGAAGTGTCGAATTGAAAATGCTACGCGTCACCCCCCCCTGCCTAATTGAACGAAAAAATACAGAATGCTCGATCATTATGTTTATTCTTTACATCCGCCCGCGAGTTGTACTTCCCGCACTGTGGATCCCGAGGACAGGACCTGCTTTCCAGATCTGAGATGTGTACGTCGGCTTAGTTATTCGAAGATCCGACATTGAAGCATCGCGTGGGTCAGCATCGCGCCCGTCTCCCCTGAGAGTCACGCGTGCACGCCCACTTCCATCTCCGAATATCCCCATACCTGCGGCGGAATACTGCCCAAATGGGTCCCCGGCCCGACAGCGTGCGACGAATCATTCACGTCCTGTATCAAATGCAACAAGTCATGAGGCGGGGGAATGCATGGGAGAATTTGGTGACTTCGGGTTGCTACATTTATTAAAATCATTGATATGCCTTTCAGATTTCCTCAGCGACAGATATTATACGTACGCTCCTGACCGCAGGCGCGATCCTTCCCTCCCGTGAAGTCAGTATTCACTCCCGAGACGCTCACCGGATGCGTGATTCGAAGCAGGAACGATAGGTAGGCACAGTACATATAGAAGACTGATAGATGGGAGAATTCGTCAAAAAGGGGAAAGTATTTCTCACCGAGATGCTTAAAATATGGTATGGAGACGTTGTACACTGGCTGAGTCCCGTGGAATCGATGAGAGATACTGAGGATCATGGGGCATTTGCCTTATCATGGGGTGCGCTTTTGACTTCAGATCGACGAAAAGGGCAACATCAGCGTGAGGTGCGGTGTCAAGTTTGGGATACGACAGAGGCTCCCCGACGCGCGGTCCTGATTTACTTTCAGTCTTTTAGTTATATAGCCCGAGGAACTGGTGGGATAACCAGATTCATCGAAGAGGATTATAATACAGCAATGGCAGCAATATGAGGACAAGAGAGCTCGAATACACCGGTAGCAACAAGGAGGATCAGAGAATGCGATTGGCCTGAAATCGAATCAGTGTGATGCTCGGTGGAAATCGAAAATGACGAAACCTGCTGCGTCAAAGAAACAGCCTCCCCATCATCATAAACGACCCGACACCCGCGATGCACCATGCCGAGCAACAATGCTACGCCCGCCTCCCGGCGTACCAGCGACCGCATGCCGTCATGCAGATTACCTCTTTCAGCCCAGGAAACGAGGCGCCGTCGAGGACCGCGAACTGGCTTTTGAGTACATGCTTGTATGGGTACCACTCGTCGGGATTCAGCTTCAGCCGCACGCGACGCAGTGCGCAGTGCGCGAAGGATATGAGCGGCGAGATCTCCGGGGCGCCGAGATAGAACGAGAGCTCCTCGAGCGCGGGGCAGCGGGAGAGAATGCGCTGCATCTGGTTCGACGAGAACACAAACTGGGGCGAGAAGGCTAGCTCCAAGATTCGCAGCTGGGCGCCGACAGCGGACACGAAGGTGAGGAGACTGGAGGGGAGCGATGTGTGAAGGATGAGGTTGGTCAGGTTGGGGCAGTATGGGATGCAGGGTCTGCGGATGTGTTGGATCTGGTGGGCATGGAAATGGGTGCGATTCAGGCGGAGTGTATAGAGGGAGGGGCAGGGGGAAGTTGTGCGAGGGCGTCGGGACGATCCGAGGAAATGAACAGGTATTGTAGGGACGGTGCCTGTGCAATGAGCTCGGACAGGCGTGCCGTATTTTTGTTACCGTAGAAGCGCGTATCGAGGTCTGTCTCATACCTTGAGATGAAATCAGTGGGTTAGATAGAAGGAGCGAGGGTTCTAACCATTCCAGGCGTTTCAAGTGAGGGAGAAGGGGAGTCTCTGAGTTCACTGGTGTTCCGATGAGACTTGCCCAGAAAGTGATATCCTCCGCGTCAATACGCAGGCACGGGCGGACCAGAATCTCCAAACGTGGGCAGAGGCGGAGCAGATCTCCAAGGCTGAACGTATACTCAAGGGGCAGTATGGGGAACGGCGAAAGGTGGGAGTTCTGCTGCGTGAAATTTGTCTGGCGCATGGGCAGCTCTAGTCGCCGAATATACCTCCCAAATCCGCCTGAGCCGTCGGCTTGCCGCGACCGCTGCAGTCCCCGGACCAGGCTCCGCAACGAGCGGAAATTCATAATTCGGACATCCTCGTACAGGAATTCCGCTGCGACGAGGCGCCAGAGTCGCGAGACGCACATCAGGGAAAGGCAGGTCTTGAAGCGTAGTAGTTCGTCGTCCAGGTACGACGCCGTCTCCGCCATTTCACGCAATGGCTGGAACGGCTCATAATCCACGTCATACGACGTCGCAGAGGTGGTAGCGAGCCGAAATATCAGGCGCCAAAGTTCGGCAGGCGCGCAGGGTGTATAGGCTCCTGCTCCAGGTCGATCCATGAGCGCAAGAATGTAGGGACGATTGTGGCATCGCTGCTAAATAGATTGCCGTGTGTGTACCCACAGATGTGCAGATGTGACCTGGCGTATCGTGTGACCATCCATCTCTTACGAACTGACCAAACCCAAGTACACCTATTGTCAGGAAAGGGCCAGTACGTGCCGTGTCGCCGAGACTTTGATGTTGGCAGTATCAAGGCATTACCACTCGCGAGTCCAAAAATGGATGCGTTTTGAGAAGTTCTTTTTTCTGTCTGCCTGGAGAGTTCTGTGATAGAGAGCGTTTCCTACATGTGGATCGTGTGTGTGCATTACTGAGGTTTGAGTGAAATTTCTCCGGGGGACACGAATGAGCTTCAAA
>JARGYA010000319.1:0-160507 GCA_029204335.1 Mycena vulgaris
GACGCTGAAGTCGAATATCCCGGGCGTGCCAAGACCGAAGCCGAAGCGTATCCCCAAACCGAAGGCTGCTGAGCAAGCGAGACAGTCGACAGCTCTGCACATTACGGCTACGGCTTCCTCTGCCGGTGCTCCCCTCACTCCTGCATCATCCACCGCCCCCGCCACCTCTTCTTTTACCACGCCAGAGCCGCGACGACCGGGCACACCTGCGTCGGGACTAACCCCGCCGGCGTCCGTGTGGGACCTTCCCTCCGGGGGGTCGTTGGATAGACTTGACGCATCGCTCGATGAAGAATTCGGGCCGGATTTCTTGAAGAACTTGGGCGGCGAGTTCGACCCGGGGGCGGGTTTCGGGGACGACCCATTCAGTGCGCCGCTGGATTCGACGACGGCAGGGGATGACTGCCTAGGGAGCGGGGATATGATGCTTCCGCTCTGGGGCGAGGCGTTCCCGCAAGCCTTAGCCAGCCGTTCTTCTACGGGAACCTCGACGTCTGTGTACGCCCCGAGCGCGCTGTTCCGCGCATTTCACACAACGCCAAAGGCCTCGCCAATCATCTCTGCCCCGGCGAGCATGCGGAGGAAAGTCACGGCGTGGACCAGCCCCACACGTCGGGCCGCTGTGACGTCGGGCCCGACATACGCAGCGCGGGCGCTGGCGGCGGTAGTGGGGGTGTCTATGCCCCCAATCGTCTCTGCGACGCCTCCGGCGAGTGCACCCCCCTTCATCTTCCCCTCGATCCCCCTTGCGACGCACATCATCCATTCAGCGCCGCCTGCGATTCCCTTAGCGACGCCCGCGATACCTTCTGCGATGCCCGTGGCGGTGGCGCCAGTCTTCACGTTCCCAATGACTCGACCAGCTACCAAAGTCCCGGCGGCTGCGGCGCCGGCAGCAGTGCGTGGGGGTAAAGCAGCTGGGGGAACAGATGGTGTGGCGCCGAAGCGTGGGAGGGGGCGGCCGCCGAACCCAAAGCCCGCCGCGCTTACAGCGTTGGGCGAGACCGAGGGGGAGGAAGGGGCATTGGGCGAGGCGACGAACTCCGGGGCTGTGCCTGCACCCGTGCTTGTGTTCTCCTCGATGAACAACAACGGTGCTCGGCTTCGCAAGGAGAACGCGGAGAAGAAGCAGGCGGAGGCGGAGAAGGCGGCGCGGACGGCCGAGAACATGCGGCTGCATAATCCGGCCGGCGAAAGGCCACTTATTATTGTGCCAGTACCTCGGGCCGTGCGCGAGCGGAGGGCGGCGAAGTTCCTGGACGGGACATTGGTGGTCCTGGCGCCAAAGGTGACGCGGGCACAGCAGCAGAAGAAACAGAACGAACCATCAGAGAGCGCACTTTTGGCGCGCGCGGGGAAGAAGCGGCCCGCGGCAGCGGAGCCAGCGGTGGGGCCGAGTAAATCAAAGAAGTGCGTGTCTTGCAAGTATCACAGAGCCGCACTGATAGAGTATGGGCAGGAGGAAGACCAAGTAGGCCATGTATGAGATAATTTCGTGCTGTTCAACCAGCTGCGCGCGATAGCTGCTCAACCAGCGCTGATCGTTATGCTCCCTCAACGGACTTGACGTCGCTTGGGCTGCTCAACCAGTCTTTCTTTCTTTTATCTCCCTTGCTGCCACGAAGTTTTAATCCATAACTGTGAATTTAATTTGAGAGAGCCACGGAAGTAGTTGCATCTTGGTGCGCTGGGAGGACGAGATTTGACTTGGGGGACAAAATGACTTGTCAAGAAAAAATAAAAATCGGCGCGAGGGAAATTTTAAAAATGTTGCACTGGTGTGGCTTGAACCCATGACTATATTACCCAGAAGGCAGCCGAAAGGCAGACGATTAACCGCTATGCCACAGGAACTATAGGCTTGGGTATCCTGGGGTGTATAGTACGGCATTTCTGTGGCCATTCTACCTTACGGACTTTGCGCATTTTGAGAGAAATTATGCATGTTTTATTCAAGATTGAACTGTGGTAAGGAGGGAGGCGTGGTAAATATACTGCTGACAGAGTGAACTAACGAAACCCAAGGAGAGCAGAGCGGCGGGAAGTGGCGGGAAGCGGCGGGAAGGGGGCGGGAAGCGGCGGGAAGCGGCGGGAAGGGGGCCCGCATGAGGTGTTATGCTGTCGAGGGAGAGAGGGGGCAGGACCGGAAGGCGGCTTTTTTGAGGAAGGAGGCGAAGGGACGGATTCCTAATACCAGTACATACGGCCCAAATGGGGTGCACCGCACGGACCAGGCGGCGGCGCTGGCGGGAGCGCATTGATGAAGGGGCGGTCTGATTGATGGGAGTAGGAGGCGGATTGATGGGGTAGGCTGCGGGTGCGGGGAGAGGTAAGCGAGGGTGCGATGCTAAAAGGTGACATGATTAATCAATCCGCATCGGTAATGAGAGGCTTTTATCCATTGCGACGCTTCGTTCCCCTGCAACAGGTTGATCAATCAATTCCCCACATACGCCTGGGGGGACGCCATCCAGCAAACAAGAGAAAGAAGCGAGAGATGGCGGGAAGCTGCGGAGGTCCGGGCCGAAGTTAATTGCCCGGTGTCACGTGGCGCAGATCATCCCGGTGATCGGAAATTTACTCTTTCTTTTCGACCACCACCTCGAACGAAACTTGAATGAAACGACTAGCGCGAGGGTGGCATTGCAAAGACTCGGAGCATGGAAAAAGGCTCTTGAGCTTGCGAAATTCGTGGACGCCCTCAATCTCATATGCTCAAAGACCTGGATTCTGGAATATGGGCTGCACTCGTCTTGACGCTCCATTTGGGTCCAATCTCTGCCCCTCAGAATTCTTGCTCTACTCTGGTTTCGCGTCCCGATCGAGCTTGTCATTTCCTGGTTTATTCCCCCGCTCTTGCATGTTTCTCACGGTCGAAACCTTCTCTTCCGCCAAGGGGCTGGTGCAACGGCTTGACGATTGAAATGCTCCATTCCATTCAACCGAATCACCATCACCTTGATTGAAAAGCAGTCCTGGGATTTCTTCCCGCTGTGTCTGTCCTTCTGCATTCATGGATGTTCCGCCACTTCATCAGCAATTCGATGCTCGGGGCGCTCTCGGCTAGTCTAGTTTTAGTTGTGACATATTATCCGTAGGTCAAGCTTCCGCGGCATCGTCTATGCTGCACTCAATATGCACCTGGCTGAACTTCGGAATCGTAGGAAGCCAGTGCAGGGGTACTGAAAAGCGATCTGTCCACCTATACGAATTTATTTCAGGTCGATACCTTTGAAAATGAAAAATCTGTAAGTCGACTATCGTGAGAACAGATGCACAGCCACACAGACGCACTCACCAAAACATGCAATGGACACCCAGATTTTTGGTCAAATGAAGGGTTGGCGGGGGGGAGGGCATATAAGGTGGCTTTGGGCTGAAATCGGATTATACTTGCTCGCTTTCCGCCGTTTAGTTCTTCCAGTGAGGCTTCCCGGTTGGGACTGTCCTAATCGGGAAGCCTGACCTACGGCTTGACCCCCTCGACAGTCTAAGCCAAGAGGCGAGCGATCCTAAAGTCGCTGACACAGACCTCACTTTGTCGGTGACAGCTGTCAAGGGGGGGGGGGGGGGGGGGGGGGGGGGGGTACAGCCACTCGGGCCGTGATCTGCATGCCCAAAACGGGTGATGGACTTCGCAAACTACTTTAAAACACTGTTCCAGCTGCGCCCCGGTGCCCTCTCCCTCACTACGGAGCTTGAAGTACACAGAAACTCGGAATAGATCCGAATTTGCGATTTCTGCAATAAGATTCCGGCTCAAGAAATACAAAAAAAAGACAGGTTACGTTGCTACAACTTGAGTACCCCGGCCCTTGCCCCGTTTTGCAGCGTTCTCCGCATTGGATCCACGCCCACCACGCTTTTCCCCTCGACTGTCAGCTTCATCCCCAGCGACAAATCGGGTGAACTCGAGGGATATGGCAACACCAAGTGCCTTTTCTTCAGCCGCGCCGATCTGAGCACTCTCCCAGACTTTGAAGGGTAATGGGGCGCCTTCCGGCTGCAATGGTGACGCGTACTCCGGGTGGTTGTCGCGCAAATGGTGGGCCATATTGTAGCGCCAAACCGCGGGGTAAGTGGGATAGCGGCCATCGGGTCTTGAGCAGAGGTGACAGATCACGGGAATGTTGCGGCACGGTGTAGTAGCCGAGCCCTTGTTCGCGCTAGCATACTGGAATGTTACGGCGTATCTGCACTTCGTATTGATCTCGAAGCTGTCCCCCTTTGGCTTCATGGTAATTGCGCATTCGGCTCGTCCTGAATGACCGCAAAACCCACAAGGATACGACTCACCAACCTGCAATATCATCAAAAAAGATATGGATATAGCCAGGGTAAATGAGCGCACCTCTGGATAAGTTTGTATTATCCCGGTCTTCTTGTCCTTCTTATCGCGTTCGACTTCCCCCGCACATCTGAGCTTGCGAAGAATATGGCCGCCCATATGGCCGCGCCAATTAGCGGGGATCTCTGAGCAATAAAGACACTTGTTCCCTCCCGGTTTTTCGGCGAGGAGAATGGTCCCATCGTCGCATATGAGCGCAAATATACCTGAGAAGAACAGTAAATAAGCTTAAAAGCAATGCACGAGATATACGATACCCACCGGTGGACCAAGAATACGGAAAGCCCATGAGCAAATCTTTAATTGAGGGAAGTTCCCGGAGGCCCATTTGAGCGTCTTCGACTCGCGTCCATAGCTGAGCGATGAGGGTACGTAGAAGAGCGTCGTCCATCGCCCACGTGGTGCCCGTCGAATTGATTTGCTGCACTTCGTCGACAGATAGCCGATCGTGAACATTGACTGCCATCGGGTTGATTGACTCGACGAGATGCCCAGGAACGCTGAGGATGTGGGTTGCGTCCGTAGCGATCTTCGTCCCTCTCATCGTACTTTTGCCCATCAAGTAGCTTCCCAACCATACCCACGTCCACCCGGATTCATCGAAGCCCTGCGCAGACTCCGCCGAAAGATCTTCGGGGCAGGATTTGATTGCCTTCAGCCTCAAGATCTGACCGGTGAGTTTGATGTTCGCCTTCACATTCTTTATTGAGCCAATGTGAACGTCCGGCATGCGCCTTCCGTCGACGGAGATTTCGGTGGAGCGGACAACGGCAAGGGATACATGCGATTCGGTGCGGACAAGGGTAATAAAGAGGTCGCCGTTGATGAAAGTCGGTCCGGAGATGCTACCGTTGAGTGCTCGCGCCCCATTCGGCTTTGTATAGCAGCGAACTTTCTTAATTGCCAAACCCATCGCCCGTTGGCCGCGATTTTTGGATTTCGCGACAAACTCCTTGTTAAGGACGAGTCGGCAAATGGAGGCCTTGTGCACGAACTTTCCAGTCTCGTCGCGAAGATAGTCGTCCGGTCGAACACCGGGCCGCGGCTCGAGCTTCAAGACCGCCGGCTCAGACTCCTCGCTTTGGAGAACCTCTTCAAAAGAGATAGCGGCAATGTTGGGATCAGGAAGCATCTCGTCGATGAGATCATCCGCAGACTCGGCTGTAGCGTGAAACTCGAGAGCAGGGGAGGTGGGAGCTTGATGAGAAGTTGATGGAGCGAGGGGGGGGATTATGGTCGAGGGAACAGATGCCTCCGAGTTGGTGGCCGTCGGTGGTGCAGTTTGAAGAGGGAGGGAGCGGTCGACGTCGTCTGAGATCCCGGGATAGGTAATTCCGTCAAAAGGGCGCAATAAATCGAGCCCTGGCTTCGATTTCAATATCGTCGGAATGTTGTACTGCTCTGGTGCTAAACGGGAGTAGAGCTTGAATATTCGCATGGCCTCGACTAGACCGTCCCGCCACGGCGTCGGAAGATTACAATGGCCCGAGACCAAGTCGCCTGTGAAATTACGTTCGTTCAGGTGGTCTTTGATCTCTGTCCTCGTAATGTTCCGCCGGCGGTGTCCTGCGTGTAAGCCCGGGTTGCGTTCGTGTACACCACGAATGTCGCACGCCCAGCCGGTACGTTCGACCGCTTGTTTGAAGTTCATGGCGGAATTATGTCCGCCAAGTTCCCGTGTATACCCGAAGTGCTCTTCCACCGGGTCCGTCCCATCGTTATATGCGTTCACCTTTCCATCCGGGTCCAGTAATTGCTGCTTGGCGACGGTGAAGACGATATTCTTGACCATCGTCTGGGAGTCTCCGTACAGCTGGTTCGACATGAACTTGAGCCTGAAGACACGGAAAAGCACAAAGCTCATATGAGCATAAATGCTCAGGTTGCGAATCTGGTCGGTGAGGGAGGCGGAGGGGTCAATGAACGCGTTTAGCAGCGCTTCAACCATATAGCTGAAGAGTCCGAGTGAATCCAGGTCGGAGTTCGTATCTACCTCCGACGCAGGTACCTTGAACGCAGTGTTGCGGCCGGTGCGGAGGGTAACGACGGCCTCAAGAAGCTCGATGGCGTGGGGTACATGCTGGGGATCATCGGGATTCAATATGCGTTCGACTGATGCTTCATCTTGCCCGGGGAGAAGAAGTAAACAGCGGCCGAGACAAATCGGGTTCACGACGCGCCCGTTGTCCATAGCGATACCCAGGATATGGCGCAAGAGAGTACAAAGTCCTGCATAATATCATGAGCACAGTTTGCCCTATCAAAAACGAATGGACTTACTCTTCAAAATATGCCGCCAATCGAAAGTGATGAGTATGTAGGACGGACCCGTGAAGAGATTGAGCCCTGGAAGGCCGGAAAGTATGACGAATAGAGCATCGCCGGGTCCGAGCTCGAATTGGACAAATACGACATGACCGGCCTTGCGTCGGAGATGATCACCATCGGTAGAAAAATCCCAAATTTCTCCGACGGTGCCCTTGGCGGTCTCGTCCCAGACGTCTATAATCATCCGGAATAGAGCCACCATATCCTCCCAAGTCTCTCGCTTGCATGTCGGAGCGCAGAGAAGGGGATAAAGGGTGGATTCGTTGATGCACTGCGCTGCGACGAAGGCCAATTCCTTCCCGAAATGAACATCCCCGCGGCCCAGTGCCTCCACAATATTCAAGGCGGAGTCGTGCGTCGCCAAGGTGAGGGGGTCGATTCCAGGAATATTGCACGAGTGTTTCTGGCAGAGTCCGCCCACTTGGTTAGCATGGGAAAAATAGACGGCCTGCTCTTCGATGGCAGATTCGTCCATTTTTATCGAGACCCCGCTCCGAGTCGCATGAGGGACTTTCGACTCGCTGCGCGGAACCAGAATAACGTTCTTGATGTTCGTCCGAATTTCCTCCTTCGAGATGGGACCGATGGTGGGCGTGATTTTGATAAACTTGGCAGAGTTGCAAATCGTGCGAAGAGAAGGGAGGTTAAGGGCATGATTCATGGCGTACAAGAGGGAGCGGCCACCCAGCCGATATATTAAAACTCCCAAATCGCGTTCAAAGTCCGTGAAGCCTTTTGTTTGGTGCAGGCCTTCGAATGCGTCGTAAATGCGATTCGCCATAGTTCGTACGCTGGCGCCGTTACGCATGGCGGTTTCGATGATGCTATGTATCCTCGGAACGTCGTTGGAGGCAATCGCCATAATCAAACGCTCAAAGTCTTCCATTTTCCGTGCGAACGTTGCCAGGCGTCGGCCAAGATTCAAGCACTATAAACGGGTTAATTACTGCAGACAAAACCGCTGAAAAAAAAACCAAAACGTACCTCGAGCTTGAGCTTGTTCAGTTCCTCGTTCCGTTCAATCAAAAGTTCGCGCAGCTGGTTATGGCTCAAGAACCTATAATTTGTGCCTTTTCGGGCATCGCGAGCAATCTGCGCCAGATCTTGAAGCCGACCGCGCATAGCATTGCATTCTTGGCAGTGATCAAAATGTGCGGTAGTCTGTTTCCTACACCGTTTGGACCAGACTGTAACGACCCGTCCGCGATCGTGAATTTCGATTTCGAATGGAAGATCACCCTCATCGCCGCAAATGGTAAAACGGTGAAACGGGAAGGTGAGACGGAACGAGAGTTCGGCAGGCCACTCCAGATCCAAACCCGCGCATGCGCCGCCGAATCCCGGGCGGTCTGGGGGTTTTCCGGGGGAGCAGACGAGAACCGTTGTAACCTAAACCTAAAATCAATATCACAGATCAAGAGTACGAATAGAATATACTCGCCATGGGTCATTTGGATCAATTGGGGAGGCGTTCGTGTGCGGAGACCCAGAGTTCGGAGGAGAAAATGCGGGGGAGGGATGCGGGGACCACAGATGGATGGAACCGCTCGAAGAGGATGGGGAAAAGGCAGCGGGGCTATGCGCATACGAGGTGCCAGCAGAAAATGCTGCAGCGCGGGAGATGGGTGAAGGCGCAATCGCCGATTTGCAGCGTGCTCCCCGCATATGCGCCTCCAGGTTGATGAAGTGCCCAGGCCGATCCAGGAACCGTACCGCGGAAAGTAACGTAGGGACCCACGTCTCACACCGGGGACACTGCAGTTCCCATGATTGCTTTGCACCCATCCGAGACGTTACATTTTGTGCTTTGAATGACTCGTAGAGATCGTGGGTTGACGGCGTTGCTGAGAGAGCTGGGGCAGCGGCATTCTGATATTCTGTTGGTGATGGTGGGGGACGAGAGTCGAGATACTGCGCGTTGAACGCAGGAGACGGAAACGGCAGAAGGGGAGAATGAGGAGAGCCGAACTCGCGAGAATCACTAAATGTGCGCAGACCCAGATTTGACGTGTCTAGTGCCGGAAGACGCGTAAATGGCTGCTCCGGAGCGTGGTGTGAGTGTGAACGAGACGAGTGTGGGGTGTAATATGGCCCGCTACTGTGCTGGGGCTCTCTGCCGGCCGGCGGCGGCATTTCTACGTCGAATTCCACCGGCTCATCACGGTCAAAGGAGAGTAAAAGACCGTGAGCATGGGGAGACGGGGGCTTTCGAGACGGTCCAGCGCTAGGATACATGAAGGAGCGGCATGGGAGAAGGAGGAAGAGAAAAAAATTGGTCAAAGGCACGCGTCGCGTCGCGATTATTACTCAAGCGATCAAAGTTCGGACAGCTCCGAATCCATCAAAAGTCCAATCCGCATGGTCCCCGGAGAGAAAATAATAATCCAAGCACATAGATCTATGCATAATACACCCAAATGGGGGGGTAGGCAAAGTTGTGGGCTTATCGCGCCAAGCATGAAGTCGCAATAAAAAGTCCAGAATCGAGCTCGATGAAAGTCCAGAGAAGTCACGAGACGTCTCGATTTGGGGACCCTGTCAAAGAGGTCAGTGTTTGATCGAGACCGATCGCTCGCCTCTTGGTCTAAGCCCCACGCGTGCAACCGGCTACCTCCTTTTCCGATCAGTCAGCGTCGATCCACCGGCTTATAAGTACGTCATATAAATAACCAGCGCGTCGAATTCCCTCTACCCACATTGACAATCGATATCGATGGCGCCCATCCAAAACGCTCGCGTGCTCTTTAACTCTGTTCCCGATGCTGCGTGTGGCTTGGTCCAGTATCCCCAAATCCAAATCCTGAATCACTTGCGCACCGGCAGGCTATCCGGTACCAGGCGAGACGACGGTGTACGACACGACGCAGACGATCGATCTCGAGACCGCGCCGCTGAATTGGGGCTTCCTTATCAAGACGCTGGTACTCTCCGTCCCGTACATGCGCGGCAAGATGCGCCACCCAGAGAAGAAATCTTACTTCGCTCACGCCCACATAGAACCTGAACCAAGTCGTCGGAAAGACCCTCCACATCCACGGCATTCTCGTCTTCCGCCTGCAAGCCAAGTACGATGCGGAGTTCTACGAGACGGTCCCCGCGGCGCTCGCGAGCGGGAGCTCAAGCACGCGGAGGACGTTACGGTTGGTCTGGATAAAGTCGGGGACGTGATCCTCGCAGTGCAGAGGGGGACGAACAAGGCCAAGGCGGTTGTGGTCGTCGCGGAGGAGTAAGCGTGTACGTGACCGTGAGGTGGGGACTATGGAAAGCGAGAGCAGCACGCTCGTTTGATGACCGATAATTGCCTTATCGGGTGGTCGGACTGATGTCATTGCGCAAGCGCATCAACACCGCATCAATTCCCGTTGCTGCCTGGGCCCCGGGGTGCGCTGTTTTGAACATGCCAATGCCGAAAGACGTCCCATTACCCATCCCAAGGGTCCCTGAGCCGCATTTGCTGCATTACAGATGAGCCCCTGGAGTTCTGCTGACATGAGCTCTTTGAGAGGGTGATCCGAGATGTGAAAAAGCTCGATTCATTCAGACATGGTGCGGGCTCCGGTTTCATCAACAATGCACCGAAAAATCACGGTGAAACTTGAGAGTATGATAATCCACCTTCAAGCAATACATCACGCAGCAGATATAATAGGTATCTGGCACACTTTGAATACATGTGTCGCGGGCTACTGGTTGAATTCTTTGTTGCGTAATCACTCGAGCACAGAAAAACCAATACTCAAAGGGCTCTCCCAGGTGAGGGATTCTAGATCATTTTATGATTTGGAAAAGTAACTTAGAAAGATCCCAGAAGTTGGCGCCGAGATACGATCGCGGTCCACAAGTAGGGCTTCAATGTGTACTAAGTACTACAGCGGTAAACGGACTTGAGACATATTGGACCGTTGCATCCATTGTGCTACTGTGCGTACGATTCCCTGATACGTCGTTGGTGGGATGAGTGCGCGTCCAGCGCGAGTGTAACCAAAGTGTAATACTAACACCAATGAAAGTACAATCGCCGGGCGGCGACCAGAATATAGACGTCTTCCCGCCGTCCCCGACCTCCTACATTAGGATCAAGAGACGGAGCATATTGTAAAACGTTTTGTCGAGGACGCTTGGATTTGCGGTGAAAAATTCCAGAATATAAAGTTCCCAAAGATTTTCGTTCGAGTGATTACGTAAAATGTACGGAGCGTCCTGGTATTATAGCACGATGCAGCCATTAATCTACAGTCCGGAGTCCCACCATCCGCCTCCTAAATGTTTGCATCGAATGTCGGATAGCACGGGAACTCCGCGGCGCCCTTCCATCCCACTGCGAGAACGAAAACATCAGCCGATGAATCGGAATTTGATACAGCACACACCACATCTCCAGCAATCGAGGAGCCCATGCGGGTCGCTATGCAGGAAAATCAGCAGACGAATAGCGTACAGAAGGGACAACGCACTACTTGTTCTTTACCGCGAGCAGGCGCGGATAGTTCGCCCCCCAATACGTGACTGCGCCCCGTGAGTCCTGCGTTCATAAGTATAGACAAGGGGTAAAGCACGCACACTCATGGTCGCTCTCATACACATCGCCCTCGTTCATATACGCGCCAGAGCCGGGCACGAGCGCGCGCAGCTGGTTCACGAAGGCGTGCACGCCGCCCAGGACGGCGCGGATGTCCGATGCGCTGCTGTTGTACGGCCACACGAATCCGGACGACAGCTGGGACCGCATCAGTCTGTTACCAAGAGGCAGGATGGCGAGGGGGCTCACATGCCACAGAGAATCGCGCCACGCGGGCGTCACGGACGTCGTGCCCGGCGTGGCGTCGAACGCGATGGGGGTTCCTACGGGGATGTACGGCATCCCATGCTCGGCCGTCTGGTTGAGGAGGTGCGCAACGAGCACCGCGCGCCCCGCCGATGTCTCGAACATCGCCTGCGGAATCAGCCGCGAGCCGATCGCCATCGAATTACCCACGGGCTGCGGTAATATTAATCAGCATGTGCGAAGTTGGTGGCGAAGAACACAGGAGTCAGGCGCACCGCCTGGACCTGCACGATGAAGCGCGTGAAAAACGCGAGCCACGAGGGGAGGGTTTCGATGACGGAGGTGCCGTTGCTCGCGAGCGCGAAGGCGGAGAGCTGGGCCATGGACTCCGTGGCCTGCGTCAGCGAAAGACGCGGGTTCACATAGATGATCCCCGCGGGCTGCCTGTTGACGTGCCCACCCCAGCCCTCCGCGCCCCATTCCACGGACTGGTTGACTAAAATCTCGAAATACTCCCGCAGATTTCCCGTCGTAGGCGTGAACGTCATGTTAATGCTGCCATCGGATCGTTAAGTTAATTTCATCATCCGCGTCTACCAGTGTGGAAAGGACTGACACCTGGATTGGAATGCGCTGCTCGACGAAATGCGTGGACTCGACAACGACGCCGAACGTCCCGCCGCCCCCGCCCCGCAGGGCCCAGAAGAGATCGGTGTTCTGGCATGCGTTGGCCGTGCGTAGTTTTCCGTCCGGAGTGACGATTTTGATTTCAAGCTACAACGAGTTCGAATACTTCCCAAGGATTCCAGACATGACGCACCACACGGTCGACCCCGAGACCCAAGGACGGTGATAGGACACTATGACCTCCTCCCTGTCGAACCTCCGTCAGAGCGCAATATAATTGTGTAGACGATATCCCTACCATCATCCAACCTCCGCTTACACCGACGGTCTGCGCATACCCGCCGACAAACATCGCATCATGGTCGTCAGCAAATTTGTAGACCTGTTCAAAAGTGACTCCGGCCTGTACAAATATTTAGCGTTAATAACAGAATTAATTGGTCGGAGTCTTACTCCCACGGTGATAGCTCGATGCGAGCCTCCGCATTTCTCAGGCGCAAACTGCGCATTGTAGGACATCTGTGCAGATATGATTAGATAGCTGAGCCTATTCCACGTATACGAGCGCACCGTTTGGAGATGATGCGTCTACAAAGGAGATCAGCGTCGGAAGAAGCAGGGGGGAATTAGGAGAACCCACCCAAAGACCCAAGGAATTGCGTCGGCGCGAGCGCCCCAAGTAATCGTGGCCGGTGTTCTTAATGGACAGGGGGACTTTCGTTAGCTGGGAGAACGCAAATGCCGCTTGGATATCGGAGGGAAGCTTGACGTCGATCTGCCCCCGGGCGTCGTCAATTTCTTCTCATCGAAATTCGAATCATTACGCACGTAATACGGGGGAATTTCGCCCTGGTCACAGGAGGCTCCGTCCACGGCCAACGTGCTGCGTGGGTTGGTGGTATCGAGGAGACATCGGGACCCGGCGCTCATGCACGTCTCGTATTCAACCTATCCCGTGTCACTGTCAGCCGCGGAACCGCATATTACGCACTGCACAGCGCGCACATACATTCATATTAGCGCTAAAGCTCTCGAGCCGGAATGTCGGCGAGGTGTAGTTTCCCTGGATTCCGCTGCACGCGCTCGCATCGGGGGCGACGCGCTGGTTGTTGTACACGGAGAAGCAAGGCAAGGCAAATGGCGTCGCGGTGTGGAGCCGCCCGCTGACGGTGGCGTTGAGGACATGCCACAGCGCTGGGGGTACGTTGGCGATGGGCGTCGCCGAGGCACCGGCGAGGAGAGACCCAAGCACAAGTCCGGAGGCAAAGTTCATGAGGATGTACAGCGACGCGGGGTAGCGATAAGAGTCAGCCACAGGCGTGTTTATGTAGTGCCAGCAGAGCATACTGATCTATTCGCGTCGGGAACGGCAAGCGAGTCAAGGAGTCACTGTCAGGGACAGCAGTTATGGCAGGAAACATATCCGTGAGAACGACAAGCGAGTCAATGCTAATCACCACAGTTTGGTAAGTATTGAGAGCCCAACATGTTCCTCCGTGAAACGCCGAATGCCGATGTCGAGTCAGTGGAGGTTGAGTGAAGGCGGTGGGAAGAAGCGCATTATTTGCGCAAGCTTGGTCCTCGGCAAGTGCTCAGGGCCTTTTCTCTTCTCTACCTCCATGACGGCGAAATCTGTGCGGCATTTCAGGGCCTACATTGCCTGCTGTATCCTCAAGACGTCTCTCAGTCAACATACTATCATACTACTTGCCTGATTTCCGGGTCCACGCTCCAAACGATCTGCTACGGCGACTTCAAGTTGTGACTCGCTGCTGTCCATCTGGCGCCTCTTTGAGTCTCAGACTTCCCCTCAATCACCTCCGGGAATGAGAGCTGCTATTCAAATTCTTGACCCCACCGCCACTGTCGTGTTCCAAAACCGATCTGTTCGTGATTTGAGCCGAGCTGCTGTGCGGGCCTTCGTTCCCTCACGTCGCGGCCGCATCACGCCCCGTCCTTCGCACCGGAAGTCCAGTCGCGCACTCGAGGAGGCCAAGGTTGGATAGCTTTGGGATGTTGCCATCTGCCACGTAGCGGCGCCTGATATCAATCGCTGCATGACGCAGTCCTGTAACGCAGGCTATTCCTATCATGTACGCCGCCCTCAAAGATGTCTATCGCTACTCGTTTCTCACAGCAGCCGCGCGCCCGCGGCGTTCGCATCAATTCAACCCTCCGCAGCTGTGGTATTCATATATATATTGTGCCGGAATAACCTCTAACAGCATCTGGCGTGTCTTCGCCTGGGTCAATCTACAGTATCCGACACCGTTGACTCGGAATTAACCTCTCCACGGCCTATGGCGAGTCAATCACTGCAATCATCCGAGTCAATCACGACCAACTTGATAGATCCATCCATATATATGTTCTTGCTCTAGAGCATCTGCGTTCAGAAATGAAGACTCATGGCCATCAAGCAATTCACGACCTGTCATTACAGCAGCCGTGGCTTCCAGGCTCGCACCAATTCAACTCTCCGCAACCCCCGTATTCATATATATCGCACAGGAATAACGTCTGTCGTCTGCTTCCGTGTCCTGGCTGTATTGTATGCGCTTCGGGACGCTAGGGGCGAAGTGACTTAGTGAGTGCGGCTCCTGTATTTGTCAACGTCTGCACAGCTATTATGGTCGACCGCAACAGCACGTACAACTGCTTCGACGGCGGCGGGTATCTCCTCGCGCTCGTTCAACAGTGAAATAGTACTTATCTGAGGGCTGTCAATCACGACCGACATGAGAGGTCCATAATGATCTCAAGAGCCGTCCTACCGATATCTATGTTGAAAGACGAAGGGTTGTGGCCAAGATTCAGCGATTTTCGAATCACCGAATTTCCGGCATATTGAAATGTGGAGGCCTCGGCTCTCCGCCATCGAATTCCATTCTCTCCGCATTTCACATCCGGCGGGGAGTATCAAGACTCAATGGAGATTCTTCGCTTCTCACTCAATCTCCTCTTCCTCCGACGGACGCCTGCATTTCACGGCCACTGGTTAATGCGCGGCGTAATGAAACACAAGCTCGAAAACACCACTGCAGGGTGATTTCCAAACCAGATGGATCCACGTCTAGGTTCTAACTGATCCCCAGGACTCAGCAGGTAAGCTCAGTTGGGATGGCTTCACCGCCCACACTCATGCCGCCCTGTCTAGGGCCACCCACGCGTCAAGGCCCCTGAGTCTTGATCCGCCCCTATCTAGGCGATGATAGATGCTCTGATGCCATCATCTGATCCCAGCCCCGGCATGGACGATGCTCTGATCGCTGCTGCAAAAGGCCTATTCAGGTTCTCCGACGTTGTTGGAATCTACATTGTTACAATGAACTCCATTCCAAAGAAAATGAACGAACTGCACACTTCCCCGCCACCGCCGGCTAGCCCGGCCATTGCGTCGTTCCATAAATACCTGAAGAACCAGACTCTTGGAACGGGTGATGATGATCAACTTACCTTTCTACGTCTCGGCAAACCCCGGCCGGAGGGAACTGGGTCTTGTGGAGCGCGATGATGAGAGGGAAGGGATGAAAATAGAGGACAAGGTCGACCCAGATAACATCCACACCCGTGCTTTAAAGTAGCCGCGCGGAAACACGTCCATCGTCGGGCCTGGATACCGCTGTAATTTCCAAATGGGGAACAGCTTGCCTCGATCTGATTTGAAGCCGGACCCCGTTTTCCTTCTGCCCACCACCTCGTCCTCCAAGCCCAGCGCGCATGTCCTCGCCACAGGCCATCTAGCCCGGCTGTATGATTGAAACGGCCAATGACGCTCAGATCCAACACGCTCTGTTCGTACACTTGTTTCGGTCTCTTTGTGTCGCTAACAAATGTCGCAGAATTATCACCCGCATTCTGCTCATCGCCCCCTTCAGTGAGTCTTTTCCGCAAGATCCCACCATTTCTCACATCTATTTAGCCATCCTTGTGTATGAGTACATCCTTACCTTTGAACGAGAGGTTACCCGATACTGGGGGACGCCCTTCTCATGGGGCACGCTCTTTTTCTATCTCAACCGATACTCCCCCCTCTTCGGAACGATCCCCGTTATCGTTCAATACTACTCAACCACGACAGATGCCGCTAAAATACCTGTGCGTTCTCGTCTACTCCTTCGAAAAATTTCAAGCTGACCATTCGGATTCTGTAGATGTCAGTTCCCCCTCACGGCCTGGAGCGCGCCTAATTACCCCACAGGTGTAAAGCCTTCCGAGCGTACCACCAGTACTTTGCGCTCCTCTCCCAAGTCCTAGTCGCAGGCATGTACTTACTTTGCATCTCATCTCGCACTTCCTTCTAACGCCCACCAGTAATGCTCATCATGCGCACATTTGCGCTCTACGGCCGCAACAAAATGATCCTGGCCTTCATGATCCTAATAACCCTCGGCGCCTTCGCCTTCGCCATCGTGCGTATCGGCCCCTTTTCACTTTCCCCCGCATCGGCGCGGCTCACGTCCGTCCAGTGGGTGTTCCTGAGCGGGACCGAGGTCCACACACTCTCGCCCGAAATCGCAGTATTCGGGTGTCCCTTGGGGACACCCCACGCCAAGTACGTCGCAGGATCCCCCTCCCTTGTCGTCGCTCATTCATTCCTCCCGTCCCGGCAGGAGCCTACGTGCGTAGCCCAGGCGCTAACTATCACTCAATCTGACGTCCCCCGTTCCTGCCTTTAGGCTTAGCAACGGCCTGGAGCGGCATGGTATGAATCGCCCCTGATCCCATATCATCCCACTAAAATAAGTACTGGCAGCTTGTGTTCGACGTGATGATCTTTGGCCTCACGCTCTTCAAGGCGCTGCGTGGCGACTGGCGCCGCAGCGACCTGCTGACGATCCTCATCCGTGACGGTGCGTATACTGTATTCCCGAATTTTTACATGTTTATTCATTCGGGGTCTGCGCTAGGTTCCATCTACTTCGCGTGCGTGCAATTCCCTACCGGGGCGCCCTACTCAAATTTGCAAATTTTGCTCGCAGTCTAATGATCTTAAGCAACGCGGGCAACATCGGGACCTACACCGTGAGCGCTCCTCCCATCCTTTTAAATCCCCGCTAACCCCGCACTCCCCAGATGGGCGGCGTGAGTATCCGTCCTTCTCCTCCCCCGTCCCGGGTACTGACACCCCACAGCCCTTCATCAGCGGCGCCGTCACCACCGTCACCAACATGTCCGTCCCCTCCCTCCTCTTTTTTCCCCGCAGAGAAATTTACGCAGCGCTGTATTTTCCTCAGCACCTCCTCGGTGATGATCTCGCGCCTCATGCTGAACCTGCGCGACCCCGCCATCCGCCTGCCGCACCGCCAGTCGAGGACCAGCACGTACAGCACGTCCCACGGCGGGGGCGCACACGACCCACCGGCGATCACGACGCTGGGCCCGTATGAGAGCGAGTATGTGATGAACACACGGTGGACAATGGTGGATGAGTAGTGGACGAGCGCTGACGATTAGAGCTGGAGTTGAATTTTGATGTCCGTGTACCAGACGTGTAGAGAGCTGCCCGACGGTGCAGAACGTACTACTACCGATGAACGAAGACGAATTGGCTTGGGTGATATATGTGGGATGCACGCAATTTCCTGATATTTTTGAACGTCATCTGCACTGGAAACTCGGGATGAATTACGGGTCGATATCGACGCCCTGAGAAAACACAATGTGGTGAGGTACGCACACGATGTCCTTGATCTCTGAATCGGGGACGTCAACAACGAATTGGAGCTGTGGACGTTGCTTTGTCGCAAAAATCGCTTTTGACTTATAAGGGGTTAGGAAGGGTTACAAAGTTATAGGCACTTATAGCCAGCTTATAGCCGGCTTATAGCTATCTTGCAGCCAGGCTATAAGTACTTGTAAACACCTATAAGTGCCCCGGTCCCTGCACTCATACTCTTTGATATCCAAAGGCTCAGGCGGCTTTCCGGCATCATGAAAGACAGTGACCCGAGAAACGAGATATTAGATTGATAGCACGACATATGGGTACCCTGGTACCTAGGCACCGCAGACGGCGCGTACGCTCCGCAGAGGCTATCGTCCGCGTAATGCTCCCACACGGAATTGCGTAGTCGACGGCGATGCAGAGGGATAGTGCGCCTTGGAGCGTGCGGAGAACCCGTGCTCGTACATGGTCCGCGCGGCTCAAGGCGCTTGAGTGCAGTGATGGCGAGGGCGCAAGACACTGTACTCCGTCGTCGAAACAGAGCCGCACTCGAGGTGGGTGAGGGGTAAAGTGAGCAGAGAGGTCGGCCTCCCCATCGCAGGTCGTGCAGGGTCCAGAGCCGAAGCCCAGGTGCCCCAAGCGCGAGTGCGACTGGCGAGCTGGGTGTTGAAACGTTCAAGTTGGACTGCACGAAGCGAGCTCGCCGCACCAGTGTTCAGGCGAGGCGCACGCGGGGTATCTCCACACCTCAAATCATGATCCCCACTGCAGCCGCACCTCCAACCGCGAGAGCTCGAGCTCGAGAGGGGATTTCGTCGTCGCTAGATGCGGAAATGCGTCATCAGGGACGTGGGGTCGAAACGGAAGTGTGGTGGCGGGGTGGATGGGGCGGAGGTGAATTGTCCGTGTCGAGCGAACCGAGGGAGCGAGGACGTGGAAATGCAGATAGAGGTGCCCGGTGTCGTTGCGGCGTTGCCGTCGACGCGGTTGACGCTGTCGAGTGGGACGGGGCTGGGCCGCTGGGGACTTAAGAGAGAGAAAATGTGGGGTAGCAGCGCACGTGCGCAATTGTGGAGTAAATGATGTCAATTGCGTATATATTCCGCAGCACCGTGACGCTGTGACTGCACCTCCCTATCCCTCCTACCACCACCACCGTCGCTTTGTCTCCCCCCTCCTCCGCTTCCGACGTTCCCCCCCGCACGCTCTCCGCCCGTCGTAGTCCGCCCGCCACCACACCGCCGCAGCCAAGACCCCGGAACCCGTCCATCGTCTTACCCACCCGCGCGTGCCCTATTGTTTGGAGGCGGTACCTCGAATTCCCAGTGTGTATTCCTCTGCCTCTCAACCTATTCTCTTCTAACCAGTTTCCCCCAGCTCTCTACTCCTGTCCCTCCTGTCCCTGGTGAGTCTTCGTCCTTGATTATCATACTCGGACTCTTTTGCAGTTCGAACGGCACCTCCCTGGTGTGCATCTTTCATATATGATGTACCTATTACCTATTGCAATCCATGTTGTTTTTCTTCTTCACTGTGCTATTGCTAGTGCAGTGAAGGGGGGTAATTTTCTCGAAGGCGCCGCAGCAGATCACTTATAATCTCCTATAACTGGCCTTAACCACTTATAAGTGCTATAAGTTCGGTAAGCAGTTATACCTAGGGATAGGGGCATTTCGACCCCCATAACCCCCCTTCCAGCTTACAGTCTTATACCGGCGTATAGTACCTTGTACTGACCCATAAGCCAAATTGGATTTTTGCGACATTACCTTCTGTTACAAAGCAGTAAATTCCGAGATCACCCCGCCGAGCGAGCGTGACGCTTTGGCATGCTGCCAAAACTTATACAGGAGCACTAGAGCGCCTGCCGCATCGAACGCAGACCGTAGACAAGGTGCCAGGATTACTATGAAGGGTCAACTGAGGCCTGGGCCGGTACGAGGGCTCTGGATGTACCGACTCTGTACGACGACGTGGGCTGCGGAGCGGGATGTGAAATATGGGATTACACTCACTCTGGTGTCGGGGATGTGTTCAGCAGGCGGCATTGTACGTAACTGGATGGGTTGGATGCAGCGACATTGATCACAGGTGATACGAAGCCCAGAATCGCAATGGGGATTGCAATCCATTTTCCCCCAATGATCTTCACTCTCCATGAAATGACACCTGAATATAGGATCACTCAACCAGGATTTCACCCATTTATTGAGCCGTTAAGGGATGTAGGGGCATACGGTCAACTCGCGGCATGGCAATGGGATTAAGTGGGTTCAGAGGGTTGTACGACGGAAGTGGCTGTACATATCAGTTTTGGCAAGCGCGACGTGCGAAAGAGATACAACTTGGCTACTCATGTCCACACCGCCTCCTTCATGGCATGGCGTTTGTGTTCTGGAAAGAGCGCAGCGCTCGCTGCCGTTTTTTTTCGCGGTCGTATTGCTTTGCCCATCCGGATCCTGAAGACACGGCGCGGCTGCAGTCACATCATGAGTCCCAAAGATCAAGATATCTTATGTTTACAACGCCCGGACCACAGTACGCACGGGCCCGCAGCCATGATCCCACACAATCTATGCGAGTGAGACTTCTATTAGAACTGAAACTCGGGCATTCCGATGGAGTGACTTATATGCTTCCAGCGGGGGGGGGGGGGCGGATTCCGTCTCCACTGCACGACGATTAAGTCCTCCCGAAACATGGGCGCCCGTATTGAAATTAGGAAGGCAGAAAATTGGACTCCCTCGGATCGTGTGGGGGCGCGCTGAAGTCTGAGGACGCGGCAAGTGGGCAGACCCGCAGAAATGGCAATGCATTCTAGATCAATTACATAGACGCTAGCGTTAAACCCTGGTGACGAATTTTAGAACAAGGCTGTCATGAGAGACAGAGATAGATCGAGATAATGCTCACCTACGAAGCGCCCTCCATAGCTGCCTTTCTCATGGCGTCGAGTTCCGGCCAGCTAAGCTTGAATATGCTCGGCAGACGATTCCAAAGAGCGGCGAGTTTCGTCCCATGCTTGTCCTTTGACCACTGGAGACAGTGATCGCACATTCCCGTATTATCCCACATATTCGATGTCCAGTTTCGAATAGGGTCAATGTTGTCTTCCGCGCAAATAAATACATATCCAAGGCGATGAGACAGACTCCGTTGCATTCCGAATCAATTGTATAGCCCTCGAGCGTTCCCCGGTGAAAAACCTGATCGATGCTGCATGCGCCCGCGACAAAGCGAGCGCCACTATTGTGTATTTTGGACAGCAATGTCATTCCCTGGTAAACCCTTGTTCATTAGGTCAGCCACTTCGTTGTCGGATGCGTGATAATACGCGACGGGAAGGAACTACAGTGCCCCAACCTCCGCGGCGGCTTTGATTGTGGCAAGGGAATGGGCTAGGAAAGACCCATCATGGTATTTGGAATGGTATATGATATGATCTGGTGGGGGATTCCGGAAACCCTCGACGGAAGAGAAGTGAAGCGAAGGTTCCAGATGGCGTAGGGCTCGGCGATGGAGATATTGGACGTCTTATTTGTGAGAAAGACGAGGTATCCCAAGCACCACATCAATTTCCACGGGGTCGGGCGCTGGCATGAAATAGCTGCAGGCATCGTTTTAAGCAGGAACACCGCGTCGGGGTTAGTGATGTGCCGGGTCGGGCTTCAAGCCCAAGCCCGGGCTTGGGTCGGGCTTTCAGGCCCGACCCTGAGTAGGGCTCAAGTCGGGCTCAGGGTCGGGCTTGGGATTTTCGCCGACCCGCGACCCGGGCTTGGGCCCGGGTTTCTTGGTGTACCCGCCAACTGGGATTTTGGCTGCTTAGGATCGAGGTTTATACATGAGGGTGGCGCTTGAGGGTATACACAAATGTTAATCACTTTCAACAATTTAAACTTCGACCTGAACGATGAGTTTCAACATGTTTTGATGTTTTGATCGTCGAGTGATGGCGCATCACGTCGTGTTCAAAAGCATTCTTGTTGAGTGTGAAGGGCGTAGAAAATTCGCTGAGTGTCCCCATGAATGAGTAATCCACAAATAGCATCGAATTAGACATGAGGATCCACTTCAAAGCTGTTTGAAATTTTGCAATCAAGCCCGGGCCCAAGCCCGAGCCCGACCCGACCCAGGCCCGACCCAAGAGGTCAGGTCGGGCTTGGGGTATTCTCAGGCCCAAGCCCTTGCCGACCCGACCCAAGCCCGGGCTTTCAGGCCCGACCCGACCCGAACATCACTAGTCGGGGTAAAACTTGCCTAGAATCAAATATCGCCCTCAGAAATGGTTCGACATCCGCAGCGGAGTCGGGAAGGTAAACCGCCGGACTACCGTCTATGATCTCGGCCTCCCCCTCCTTAGGTTGCGGAAACGCGATCATATCCCGAAAAACGGTAGATCGAGCAGCTAGGATAGATGTTAATACGCGGAAAATCTGGCTCTCCGCTCTGATCACACGGGTTCTGTCAGGGAACCAAAGGCCATCAACGCGAGTATGACTTGTGTGCTAATCTATGCTGCGTAGTTCTATAGATTTACCGTGGACGATGTTCCAAGAATCGTGGGTGGTGGTAAGTAACAAGCTGAGTGCGGGTCACGTTGGGTCACATCGGCTTGATCGGCAGTAGAAAGTCCGACTCGGTTGTATCCGCAGTTAACCGGCTTTACTTGCTCGGCCAACACGCGTACGAGGCCAGTGACCGAGGTCCAGCAAGGGCTACAAGCGGTGAGATCCTAGAGCCGTCAAGTCGGCCGCCAACACTACTTTGGCACTTGAACCATAGGGTCCTAGGGATACAAAAGGGCGCGCGGTGAACAGCCGCACCTTGCAATGGGAGCGCATCGAGTCGATGTCAATAAGGCTCCAACCATTTAGTTTTCGTTTACAGAAGTCCGTAAACTAAACGGAAACAGTGGGAAACAGTTTTTAAACCGTTTATGTAAAACAGTTTATAAACGGTACTTTAGCAGACACATTATGTCACCGCTGTTAGAGGGATTTCGAACATCGGATTTCTTACTGAAATGATTTATCTCATGTCTCAGAGACTGAACTTGGTCGAGGGTGTTGCAGAACGCTGAAGGCGCGCGGTGGCTGGAGGCAAGCGGCGCATCGGTGATTGCCGCGCGCCATCAATCACGTCGGCTATTCCCAATCGGGAAGTATCCCACCGCCATCCCGCCGATCGCGTGAAGAACCCTTCCTATGGTCGTTCTATCGCACCGTGAGTCTCCCTCGGCGCTGTGAATATGTGTCCACAGACTCATCAAGGTCGTTGAGGGGTTTCAATTTCTGGAACCGTTTAAACCATTTGTTTACCATTTGTTTACTGTTTACGAGGGTCCGTAAACTAAACGGAAAAATAAACAGTTTTAACCATTTATAAACATTTATAATCTGAAAAGGTTGGAGCCTTAGTCGATGAGTTCATTTTTTCAGGTACAGTCTGGGATCAAGATTATAGTCGAATCCTGAACTATGAGAGTTGGCAGATGCTACAGGTACCATCTTGGAGAACCAATAAGTAAATGGCCCGCACCGTTCCATATTGTTCCGATATAAGTGCGACGCCCCACTCCACCCCGCTCTATGGAATCTTTGCACCCTCCCTCCCCCATTCACCGACGTGCTCAGCCTACTCGCCCGCCTCGAACCCCGCCCGGAGTCCTCACATACTTCGTCACTTCGTAGGATTGCGAGACTTCGTCACCTGGTATGCAAGTTTGTCAGATCGCGAGCCGAGCCTTGTGTGAGCCAAATTTAGCACTCTGAATGGGCAACTTCGTCAGTTGAGTGTCCCATTGACGAGCGTCGAGAACACCTTGTGACAACAGGTGTGCCTGATGGATTGATCGGAGACCGTGACATTCTGACGGGCTCCTGCGCGGGTTTTGATGACTGAAAGAGTCTCAGTGAATATTTGCAGTGTTTATTGGACCGCAGAGCTGACCTGGGGAGGAGAAACATTGTCGGCGGTTGGCAGGTGGTTGTGAACCGAACACGGATCAAAAGTTTGACAGGTGTTGGCGCAAAATCCGTCGAACAAACCGGGTCCCGGGGAAATATTCAGAATGAACCTCAAATTACAAATCCATGACATTCAAAGCACAGTATTTGAACATTTGACTCAGGTCCATACAACCCATGACGAACATGTGACCTCCGTGTTATGATCATGATTTGTTGAGGTTCACTTTGTCCGATTGGGTTTGCAAGGTCATATAGGAGCGCACATGGCTGTGAGCGGCCTGGCAAGGCCCTGTAAGGTTGATATCACATAGCTGAAGATTTAAAAAGCTGGGTTGCAATTGCAAGGCTATATAAGGCGTATATCAGGCACCTCCGGAGACATCCGGGAGCTTACATCATCGTAGAGCAAACGGGGGCCCCCGTGCAGATATTTTGAATCGACTTTAAACGAATTCTTTCTATTAGAAAGTCATTCCTTGGCTGGGATTAAACGAAGCCATTCCTCCCCATTACATTGAGAATGTGCGCGCCAGGGGAGCACAGCCACTTCGTGCCAGAGGACCGAATTGTAATTTGCTCGGGAGCTTCAAAGCTTTGACTATATTCTTTGACGTGGAAGCTCGCAGCGTATCCTGTCTGTAGGAATATGGATTTCTTAGTGTCAGTAAAGGCGGCCCCCATGTTTTATAGCTCTCACACGTGCACTGTGCTCTGTGAGAAGACTGTGCTCACTAGTGAAATACAAGAGGATCATAAAAAAAATCACAACACCGTGTATCCCTCCTGCACCTCCTCCTCTAAGAAACCATCCCCATCTTCTCGCCCCAAGTCATGCTCGTTTTCCGACTCTCCGACTCATCGTCACCTCCTCCTCCTCCCGACTGCGAGTCAGACGACGATCCAGTGGAGTCCGAGTGGAGTCCGAGCATGCTGAATTTTGCGACAACGAAGAGCTAGGCCGGACGCGGTCAGTGTGGACTGGGAGCGCCTCCTCCACATCATCTTTGTCAGAGGAACCAGGCCATTTGCGGCGGCACTGACCTTGGGAAAATGTGAGGTTTCTACCAAATTGTTGAACGCCTTCGTCCTGAATCTCACCTTTCATTGGCGGCTCCCTAGCTCTTATTGGTTGTATTACTTCATGTTCGATATAGCGTATGCAACACGGAACATTTTTTAAAAAATGACGGAAAGTACATACATTTCAAATCCAAGCCCGGTGGAAAGCGGGAGTCTGGATTTTACAACCGCCGGTGATCTGAACAAGTGCTTAGGAGTACCCCGAGCTGTATCTGCGTCTGGATGCATCTGGTGCACAGTTGATCAACCGACCTCGGTGTATTTCAAACTTATGTATTCTGTAACTTATTCAGGCTTTTCTACGATAAATAGTCCGCTGCAAGGACTCTTGAATTTACCAAGCCCCGAGCCAGACCGAATATTTCCCGTCCAAGCCAAGGTAGCAAATCACGACGGGCTGGTGAGAGAGAGATCCCAACTAATTCTGAATCTCCGAGATTTAAACAGGAAAATCAGCAGCGCAAACGGTGACTCCTCAGTGCAGAGCATTGGAGGAACTTCAAAAGATGATACACTTCAAATATAACTTCCGGTAGCGGTATTTATTCAACTTGCCCGTACGTATCTGTGTGCCTCTAGGCGTCGTGAGCAGAGATAGTCAGAAGCGCTTCAATTCTCAACACAAACAAATATTCAAGATCCAACAAATACCCAATCTATGAATCAACTGGCTGCGAAATGTACTGAAGGTAGTGTTCGTGATCCTTTTTATAACACCGTTTGAACTCCTGTAAGGATGCTGCTCCAACCTTACAACATCCAGACAGACACACCGATATTCACACACCACTATTTCCACCTTACTCTACTGCCGCACTACCGCTACCTATAGTTCCACCCTTACATTACTGCATCCTATCACTCGGGACTTGAGACCTCCCCTCCGTGATTACCGTACCTCATGCCTCCATACCCTATCATCCATGGACGCACTCCGAGATTCCTATCCCTGGATCTCACTGCTGGACCTTTGGTCACCACACGCACTTCTGACTTGTACAGCTTATCACCGGAGCTTCAGTCGTGTCCACATTCCTCTTCCTCCGCTGCCGCCTTATCCTATGATCATCCTCTCTCCGACATTCCGCTATGATCATCCCTCCCTTCCGATCCTCTGCATCGCCGGCATGATCACACTACCGCCTCTTTGCACCGATGATGGCAACATCGGTTCAGCCCCTGTCCTTGGATTGGCGCCCCATCGACATCCTCTGGTATCGCACGGTCATCTCTGGACCATCGCTATCAATACCAACACTGTTCCCTTCTGGAATTGTATGGTCATCACCGGACTATAGCCTTCCAGATGTCTTCCGCAACCGACCTTGGTTTCGTCGCACACTGTTGTTCTGGGCTTGGCCTCTCGGAGCTGTATTGATCTTCCAGAATCATCCTCCTTGCTACGTGTCGTCTCATTCCTCCCTTCCACGCTGTCAGCCATGTACGCATCTCATTGCCTCTACATCTGCTCTCTACCTCTGCATGCACGTGTCCCTCATATCACCTCTGCATTGCCCTCTGTGTATGCTGTTCCACGCTGCACTACCGGACTTTACTCTTCCAGGTATTGTCACCACCGCCGGACTCTACCCCTTCATTGCGGTACTGTCATCCCTGCCGGACTTTGCCTTTCTTGGTATTGTCACTCTGCGGTTGTCCTCTGTCCTCCCATGATATGACTTCCACCTCTCGACTTCATCCCATCTATGTTGTCACCCCGCAGTCTGCACAGCTTACTGTTCATCCTGCTATTGCCTTCTCTGCACCGTCCAACCTCTCCCTTCCAGGATTGGTTCTGCCTTTGCTGTCTGCATCGTACCGCCACTGTTCCGTGCTATCGCACTGCACTACTGTTATCCATGCCGTCCTCATCGTACCACCGCTGGCCCCTTCAGCCCTGGTTTAGCACACCAGCGCCTCAGTCCTCATTACTCCTTGCAATCCCGCATTGTATCTTCACCGCTACCATTGATTGATCATCATCGGTTTCGATCTTATTGTCTTTCGACTGATCCTCGTTTGACCTTCAGATTTTCCTTATCATTGACTCGCCATATCCCTCCTCAATGATCACCTATACCGCTCTTCGACATCTTATCTTTCATATTGTGGTTGTTGAGTCCTTATCTTACATTCTGATTTATATCTTATCTTACATTCCATTCCGTTACATATTCCGTTACATATCTGATCGCACATTTATTGTGACCGTCATATAGTTACATCATCTTCTCTTCTTGGTCTTGACCACCATGTACCTTCTATAGTGGCCGTCCTTGAATGACCACACTATTGTTCTGTCATTCTGGGCTACTCTTAGTTTTGTCTGGCTGACCGCTCTAGTGTTGATTGCCTCCACAATACGGCAGCCTTCCAACTCATCCGGATAGCGCTCAACCCAATCATGCCCACTGAGCTTCTCACCGGTGTCGGGATCCTGCATCACCCACCCGGCGAGTGGATCCCCCAGCTTTTTTTGGTGTTTGTTCGAGGACGGTTGATCTTCAGCAGATGAATCTACCTGCGCGCGCTTGCGTGCTGACACACGACGCGGACCTGCAACATCCGAAACACCTGTGGCAGGTGCGGGAACGGATGGCAGGAAAACGGAAGGCGGCAACCCTGCGGTCGCGCCTGTTGCCGGCCCAAATTCATCACTCGCTGGTTGAGCTGGTTGTGGTTCGGCTGGGTCGGTAGCTCCATCCAATGTCGTGGTGGCAACAGCAGCTTTAGACGCACGCACACGACCTGAGGAACTGGACTAGAGCAATGTAAGTTTTGAACGTCGCCGTAGTAAACAAAAGCTGTATTACCTTTGCCTCGCCCTTGGCCAATTTGAGCCGTGCCTCGACGTCTACCACAGTAGCTTCGAGCTCGCGAACACGCAGAGTCGTCTCTGGCGAGGGCTCGGCCTGGGAAATTTGTTTGAGTCAAGTCGTTTAAGAGAGAAGCACCGAGAAATCGTACCTTGGCGTCGCTGTGTGCGGTTCTGAGCTCTTCTCTCGTTTCCGAAAGCTCCGCCTGCAAAGCGGCGACATTTGAGTCAGCAGCGTGAGTGCGTCTTGCCTTGTCAGAATTTCGGGACTGCCGCGCAGTCCGGGCAGCGTAACGTGGAGATACCTCGTTCCGCGTATTTCGCGGGATCGCAGTGGACTTGCGAAGCCGAATTTCCTCGGCTCTTCGGATGTCGAGTTCTTCGTATCTTGATCAGACTCAGTACCGTATTCGCACTGTTGAAGGGACGAGAGCTCACTGTTTGAAAGACTGAATAACACCCATCGAGATCCCGGTTTGAGCGTTATTCCAGGCATGCTGTGCTTCACCGAGGTTGGTGGTTGTGTCCATCGTGTTCCATCGCTCAAGGGGGATGTTTGAGAGGCACTGAATGATCCCGCGGAGTAACCAACGGTGCATGAGCTTGTGCTCCCACCATCCTGCATCGTAAATGAGCGAAAGAAGACAGGGAATAAAATAGCATACGTTTGAGCACTCCCTGCGGATCAGCGAGCGTCCGAATCCAGATCTTGAAGGCGTCAATTTCCTCTCGTATTTTCAAATATTTAAGATCGAAGATGCGTTTCCGGTCCGCATCAGTGAGATGTAATAGGTTGGGGATCCCACTGAAAATTTTGAGCTCAGCATAATGGAACCCCTCGAACGAAACAATACTTTACCGATTGAGGTGTGAATAACAGAGCCGCAGGATATGTGCAAGGAGTTCCTGCGGATCAGCCATTACCACGGCACGCACATCCTCGAGATCAACCGTGGGCGCGAACGAATCGGTCAATCCGAGAAGGGGCGCTGCCTCCATGTCGGGGTTGAGTCCCAAGACTCTGCCGCCTCTGTGCAGTCCCACAAACTTGAGTGGTTTCCCGGTCAGTTTGAGGACAAGTCGCTGGACCTCGTCCCAGACGGATTTGTACGCCTTGCGGTCATGCACCTCCATCCAGACTCGCATAACGGTCACCGCTAAAATGATTTCAGAATTGGGATCAATGGAACTCAGACATAAATTCACGTACACTCGTTAATTTCCACCAGCCACCCGTTGATCTCGAAAATCTGCATTTCCGCTGCAACGAGCTTGAAAGTGGTGTCGCAGTCGAGGGTGCGAAGATCGTGAATGGAGCACAGGAGTTTGTCGTGCGCACCAAAAATGATTCGCTTCCCATCACGAGACATCGAGCTGTGGAGATATCTCTTGTCGTCGCTCAAAGCCTCCTGGTCAGTAATATATGCTGCGACCTCTGAAACGAGTGATAAGGCGAAAAATAACATGAGGCACGAGAGGTAATTACGCTGCCTCATGGTGGTGTTCGTAGTCGATGATGCCGATTCGTTCAACTCGGCTTTTACTTGTTGAATCAGGCGCGTCTTCGTATCACAGTTGATCAGACCGGGATGGAAAATGCTGGGGGTCTTGCCACCGAGTAGCTCCTTCGTCGATTGAGCTGCAAATGCTTAGAACGAGTTGCGCAAGGCCGTGCAAACATACCATTCCCGACCTTCGCCACAGTGCCCCCAGGCCTATCTTGCGAACACATTCCCGATATCGCTCCGCAATTGCCTGAGTGCATTTGTTGTTTGGTGGAGGGGGATAAGTATGCCCTGACTGCGAGGAGGGGACAACCACCGCCGTACGCGCCAGCTCGGGGTGCAGTGTTTCCCACGGGCAGTAGATGTGCATCCTTGCGACGCAAGTCACCAGCAGGATCCTGGCAACATACGGCAAGCCATCCTTGTGATGATTGAAAGCTATGCACGCGAGTTCAGAATATATAGCAAGAAACCGCAAAAAATAAAACGCACGGCAGATGCCCTTCCCCTTTGATCCCGTTCGTCCAGAAACGACCCGTGAGCATGTACCCTCGCTGTCGTCGTCGTCGATTATGCGTTCGCCATTCATTACCTTGAGAAAAAGATCCTCCGAGACGTGATCCAGGATCCGCGTCTGCGAGTGGAACGGCCCAACCATGAGAGCGTCCGTGCGTTTGGAGCAGAGAAGAATGTGATTTTTGTTGCGGTCGGGCTTAATAAAACGATTCAGCAAAAACAAGAGCGGACTTGGAGGGAAGAACGTACCGCGTTCAATTTGCGCAGAGAAATAGAACCAGTGCACTGTTGCCCGTTAGCACGAACACCGTTGCAATGCCAGCTCTGTAGCGAGTGATGAAATCTAAGTACACTGTGAGACGGTTAAATGGTGAAGGTTTAAAGAAAATATACGCGAGAGTCCGACCAACGTCGGTGTTGTCTTGCATTTCGCGCGTGCGGCGCATAGCTGCCACGAGTTTGCGACTAGGCTCTGGATCGAGCTCGCGCCTCTCCTGACTCAAAAACGTGGGGTCGAGAGATTCACATGCAGACACGCCCATCACCGATCGGGCGGGCGACCGAATATGGGCTTCTGACGAACTTGCACTTTGTCCTGACGAACTTACACTGTCCGTGGCACACACGACCGCTTCTGACGAGCTCTCCGTCGCTTAGCTGTGATCTGACGAACTTTTGCCATCAACTGACGACCTTTTACCATCAACTGACGAACTTGCCTATCCTACGAAGTGACGAGGTATACTTCGACTCCCCCGCCCGACAGCGCGTTTCAAGCCGTTATAGCCCTTGCGCCCCAAAACTTGTTGCGAACACTCGGAAGCACGCGACCACACTCGGTCTTACCTTTTACTTCCTTCCTGCTCCTCCGCTTGCCCGACTCGGAAAGCTCGACTCGTCCCTAATTGACTGGTGTCGCCTCGTGGGCCCGGGATCCGGATCACTGTGGCGATGCGTATCACTCCCTACCTCTCCCTACCTTTTCCGTCGTTACCTTACCTGTTTTGCGTGCGCTGCCTGCACGCCCTTTATTGCCTTACCTTCATTAGCCGTGACACGCTCCATACTATTCCTCCCCTTGCTTTGCCTCAGATCGTGACAGCCCCGGCGCACAAGCAATCCCGGGTATCAGCTGTGGAGGTCCCGCCTCGCCGGTTAGGGCCAGCGATTAGGGTTAGGTGGGGGGCGGGAGGGGGGCCGGGATAGTGTAAAAAGCGCGAACGAGGCTTTAGTGTGCCGACTTTGCGAGCACCTCCTTCTCCGACACAAGCTCCTCAAAGATTTTGTGAGCACGGACCCTGATTTCGACGTGATTGTGGAATGTCTTGACACCATCCAGTCTGTTTCGTAGCACTGGTCCGCATCATCGTGAATAGTGATCGTGTCCATATGATGTACGGCAGCCAAGATGGATTGAATAAGAGTGAATCGGGAGAAATAAAAATCTGAGAGGCTCTCGGACACAATTGAATGTATTCAGTAATGTACATGCCCCCGTGGATATCTACCATTCTGTAGAACGATCTCATGAGGGCCACTGCAGGCCACCACCGACCAGATTGAGCTTTCACCATCAAATGTCCGGATGGGAGATCAGACTTCGCACCTGATAATACCAAGAAACCCCTTATATTATAAGGAGGTATACCCCCCTAACCTGCCTTTAATATAAGGCGTTTTAAGGTTTTTCCATACCACCAATATCCCACCTATACCTCTTCGTTTTCCACCACTTTTCTGAGGGGTTTCGGTGGAAATTTTTCTGATTTTGAGGGCTGCATAGTACCATTACATTGCATCTAATGGGGGGGTACAACATAGTCAGTAAATTTTGTAATGAAATTTTGTACCACCGTACCACCGGTACCACCGAGCACCCTTACATGAGTCAGTAATATTTTGTGACCCGCGCAAGCTTCCACCATTACCACCAAGTGGTCTAACAGAGTCAGTAGTCTTTTGTGACCTTCGTAAGCTTCCACCATTTCCACCAAGTGATTTAAGAGAGTCAGTAAATCTTTGTGACTCGCATAAATTTCCACCCTTACCACCGCCCCCGTTAAGAGGGTCACAAAAGTTACTGACCATCGTAAATTTCCACCGGTACCACAGGTTGGTTGACGAGGGTCAGTAAATTTGTGACTCCTCTACGCTACCCCACTTACCACCAATAGCATTGAGGGTGTGACTTAGCAGATTCCGCATCCACCCATTTCCACCAGTACCACCAATAGGGCCACCAAGATGCCGCGAATTTACTATTTCCCCTGTTACCACCAATACTTCAGCCCACGTGACTTAGCAGAATTGCCGGCCACCACTTCCACCACTACCACCTGTAGTGCTGCCATGCCGCCACAGCTTTGCTATTTCCCCCGTTACCACTGATATCTCCGCCCACGTGACTTAGCAGATTTACTGTTCCGTCATTTCCACGGTTTCCACCAGGATATCTCACACCAAGAAAATCTGTATAATTTCGAAATACAAAAACCTATCGGGACTACGACAGCATATGGTAAATGTGAGGGGACAGGGATATGGAGACATGAAGAAGGGGGCGGGGGAGCAAGAGACAGAAGGATGGGGGGCATGTCAAGCATCGTCACTGTCCGACGACGAGTCCGAGTCCGCGATCCGGGCCAAGGCTTTTGGCTTGGGGACGATGATGAGGTCATGCCTCGGGGCCTTGCTTTTCTGGACCCCGTTCTCCGCTGCTTCTCTTTCAGCCTGCACCACCTTCCGCCTTGCCATCAGGGCCTCAAGCGCTCGCTTCGTGGCAGCGGCAGTGGCAGCGGCAGTGGCAGCGGCGGTATCATCCTGGGCCTCTTGGGCCTTGGCTGGTTCCGTCGTGTGGACTGACTTGCGCTTCTTCGGGGCGGGCTCGTCGTCATCAGCGCTGTTGTTGATGATCTCGGCGTCGGGGTCGGGCTCCGGGGTGTGTCGTTTACGGGAAGCGGGGGGTCTTCGTCTTCACGGTCTTGGCCGGTTTCGCCACCGGCGGTTTGCTGGCGCCCTTCTTCTTTGACTTTGTAGAGGGAGGCGGGCTGGTGTCGTCGTCAGCTGCAGCAGCCTTTGCCTTCTTCTTCTTCCGCTTAGGCGCCTCCTCCTCCTCCTCCTCCTCGACCCGCTTCCGCTTCCCCCCCGACTTCTTGCCTGAACTCCCACCGTCCTTCCCCTTCTTCGCTGACCCCTTCCGGTTCTTCTTCTTTGGCGCCTCCTCCTTGTCCTCCTCCGCATCATCGTCCCTCGCCTTCTTGTCGCTGCGGACCTTGCGGGGCTTCTTCTTGGCGTTGGCAAACTTCACCGCTAACTCAGCCTTGTCGCCAGCGGAGACCGGCTGCCACTTGCAGGTGTTGGCCTTGAGCCGCGTGAGGAGCTGGCGGATAATGTCGGAGCCACCGGAACCCAGCTTCGAAGGTGCCTGCATGACGAAGTTGGGCGGTAGCCCAACCAGCTCGACACCCAGCGCATGGTGAATCTTCTCCTCATAATTGACGTATTCCATCATCAGGTTTGGTTTCTTTGTGATGAGTCCTACGCAAAATGTAAGTCAGCAATAGAAGGAATAGAGGCTAGGCGGGAAGACTTACGAAGCCCATCCTGAATCATCGCCACACACTTGCTGCGCCGAGCCAGGTGACTGTTCTCGTCGTCCGCTCCTTCCATCAAGCACGCATACGCACTGAATTTGGAGGCCAGCTGCGTCTGGGACATCTTCAGGACACTGCTGACGAAATTGAGGGAGTTGTCGGTCCCGAGGACGGTGGGGGTGATGGTGTCGCTGACGCTGGATCCTGCGACGATGAGGATGGCACGTGCGCCGGTACGGGATTCCATGTTCACCAGCTATTAAGAAAGCATGATCAGCATGCCACACCTACCACCGTTTCCACCGATTCCACGGCTACCACACGTACCTCGTTGTAGACCTTGTCAACTACCCACGTAACATCCTTCGCCGCCTCCCGGTTTGAGACCCGTGTTCCCTTGTCTTTTGCCTCCTTCATCTGTAAAAATGCTTGGAAGATCTTGTCCTTGTCCTCCTTCGACTTGGGACTCGCTTCCTCCTCCTCCTTTACGAGTCGCTGTAAGGCGGGGAGAAGAAGACGTTCCCCTTGACCTTTTCCTACGAGGAAGGTTAATGTAGTTCGGCGGCTGATATGTTGAAATCTTACCCTCGTTCATCTCCACCCCCTTGTCCCAAACCAACGCCCGGAACATGCTGTCCTTCCGCTTGGACTTCATCTGACTCCCCCCTCGAAATGCGGCCTCCACGTCCTTCAGCGGAAGTTTCAGCTCCGCTGCCAGCTTCACACACTTCTCTGATACCTCCACCCGATGAGCTGCTAGCGCATCCTGAAGATCTTGGCGGGCAGTCTTGAGAACAGTGCGTTTCTGAGCTGCGGTATTTTTGAGCGCATTCGAGCCCGCAGGAGCCGTGCTGGTGCCTCCGAGTTTTATGCGCTGCTTCATCGCCAAGGGGTTCCGATCCCGACGCGAAAACCCATCCATCCCAAGTGTAACAGCGTCAGGAGGAGGTGAAGCGGACGCTGGAGATTGCGACCCGTGGGTATTTGGGGAGCGCGAGCGGCGGGACTCTGGGGAGCGCAAGGTGCGGGCATCCGGGGAGCGTGAACGGCCGGACTCTGGGGAGCGTGAATGGCGGGACTCTGGGGAGCGCGAGGAACGGGTCGGAGGAGGCGGAGGGGGCGGCGGTGGAGGCACAGCAGGAACTGGGAGGCACGAGGTGCGGGGCGGAGGAGGTGGTGGTGGAGGTGGAGCAGGAGCTGGAGATTGCGAGGTGCGGGGCGGTGGAGGCGGGGGAGGAGCTGGAGATTGCGAGCGGCGGGTATCTGGGGAGCACGAGCGGTGGCCATCAGGGGAGCATGAGCGATGGCCATCTGGAGAGCGCGAGCGGCGAGACTCTGGGGAGCGTGAGCGGTGGGCATCTGGGGAGCGCGAGCGGTGGGCATCTGGGGAGCACGAGGTGTGGGGAGCTGGGGAGCGCGAGCGGTGGGGCTGTGGGGACTGTGAGCGGCGGGCATCTGGCGACTGCGAGTGGTGGGACTCTGGTGACTGCGAGTGGTGGGACTCTGGGGAGGCTTGATCTTCATTGGCAGTGGCAGCGGTCTGCTTGACCACGGCGGCGGGGCCGGGGCCGGGCGTCTTTTCTGCGATGCCAAGAGGCTCAATCCTGTTTTTTGTTGGTTAGGAGACAGTCATAGAAAACATGAAGAAGAGTGGTGGTAATGGTGGAAAGAGGGGAGTGGTGGTAACCGTGGACGTACCCCTCTGGAAGCTTGTCCGGTCTGACGGAATCCTCCTCCACCTCGGAGCCACAGACAAGAGGCTCGTTGTAGTTGTCGTCCTGCGGCTCATTGTCGTCCTGGAGCTCGTCATCGTCCTGCAGCTCGTCTGGGTCTTCCTTTTCCTTGTCTGCAGAGTCGTCCGTGATTGACGCGATGGCTGGGACCAGAGGGTCGGCTGCTGGCTGACCACGCGACGATCGTCGAGTAGACACTGTGCTGGGGGCTTGGGTGCTGGGAGCGGTCGCCTTGGCTTGGCTTGAGGCTGAACTCCTTAATGCACGTCCGGTGGATTTGCCTCCTGTCGGCGCTTTCTTCTTGTTGGTTTTCGAGGTTCTGGCCATGTTGCTAGACTATGTCAGCAGTTGAAAAAGTCCTAGTGAAAAACATACCTGCTGTGTTTCAGATCGAGAGTTGTTGTAGAATGGTATCGATGGCAAATTGTGTGACATAAACGTCACAGCTGGAATCACGAGACCGGATTCCACTGTTTCCACCATTTCCTACTCATTATCTGACTGCAACAACTCCGCTGTCTGACTCGACACATCTCCCAAGTCAAACGCAATACAATTCAGACGTCGTAGCGTGAATTTACATGAGTACATCAGGACAACTGAAACAACATTCAGGGATTGCGAATACTACCACCATTACCACCGCTACCACCCTGCGCCTCGTTTACAAGATCATTGAACTCCTCGTCGTCCTCGTAGTGGCCCCACAGATCATGGGGATCTGGGGTTGCAGGGATTTCGTCGGGGTTGGAGTGACTGTGTCGGAGGAGATGGCTGAGTCCTTGACGGCGGGCCTGCTCTGTCAGGTCGGGTCCACGACGGCCTTGACCATCTGAAACCCAGTCGACATACCCGGCGGCAAGCTGGCTCGGTGTCATGTTGAACCGGGCTGCAATGCGCTGAGCAAGCCCATCCCCTCCCTCCCCATCAGCAGCAACTTCTGGATGCGCAGCATCTCCACGCTCAACGTCCGCAACCCCTTCGCGCGCTGCTTCTGCGGCCTCTGCACGCTCCATGGCAGCTAGCCCCTCAGCCTCTGCTGGCGAGTACCCCGCTGCAACAAAGGCAGCGAGTACATGCTCAGTTGTTGCGAAGAGAGTTGCGGATGGATCCCTTTCGTGGATGCGGACCAGTTGAGCATGTGCAGGCCCATACTTGTGGTGCACAGTGTGGCCTCCACGCGTCGAGAAAAAGGAGGGTGATGAAGGTGGGGAGGATAAACGACCGGGGCTCGTAGGAGGCGTAGTGGCTCGTGCCAATTCAAGCTGGTCTTCAGCAGGCTCTGCAACAGCTTGCTCCAGGGCAGAATCCAGGCGACTAGTATCAACACCTCCACCAAAACGCAGGGTGTGTCCAACAAGAAGATTTGGATGACTCATAACTCCACGCCTCGAAGTCGGTGAGCGAGGGCTGGATGGGGTGGCACGGGGTGTACGTGGAGACAGAAGGATCGGAATTGAGGTAGTACTGGTGTCTGTAATGAGGGGAGGAGAGTCATCTGAGTAGGGGGGAGCAGCGTGGAAGTCGGGATCGGCTGGGTGAAAGTGCTCTCCTAAAGCACATCTGGCGTGCCATGCGGGGAGAGACTCAGCCACAGAGGCATATAGAATGCCGCCACAGCCCGAGATCCCGCTTGATGCTCTTTTGCAGCTTTCCCTGAGATCTAACAGTCAGGCTTTCTGCGACATGTGAGAAAAACTGGACGCACCAAGACGTGTAGTTCCCTGGGCCTGGAAAACGGGTCCGGGGATCCACCGCAAGCCAGACAACAGTGCCGGCAGTCTCTTTCTTGTATCCGGGGTCGGGATGGAACGGGGGATCACAATAGAACTGAGACGACATGAAGAGTAGAAGAAAGAACAACCAACTTTTGACAGGTCATGTGCCTGATGTGAGCACTGTACCATCATTACCACAGTTAAGTCGGGCAAAGTACCAAAGTTCCACCATTACCACCATATCATTGGCGGACACAATATAGCATATTTCTGTCATAAAAATATTCCTTGGCAAAACGCACTGGGTACATGAACACCGTCTGCATAGCATGTCCAGAGAGCCCCTTACATGCAGAACTACTCAGCCCCAATAATGAGAACGGTCTGCTGAGTATTCCCCGCTAAGAATGCATCTCTTTCTTCAGCATCGTCAGCTGTAAAGGCAATGATGTCGTCCACCTCGAGCCGACTCGAAGTTTGATCAAAAATCTTCATGTTTGCAAGATGACCTAGACCATAGAATTCAAGCGTCGGACGGTATATCTGTTGAAATGACGCCATTCCACAGTTCTCAATATACTTCCTGCAGAAATGGTTAGCTGTAGACAGCCATGCAAGGGTGATGATAGCTGACTGCTGCCGCTTTCTAAAGTATATTGTCTTCAGGAAATACTCGATATGTTATGGGTAGACACACCTTTCCTGATAGAGCAGATTGTCCGTCTGCCGTTTGACCTTTCTGGCCTGAATACCTTCAGGGGAGCTGTGTTCTTTTGCCCGAGCCATCTGCTGCCGAATGCGAGCCTTTTGGCGCAATACCTCTGTGTTTCTGGGACGATTTAATGTCATTCACCAGATGTACGCCCAAAATGTACTTTTTGGCGTATTTTCTCAATGTTTCTTTGCGATTGGATCCCATGGGTAGCGGAGATGGCTCAGAGGCAGGAGGGGTGGCTGCTGGAGTTGTTTCCATAGAGTGAGAAGACAAGAAAATATGCAAGATGAAATTTGAGAACAAAGGTTCACCTAGTTTATGTATGTGTGTGCACACTTGGTCTCGGTCAATTCGCGTCTCAGATACCAAATCATTTATTTCATTTCCTGTTGCCTATATAATATCATAGATTTGAAACATCTTGTACTTGGAGGCTATCTGAGGCTTCAAAAAAAGACTCTAGCTTTATACTATCCATTAGCGTCCAGGGCGATTTTTTTTAGGAATGCACCGGATGTCGGTCCGAGCATCGGAGTTCGCACCGGTTAAGTATTCGCGACTCTCGTGATCTGAAGGTTCTGTGGAAATGGTGGAATCTCATCAACATCTCGGTGGTAACAGTGGAATCATATGTATTGTTGGAGAGGTTAACGATGGTATTCGTGGAAGTGGCTACATTCCCCTCTAGTCTACGCGTCTACACCAGCTCATCAAGCCAGGAGTATAGGGACACTCCACCTTCCCAGCGTGCCTGATCCTCTGCCTTCCCATCCTTCTTCGCCCCCTTCGACTGAGACGCAAGATAGCTCTCTTCGGTCTTGAAGCCGTGCTGCACCCAACGGAAAAGACCACCAGCGGTGTACTGGGTGAAAGAGTACCGACGTTCCCCAGCACAAATGGGGATGTTGGAGTGAAAGATTGTCGCACTTGGGATAAGGATTGTTGTTCCGGGTGGGAATTCAAGGATGAGACGGCAATCCCAGAGAATGAGATGCCCACCCTTGGTATAGTCGAAGTCTCCGACGGAGGAGATGGCGCACCAGCCGAAGGAGAGGTTGGCGAAGTCCCGATGGCCCAGCGCGCATGTCTGAGGACCTAGATTGAATGTACATGCGGACCAGATTCCGTTGATGAATGGGCGTTTCAGGTGGGTATTGCGGGCATAGAAGGCCTGCATATTGATGACATAGTAGTCATATAAATGAGGTGACCAGTTCGCAAAGACAGCTAGATGAAGGTAAGCACTAAATTGGAAAGATACGGTAGAGGAAAACTCACCCGTCGCGAAGCCTGCAAGCCGGATGAAGGCCGAGTTGCTCAGCAAGGAGCAAAGCACGGCGGTATTGATAATGCCATTGACGAATGTGCCTGGCTCAAGCTGTCCCCCGCCATGGGATTGACCTGTTGTGAGCGATGTGAAGTTGCCGCGACGGTGATACGTGCGTGCCTCGGATATGGAGCACTTGGCCCTAGCTTCTTCCATGGCTTCCATGGCAGGGTCGTGGACATCGGCCATGAAATCTGGATGATCTTCGTGACCCACAAACACAGCAGAGACTCGCCCAGCAGCATCGACGACGGGGCGGGTCATACTGAAGGACCGAGGATCAGCTGTCAACTCAGATGCGAGAGAAAAGCACGCACGGGCCGAGATACTTTTCCAAACGGAACCCGTGGAACTTCGCATGTTTGCCGAAGAAGTCGGGCAGCTTGTGCGTAGGCTGCCATCCCTCCTCGCAGACACCTGCCTCCGCCTCCTGCTCCGAAACCCCGTCGTCGCGCAAGCCAATCCAGCCCGTAGATGCAACTCTTGTGTCCTTGATTGAGTATGTCGAGAGTTTGATAGGTGGTGCATGCTTCTGGACACGACGTCGTTTGTGAGCTGCAGGGGATTTGTTATAGGCGAGAGTCCGGGCGTTGGCGCGAGCAGCAAGGATAGTTGTCTTCCCAGGCTGAATGGAGGGAAGATCACCGGAGTCTGGCTGAGATAAGTCCTCATGGTTGTCCGAGAGGGAGAGACCGGAGATGTTGAGATCTGTGGGAGAGGTCAAGGTGGTGCCAAGGTTGTCATCGCCACCGTGATGATAGCCGGAGTTGGTGGTGGCAATAACAGTGGCGGCGATCTCGAAGCTCCTGGCACTGATGGCTTCCCACGAAAGACAGCCATGCTCGGTTAGGGACTAAACGGTGGTGAATACAAGTGGCAAGGTGAGAGTCAAAGAACGTACAGAGCGAAGATTAAGAGCGTCAATGTCGACTGTTGAGACATCATTGTGAGGTCCTAGAAGAAGTTAGATGAGACCAGGGTGTATCCTAAACACGCACTTTTGAGTTTGAGGCCAATATGCATTGCAGTGGAAATGGTGGTAGGAAGGGCGAGGATCTGGTGGAAAGGAGGGTAAAAAGCAAATTAAAAGACCCCATCAGTGGCAACACGGACAAAGGGTGACAAAGGATCACTTACCACCGATCATTGCTCACTTCCACACATACCACGAAGACCTTGTAAATTCCACCACTGCTCACTTCCACAAATACCACGAAGACCTTGTAAATTCCATCACTTCCACCAGACTTGGACTTGAGAACACATCAAGAGGATCACTTACCACCGATCACTGCTCACTTCCACAAATACCACGAAGACCTTGTGAATTCCACCACTTCCACCAGACTCGGACTTAAGAACACGCAAAGTAAAATGGTCACGTGCAGGCAACCAACAAACTTTGTCTTCGTGTCTTCACGCGTCACAATGGCGAAGGGCACTCCTCTGGCTTCCCGCATGCACCGTGCAACCCGAAACAGGCATGTTCGAACCGTTGTCGGTGTCAAGCTCCGAAATGGAAGCATCCAGAACCAAGTCAAGACCCTCACGCCGAAGCAATGCCAGGAGCTGCATTACGCCACCAACCTCCAGGTTCTTGACCGTATTAATGGTGAGAGGGTCACAAAGAACGCTCTGTGTATGCTGCTAACCAGCTCTAGACTTGTCAGAAGAAAAGCGTCGACAGTTTTTTCTCCTTAGGGAGGCTCAAGGCTTTGACGACATGGATGAGGGCAATAGCCACGAAATGACCATCAATGAGGCTCTGACCGGAAACATCGAGTTCGACATCAGCCACGCCGGTGGGGAGTTCCAGGACCAGCTGAAGCATGAGATGGGCAAGGCCAGGTGCGTGGACTTCATCTCTCTTTTCTTTACCCAACGCTCATTGAGAAGTACAGGGCAAAGGATACCCGGACACGCACAGATGCGACCCTTCGACGTGTCCTGGGATTCAGAGGCCAAATGAAGGCAATAACTGACGCGTACATCAAGTGAGGCGCAACACAGGGAGAGTACGGTGCAGACACCCCTGCAGTGCCGCCCTCCCCCACCTCAACAACTGCTGGGAGCGATGGCGTGTATAGTATCAAGGTCGTAGACATGTTTAGTGCGTGTCATTCCTCTTGATTTCGAGCAGGGCTGAACGTTCTTGTAGGTACCTACATTGTGCATGTACCTTTGCTGACAACGGACGCGTTTGTTACATCTTCGTTGGTGGGACGGGGACTTTTCCCCTGCTCTCCATTTGCGCCGAAGGTCGCTATTGCGACACGCGTCTTGGAGATGTTCCGTGTCGCCCGTCTCCGCTGTCCTACACTCAGCGTTCAGAGCTGGGTTAAAACCTTGTGCGATCTACACGGGAGAGCCTACATCCCGTATCTTTCTCAGCAGTTCACAATCTGTTATGATCTCTATCTGGAAACCCTCGCCACTGTGGACGCAAGGGTTGCCAAAGCCCTTGGCCGAGATGCGCCAGACTACCGGCTCAAAAACTGTTGCCCCGCGTGCACCTACAAGCTCGAAGGAGAACAACAGCTTATCTTTTCCATGCTTACCACGATGGACGGAAACGACTCTTTGAAGCGCGTCTTGAGAAAGGACAAGACATTTGACAATGAAGGGAACCCCACGCGGGGCCAGAGTGAAAGGGCGGATCCCAGGACAGCAGACGTTGGGGGGAGCTACTTTCTCACCCGGGAGAAGGTCAATGAGTGGTCAAAAGAGGTTCTCAAGGGGCTAGTCACCATGCCCGTGAGTTTTATCGCTCAAACCTGATGCCACTCTTTCAATTTCTTTATCTCCAGACGAGTGAGAACCCAGAGGATAATGGGGAGTGCCAAGAGCGTTGGAAGAATCTCAATGAAGACTTGACGTCGAGGATGTGGGGAGTGTTCGATGAAACAGGTATCTTCCTATCCCTTTGTCGGCATGGATTTGTGCTGCTCGTGGCGGACATGGTCAGGAGTGGAGAACTGTAAGTGTTAACGGTGGTATTGGTGGTATTGGTGGTACATATTTTAATCTCCCTCCAGAGCGAAATATCCTCTGGCAATTGTTGATGCCTTACTCGATGCCTTTGGCCCAGACGTTGGGAGTGGGTACGATATTGGATGTGGCTTCGGGACGACTGTGCGCAATAGCCCAATGGCAGAGAAGGCGGCAGACCTCAACTTCAAGTCGCTAGTGGGAGCGTTCCATGGCCATGCCCATAATCGGCGTTGCCAGCTGGCGTTCCTAGCCACATATGTCCCTGGGATGGGTCTTGAGGACCTGGAGGGCTGTGAGCGGTTCTTTTCCAAGTCAAATGCCTTAGCACGGTCAACCCGATATGCAAGCGTCTTTCACAGGCGCCAGACAATTTCCACTTACCTGGCACACACCGATACTTTTGATACCTATGCGAACCTCAGTGAGCCGGGCTCTGTTTCCCTTCCGAGCACCCAGCTGATCGTCCGCCCTCTAGGTACTTTCCTCGTTAACAATTACATGCAAGCCGTGGAAATCCTTGACGGGGAGGCAGCACTTCATGTTGCGATGGCTCAATTGGGGGTGCAAGATGTCTCAGAGTTTCCTGAGCGGTTGGAGCAGGAAAAGGAATATCTCAACGGACTTGGGAAGGAGCCAGAGGAGGAGACTGATCAGATGGAGTATCTGAATCGGTTGATCAAGCTCATGGATAAACGGTGCGTCTATCATTCGGCGTTATACACACTATTCTAACAAGTTCCACCATTACCACCGACCATAAAATTCTCCCACTACCACGGCTACCACCATTACCAGGGAGATATTTGACACACGTTGTGCAGAGAATTCCAAGTCAACAAAAACCACACGTCGACATGCACAGGAGAGCTATGACCGAGCGCTTGCAGATGTTCAAGAGAGCGAGGCGAAGATGGGAATTGATCCACGGTGGACGTTGGAGAGCAAAGAGTGGGACGATGCGGCACTCCTGGTTAGTCGAAGACGCTATCGGCTGTCCATCAACCAGCTGGAGGCCCTTGTCCTCAAGCGCATGTTTGAGCTCACAAAGATGAACATGTCTGGCACAGGTAGGAATGACATCGCTCCTGCTCTATCGCTAGAATCTAACAAGTCGCCAGGCTACAAAATGAGAAAGCATATTGCCAAGGCTCTCCAATCCCGATCCCAGGCGATTCGAAATGGGCTAGCACGATACAATGCCGCAGCAGCGGCCCTTGTTCCACCCGCACGAAGCCTGACCTGGACCGAAGTTATCGACTACACCTTCCTTTCCGAATGGGACCTTCTTCGAGACCCAGAAGGCAACGCCCAGCTTCTTCCATGGGCTACGCCGGCTGCAAGACTTGTTCTGGACATCTACTTCAAGATCGAGCGTGCAAGGGAGGAGATTGAGCGTCTGAATGTGGAGATTCGGCGCCTTGTGACGTACATTCGGGACGAGAAGGAGATCCTGGATAGCCGGGCGGAACTAATGGAACGCACGGACCCAGATCTAGCGTACTTCGTCCGCCAGTACCAGTGGAAGCGTGGACGCTTCAACGCGGGCCACATCCAGCGTCTCGTGGCGATGCAGAAAAAGCTGGGACAACGATTCACAGGAACACTCCAGCCGGGGGAACGGATCCGGGGCCCTATCCAGACAGGTAGGGGGATGGAGGGGATGGATGATGATGATGACGAGGCGGAAGCTGAAGAGTTACGGGAGTTGGTGGAAAGATTGGGCAAGGAGGAGGAGGAGGACACCTGGGAGGACTACATCGGGGAGGAGGCAGAAGATGAGGAACTTTCGGAGATGCTGGAGACGGTGCTAGGTGTCGCATCTGATTCTGGCGTTGTTGAGTAGATAATTGGTTGATGGTGGTAATGATGGTACTGTAGTCTGCATATGGTGGAAACTGTGGAAACAAGTCATACTGTCTGAGATATCAGTGGTAACGGGGGAAATAGCAAAGCTGTGGCGGCATGGCAGCGCTACAGGTGGTAGTGGTGGAAGTGGTGGCCGGCAATTCTGCTAAGTCACGTGGGCTGAAGTATTGGTGGTAACAGGGGAAATAGTAAATTCGCGGCATCTTGGTGGCCCTATTGGTGGTACTGGTGGAAATGGGTGGATGCGGAATCTGCTAAGTCACACCCTCAATGCTATTGGTGGTAAGTGGGGTAGCGTAGAGGAGTCACAAATTTACTGACCCTCGTCAACCAACCTGTGGTACCGGTGGAAATTTACGATGGTCAGTAACTTTTGTGACCCTCTTAACGGGGGCGGTGGTAAGGGTGGAAATTTATGCGAGTCACAAAGATTTACTGACTCTCTTAAATCACTTGGTGGAAATGGTGGAAGCTTACGAAGGTCACAAAAGACTACTGACTCTGTTAGACCACTTGGTGGTAATGGTGGAAGCTTGCGCGGGTCACAAAATATTACTGACTCATGTAAGGGTGCTCGGTGGTACCGGTGGTATGGTGGTACAAAATTTCATTACAAAATTTACTGACTATGTTGTACCCCCCCATTAGATGCAATGTAATGGTACTATGCAGCCCTCAAAATCAGAAAAATTTCCACCGAAACCCCTCAGAAAAGTGGTGGAAAACGAAGAGGTATAGGAGGGATATTGGTGGTATGGAAAAACCTTAAAACGCCTTATATTAAAGGCAGGTTAGGGGGGTATACCTCCTTATAATATAAGGGGTTTCTTGGTATTATCAGGTGAGACTTCGGCGCTCTTGGCGCCCATTGTCCGGACTTTGGCAGTGACATTCAGAGGCAAAATTTCAAAATTTATCCGGAGTCCGGATCGGACCTCCAAACCCATAATCACCGGTCCTGTGTTGTAATGTTCGGCAAAGTTCACTGTTCAGTGTTCTTTGATCGACAACAAATCGAGAATGGCAAAGTAGAGGGCAATTTTTCAATCCGCTTGGGCTTCCATGGCCACATCCCTGAATGCTCGGGAAGATGCGTTCGGAATCCAGGTAAACACCCGGCATGTAATTCGAAGGTTGTGGTACAAGAAGGGAATTGTTAATCAAAGATATCAGTAGCATATCTGCCTTTTGTGATCTTCTCAAACTGAACGGCCGCGTCCTCGGTATCGAGACCATCAACATGCTTGATTATGTCGATGAGACCCGTCTTGATTCCCTTGGCCACGGCTCCCGAACCGCAAGTGAAGAACTGCAGGAAGGAAGCCCATCAGGAAGTAACGACCGGGACGGCAGACCGAAGCACTCACCACGGCGTTCTTACGACTCGCGTCCACGATATCTGCACTGTCTTTCAGGATACGGCTGCGAACTGTAAGCAAAAAAGAAATGACGCCTAAGAAATGGGTGGACTAACTCTTGCACGTATTTGCACCCTTGAGTGTTAGCAGGGGAGCGGGAGAACGCAGGGCACACGTCAACGACGCCAAGATTGATCCACTCCGCGAGGTGAGTGTCGCAGTACAGGAAGTCGTGCTCTGGCGAGCGGCACCCAAAGAAGAGCAGCATCTTTCCAACTTCGCGGCCTATGGCTTTCTGTACCGCGCGCTCCTGAATGAACCCACGCATCGGCGCGATGCCTGCGCCGGCGCAGAAAATGACAACGGGAATGCGCGGGTCGGCGGGCGGATGTGCGCACGGCCATCTGGACGCGGTCGCCGGGGCGGAGGGAGGCTAGGTAATTGGAGCCCACGCCCATGAATGGTTCTGTGGACGTCCCTGACATGGGCGGAGAGGTAATGACGCTGACTGTGATCGTCACGTTCGATGGGTTCCACAGCGGCGAGGACGAGATTGAGTACTGGCGGACACGCATGGCAGGTAGCATCTGCAGGAATGATCCAAGCGAAATGTTGATGTCGGGATGCGCCTCGAGGATTTGAAGGACGCTGAGGCGCCTTGCCGCAACTGCGTCTGCGTGCGATGCCTTCAACTTCTTGATATGCGATTTCATTGCCGCTGTCGAAGCTGCCTGGGCGAGAATTTCGAGGTCATGCGTCGTTGCTGGTTGCGCCAATTCGACGTAACCGGTGAGTATCTCCCACAGCTTAACGGCCTTCCCCACAGGCAATGAATTAGGCCCTACAGATGTGATGACGACCTTCAATGGGTCAGATACCGCTCATTGGGACGTCGGAGCACTCACTTCTTCTTCATTGGATAACCCAAAGCGAGCCAGGACTCGATGAACATCCCTCGCGGGGTTCTGGGGCAGACTGTAGTGCCAGCCTTGAACACACGGCATCGTGGACTAAAACACCCACATTGCGATATAATCCCCCGCTGAACGTGTAGTGCTGCGTCAGAACATCGATTGCACAGGACAAAATTGGATTACCTCGTGCAGTCATCCCTTCAGGAAGTTCAAATTCTGCAATAACATACTTCATGAGCCCGGCGATTGCATTCAAACAACGCAACGCACCGATATGCCTTTTCACCGGCCCATCTTTAGTTAAAACCCTGTTCTCCACCACACGGCCCAACAGCGAATCCGCCTGACGAAGTGCCGACGCCCGCTCCGTCCCAACATCAACCGTCCGGACTTCCAGTGTCGGCGCCGATGAGTCTGACTTCGCCGTAGAATACTCCTGTAATACCGTTGGATTGAGTCGAATCCAGCGTGCAAGCTGCTCATCGCACCTTTGCCAACGTCTCCCAAAGCGTGCCCTCGGAATCATAGAATCGCTGGAAGAACTCGCTCTTCCCCGCGTCACCCGCGCCCATCGGGGTAATTCGGCTGGCGCCGTTGGCTTCGAACAGACGATCGCATAGCTTCGGGATCGCCTGGAAAGTCGCGGTCCAATCCGAGTTCCCGCAGCCGAAGACGGCATATCGCACGCCGGCGAGCTGCCCGCTCTCAATGTGGCTGAGCCAATCCACGAATTGTGCGGCGTTGTCCGCGGGCTGACCTGGATAAAGATTGATTGCGTGAGACAGTGCTGAAAGTTTATGCGTGGACAAACCTTCGAACGAGGCCGTGATAATAACCACCGGCCCGTCCCTCGGGACCTTCCCAACGGCCGAATCCAAAGTGCCGATAGATGCACGAAATCCTGTGGGTCGCCAAGCGTCACCCCTAGCGTAAATTACAGGGGATGGGAAATAAATACCATACGACGCCGCGTTCGTGGTGATTCTCTGCGCGAAGGCCTCGGACGTCCCAGAGTTCGACCCATGGAAAACATAAAGCGGCTGTCCAAGCGCAGGCGCGGCGTCCCGAATCGGAGGCGGCGCTGCGAGTGGCGCATTCCCGCTCTTCAAAGTCGACGACGGCGTCGCGTAGAAAATCGGCGCAGTGCTCCGTGGTCGCGCGTGAATCAGGAGTTTTTGATCTCCAGAGTATACGACGGGTCAACCAGCGAGAGGTCGAAGCGCTGGATCACAGTCGCGAGCACTAGACTTTTCGGAGATTGGCGAGGGCAGGAGGGGCCGCTTCGTAGGAGCATACCTCACTTCCTGCCATGCAAAGGCCCGCCCGATGCAGCCTCGCATGCCAAAGCCGAACTGTAAGTGGTCCAATAAGCTGAAGCTGTCAAAGCCGTTCCGGGTACACATACAGGTTGCCACGCGTTAGGCTGATGAAGCCAGCTAGGTCAGTCTCCCAGGGAGGTAAATTGTGGACAGGGACTCACGGGAAGGGCCTCAAACTTGCCGTCAAACATACGCTCGGGACGGAACAGCTCCGCCTATGGATATCATATCAGAGGACTTGTTCCAACACTCAGGAGAAAGTCGTTCATCGTCTCCCCAGACAAGCGGATCCCGATGGATATTCCACACCTGGACGAGCACCGGCATCCCGGCCTTGACGAAATACTTTCCCCCGCCTATTGTGGTATCCTCGATCGGGGTAACCCCGCGTTTCGGCGCCGTGGGTGACAGGCGCAGGGCCTCGTGCATGACGGCTGCGGTATTTACACTCAGACGTGCTGCAGTGGCCAACAAGAACAGCTAGCTACCTGTGAGATATGGCATGTTGCCGAAGTCCTCGACCTGCACCGGCCGGTTTCCGATGACTTTGTCGACCTCCGCACGGAGCTTCCTGAGTGCCTCGGGCGTTTTGAGGAGGTGGTAAACTATGAAAGTGAGCATACCTGGAGACGCGATCAGGAGACGTTCTCTAGACGATTAAACGAGGTTGTACCCGAAGAGGTCTCGTGTCCTTGGGCATATGAGGGCTAGGGAGCGAAGTATAAAGTACCCGCAATCAGAAATGTGAGAAGCTGTCAAAGGTGATGATGAGTCGGGAAGGTATGCAACGAAAGAGGGACAAACATTGCGCGAGATGGACTCGGCATTGAGGCCCTTGCCCGTCTTCGGGCCGCGGGAATACAGCATCGTATTTAGCAGGTCCTTCTTGTCGATCGGATTCGCCTCGCGCTCCGCAACGACTGCTCATGCTCTCAAAGGTCTGCGATGAATCAAAGATAATGCGCACTTTGAACCCCAAGATCCTTCATCGTCTTCATATCGCTTTCGTATTTGGCGTTGTTCCCGATGAGGGCCTGGAGGACGCGCGGCCGGCTCGCGCATCGATCGCTCTCGATGAGAAAGTCGACCGTCGCCGCTGCGAAGGGCGCTTGCTTCTCCTGCAGCGTATATCAGCGTCTTCAAGTCTGCGCAGTGCTAAGTCGAAGATGTCTGACCGTGTAAAACGAGTTCAAGCTGCACATGTGAGCGTCAGTTCCTGCCATTTCTGGATGTGTGGATGAACGCACCGGTATGACATGGAGCAGTAGGCAATGGTATCGAGCGTGAGACGAGTGAAGTCATCGGATGGGTCCAAGTCTGCGTGGGGTCCGAATCTGGGCAGGCAACTTCAAGGAGGGTGGTCATCTGAATGAGCCGAGCACTCACCGTTCCCACTAGAATGCATCCTTTGTTAGGTCCATTCCAGGCGAGCCAATTCTGGACACATACTTTCATAACGAGTTGGTCACAGATATCCCGCATCTCTTCCATCATCCCCTTTATCGGGATCGTCCCAAACGCGGGCATAAGCAACCGATCTGCGAGGTCCGTCAGTTGGTCCTGGCGACGAGTCCTGCACGAATTAGTTTACGCGCAACGCCCCAAACTAGCTCTTCGTTGAACGCCTGCGTGGACGGAATACTGAGAACTTGCCCTTGCAGACACAACGAAAACACGAACCGTGAAAAGGCCGTCACCAGCGAGTTTCCTGACCTCGAGTAACCCTCCGGCGACCACTTTCTTGAACCTCCTTTCGTCGCACACCTCACTTCCCAAGGCGTATGAATTGATGGAGATAATCGTGGTGCCTGAGAAGCGGTCAGCGATAGGACTTGGCAAAGCGGGAGAGTGGAAACCCAGGACATTCAGCTGGCATATCTCTCCATACGTCTTCGCCAGGAGCGCATACGAGTGCAGCGGGACGTCTTTGTCCAAGGCAGTAACATTGCCGATGAATGGGATTGCGGGGGGCTGGGGGATCGGAAGACTCATCTCAGGGAAAGGATAAGGATACATACCTAGCACAGTCACCCAGCTTTTATTCGCGGCGTTGATGTCAATCGCTCCCAGAGTCGCCGTCCAGTGTCCGAGATGAATTGATAGGGAAGTCTGGCACGCTGGCCTGGGGTGGGGCGTCATATTTCCGTCCTTCACTGCCCACGTTCATTCGTGCAACCTCGGGTCTCTATACGCTCCCGGGGGAAAAACGGCTAGCGTGGATAGCGAGAAGCCGAATACTAATCTTGCGTCGGAATCTGTCATCACAGCCGCGTCAGCTGCCTCGTGCTGGCCTGGACCGCCGCGAAACCGGCTGTAGAGTGGTGGAGGATATACAAAGGATGGACCTTACATTCATTTCAGAGGCGGCACATTATGATCAATGGCGGCACATTTCTCATCAATGTGCCGCGTTTCAATAAGAGGCGGCACTTGACTTTCTAAGATGTGCCGCCCTTGGCACGGTGCCTATTCGGGACATGATACGTGGCGGGCGCCTTGCTGGGCGACCTTTTTTTCTTACCACCACCACACCCTCCCCCCACGCGTCGAAAAGCGCGTTAAAATGCCTGCTGATGGCTTTCGAGCATCGAAGCATACCCCCGCCGACCGGGACTTCCTCGACGGCTTTTCGGCGCGTCAATTGATGGATTTCCGGGACTATGTACGTCGTGTTAGTCGCGTCGCCGCATATTTTTAACGCGCCAGATAACAGCTTTACTCCCCGACGTACATCGCATCGAACGCGGGCCGATTCCTCGACCACGAGTGGATTGATGTTGCCATTTTGAGGGAGTTTCTCACCCGGAGCATGCCGGATCCCGATATGGTCGCTTCGACGCTTCCTTCTGCCCCATCTCATCCGGTTCACGTGAAACTCGAAGCCCAACAGCGCCCCCTCTGAATTGACCTCAGTTTTCGACGATTTTTCGACCGCAGATTTCGCCCCCTCTGGTGCGCCAACAACACGCCGCGACAAATTGGATGGGATTGACCCCGCCAATATCCTTGCATCCGGATCCTCGCGTTCCAGAGAGCCAACAGCGCGAAACGGCTAGTGGAGGAAGAGGGAGTTCGGCGCAGGCTAAAAAGAAACTTAGATCGCGCAAGGTCTGTTTAGTGACTATCTTGGTCTGTATAATTAGTAAATTCATTCAAATAGATGTGATTTCAACATGCAGGAGGTGTACATAGGATTTTGTTCAGTACTTGTAGTGAATACAATCTTTGCTCTCTGCTATGTTCTCGGCGAGCGGAAATCGTTTCCGGTTTGTACCCTGCCACGGCATTGATTAATGATCAATTAATCCTGTCGGGTCGCCGGCAACAGTGCCACATCAGATGTGCCGCTGTTGTTTCAGAGGCGGCACATGTACCTGAGAAAGGCGGCACATTGATGAGAAATGTGCCGCCATTGATCATAATGTGCCGCCTCTGAAATGAATGTAAGGTCCATATCTCGTCCATCCCGAGAGTGGTGACTGTCGGCGAAAGAACGCGGGGTTTCGCCTGTTTAGGCCAGACATTCAAATGAGGGACGAGAAGGTGTCTCCTGGCCGGAGAGTGTAAACGTAGTCTTCCCACACTTAAGTTGAATTCACGTTGTAGATTTGCAGTGGGCAAGCATCAAATATGAGCGCAGTGGAGACTGCATCTGGAAAAAACCTAGTGGATATGTAGTGCATGAGAGGGTCGTGTAGGGAAGTAGAGCCGATGGAGAAGGTTTTCTTGGGCCTGGTTGCTGCCGACGCGGATGACAAAGTAGTCCGCGCTGTGCGCGCCCTCATTGACTTCGCCTACTTGGCTTCTCTTCAGTCTCACACTTCCATCACCCTCCTACGCTTAAGCGCCGCTCTCGACGAGTTCCATGTCCACAAACAAATATTCATCGACTTAAACGCTCGCAAGAATGACTTCAATTTTCCGAAGCTACACTCGCTGGATCATTACGTAGCTCTCATCCGTCTTTTCGGCAGTGCCGACGGATTCAATACTGAGTCTCCGGAGCGACTCCATATCGATTACGCCAAAAATGCGTACCGTGCTAGCAACCGCAAGGACTACATTGACCAGATGACCCTGTGGCTGCAACGCCAAGAGTCCGTTGCGAGATTCACGGCATTTCTAGAATGGAAGAAGACGCGCGCAGCCACGTCTTCCCTTCCCACTCCTGCTTCGGTCCCCCCGGTTCCAGCCGCCTCTTCTAAGCCACCCAATCAGACTGCATCCAAGGCAACAGACTCGGATTCACTGACGATGACTTATAGGATAGCGAAGCGCCCTCCGAGCGCCACCCGAAAAGTTCTTGCATCCGACATCATTGCGGCCGATGGTCACAATGCTGCCCGCTTCCTCCCTGCCTTGACGGCATTTTTCTCCAAGGCTGGATCCTCATTTGTTCCTCACGATTTTGACATCTTTGGCACCTGGAAACGCATCACCTTCACTTTGCCCGATATTCCCGAGGTGGGCGGACGGCACGCACTTAATATTGTTCGTGCAACGGCGCCGGTGACGGCGTTCGGCGTCGTGGAAGAAGCCGCGCACCACGACTTCGCCCTGGTCCGGACAGGGGAGGAGAATACGTCGACCGAGGGAACGGCCCATAAAGGTCTCTTCCTCGATTCCAAATGAGGATTATGCTCATATTATTGATTTCAGGCCTTCGCATTGCACAAATTCGCGTCATCTTCCAACTGCCGTCAACATACCCTACCAAATTTCCCCAACCGCTGGCGTACATTGAGTGGTTTGCACCCCTCCGGACACCGAATAACGTGGATGGCTACTACCACATCAGCCGCTCCACTCGAAAAATGCGGGGGCAGGACGGCCCCTACGCAGAAATCATCCCGGTTGACCGCATCGCTCGAAACGCTATGCTGATACCTGAAAAATGGGGCCAAGATTCGAAATTTCGTGTTAATTCGCATATTGACGGGCACACTTTTTGTATGTTTAAGTTGGACCTCCGAGACTGTCTTCCAGTGTAACAGAATAAATTTGCATCAGTAGTTAATGGACAGTGTACTATTACTAGGATTTTCACTGGTTTTCGAGCTGAATCAGTGAATGAGCGCTAACTTAGGCACTGCGGTGCCGCCTTACATAATGCGGGCGCTAACAGACTCGGAGGTCGCTCGCTGCGAGGACTTCACATTCACTGGAGGGCAGATAAAATGTGTATTAATGGAGAGAAGCCTATGTAATATATACCCTATCTCAAGGTATTCTCTTTGTTCTTCCCCGATGCAGCAAATGCGCACAGCAGCCGGTGCTTGCGTCGTAGACCAGCGGTTGCCGTTGCAAGGGCACGTATCTTGTTTGAGATACGTCGGGCCTTATCGCGCGCTTGCTGCTGTTTCCGCTCCAGCTCAGCAGCCTAGTTTTTGGGTGGGTACAAGTATGAAGAGATAACGACTGAGCGCACCAATTTATTAGGGCCCCGGGTAACACGGTGCACTAGATTAAAGTTGCGAGGGAAAGGACTTGTTAATACGGAGGGCTTGCCCGGTAGCTGGAAACGAGAGCGTCAAAAATGCAGGGCATGAACCGAGACGATCAACGTACCGCTGGGGGGGCGCGCCTGATGAGGCGAGCGCGGCGAGCAGGAATGTCCGAGGCCAAGGTGTCTGTGTCCGGTTGGTTGTCTACCGAAGCGCAAAGTTCGCGGAAATCCGGTGATTGGGCACAGGGAGCATTAAGTGGTAGTGGTGTCTGCCGGGTAGAAGGAATAGACATAGTCAGATCCAATATGGAACAGGATGGTGGTATATCGACACACCATTAACCCGTAGTGGATCCGCAGATCCTCCTCTCCGTCGTCGAATGGCTGAGATGTTCCGACAAAGTCGAAATCCGAGTCGTCATCGCCAGTCGAGGATTCGGACGGTGATGGGGAGAGACCGAGGGGCTCGACTGGAAACAGATGTTCGCCATCTTCAAATGGCTGGGAGGTTGGTACAAAGTCCATTTTGGAGGGAACTTGAAGGGTGGTGGAAACTTTAAGTCGGAGAGTGTTCTGGGTAAAAGGAAAAGGATGAAGCCAAGTCGGAGTTATGAGTTTGTGAGCAGGAGTCGGCCATGGAAGTGGCGCTGGGGTCCGTAGAGCGAGGTAGAAGGTGAGGAGGTCTGGAGAGGGATCTCGCCATGGTAGACAAGACACCTCTATGCGGCTCTACGCGGAAGTCACGCCTCTACCGGGCTCTACCGAGACACCGCCACCTCTACCACGTGGGGCGGGCTCTATCAGCCAGAAACCTGTTTCCAGATGTGGAGTCGCTTGGGAGTCGCACTGGCAAAGTCGGTCGCGTGGTGGGTTTGTACATAAGGCACCAGCCGGGACCTTTCAGAATCATTACAGAAGCAAACAGCACGCAAGGGGGGCGGGCCACTGCTTTTACCAGCGACATCGAAGTTGCACCGAAAGGGCTGTTCTCCTTTGTGGGCAAATTGCTTGCCTTTGTTTGGAGGGATTTGGCTTAGCCCCTGTCTCTGCCTCTCACCTCTACAGCACTTACACAAAGATGGCCCCCAACAACTGGGCTGGTATGCACCCACCACTATGCCTGCTAAAGCTGCTTTCCTTGGTTCTCATGCTCCTCCCCTCCTACCTCGGCCCTACTCTACATCTGCGAGCGCGACGCTCCGCGGCTCCTGGGTCTTTGAACTTTGTTTTCGTCATCACCTACGGCCTGTTCACCATAGCTTTGCTCCTCGCGGGCTGCAAATCCGCTATCCAGCCGTCCCCTCCCCTGCCACCTCATCGATCCCCTCGCCGTCTACCTCGTCATCCTCATCAGCTTTCGTTTGTCTCAGTATTGTATATGTATCCTCTGTGGTCACCACACTGCCGATCCCCGCTCACAGTCCGCCTTCCAGACGAATGCCCCTTCGCCAACCCGCATCCCATAAAGGCACTGTTCTGGGTGGGCTTCGTCATCCTCGGCGTCGGGGTCACGTTCTGGAACTCATGGCTGCACATGGTGGGGCAAGCGGACCGCCTCATCCCCTCCATTAGTGTTGTTCAAAGTTGCTCCTACTTGTGTTCCTACTTGTGCTCCTACTCGTCTCCTACTTGCCATTTTACAGCCAAAATGTCAAAAACGAAGGAAAAACTGGACTGAGTAGGAAACCAAAAAGGAGCAACTTTGAAACCACCCCCCCTGTATTTTTCAAGTAGGAAGCAAGTAGGAAGACTCTCCTACTCCAAAACACTGCCAAAATGCAAGTAGGAGAGCAAGTAGGAGCCCTTTTTTTGCAAAAAGGAGCCTTTTGGCCTCCTACTTGCCTCCTACTTGTGCTCCTACTCATGCTCCTACTTGTTGTAGGAAGGCAAGTAGAAAAGTGAGTAGGAGCGCGAGTAGGAGGAAAGTAGGAGCAACTTTGAACGACACTATTATCTCGCCGGCTTCTCTACCGGGATATTCAACCTCGCACGCAGTATACCGCGTTCATTTCCCAACAGTTTCTATTGCTAAATCGCTCGCCAGGCGCGGACGCGACGGAAGAACCCGCAGCTCCATCCGCATGAAACCAGCGGACGAAGCTGTCTTATTAGTGTTGTTCAAATTTGCTCCTACTTTCCTCCTACTCGCACTCCTACTCACTTTCCTATTTGCCTTCCTACACCAAGTAGGAGCATGAGTAGAAGCATAAGTAGGAGGCAAGTAGGAGGCCAAGAGGCTCCTTTTTGCGAAAAAAGGGTTCCTACTTGCTCTCCTACTTGCATTTTGGCAGTGTGTTGGAATAGAAACTACTTGCTTCCTACTTGCAAATACAGGGGGGGGGATGGTTTCAAAGTTGCTCCTTTTTGGTTCCCTACTCAGTCCACTTTTTCTTTCCTTTTGACATTTTGGCTGTAAAATGGCAAGTAGAGACGAGTAGGAGCGCCTTCCTACTTGTGAGTTTAATTGAAGTTTTGGTTTCAAAATGACGAGTAGGAGCAATTTTGAAACCCCACCCCCGCTAATTTGCGAGTAGGGAAGCATGTAGGAAGACTTTGCTCGTGGGAAAACCTCAGAAACACAGCCAAAATGCGAGTAGGAGAGTGAGTAGGAAGCGCGAGTAGGAGAATTTCTGCAAAAAGGGGCCTCCGCCGCTCCTACTGCCCCAAACTCTCCTACTCACTCTTCCTACTCCTCTTCCTACAATAGTGTCGTTCAAAATTGCTCCTACTTGTGCTCCTACTCATCCTCCTACTTCAGCTCCCACTTCTTATTTCTCGGTCGAAAATGCAACTTTTTCTTTTGGGTGAAATCTAGTCCATCTGAAATGTTATTCTGCACCTCCCAGTCAATTTTAAGCCATATATTTCAAGCCATTATTGCATGACAAGGAGTAGGGGGTTTGACTGTGACGATGAGTAGGAGCTTAAAATGTGCAACTTTGAAACCTCCCCCCTCCCAATTTGCGAGTAAGAGATTAGTAGGAGAACAAAAATGTTGTAAATGTTTTCTAAGGTTTAAAAGGCCAAGGAGTTGGTTCTATAGGTCAGTGTATGTAGAGAAATGCTACAACGTCTTGAAAAAATATCGGGGTAAAGAGCAATAGTCATTGAAAAGGAAATTCAAGTAGGAGAAATTTTGCAAAAAGGAGCCCCCGAGACTCCTACTGGTAAAATTCTCCTTTTTGCACCTCCTACTCGTGCTCCTACTCGGAGTAGAAAAACGAGTAGGAAAGCGAGTAGGAGCGTGAGTAGGAGACCGAGTAGTACAACTTTGAACGACACTGATGAGTAGGAGATAGAGTAAGAGAGCAAGTAGGAGCAGATTTTGCATTTATTCAATGATACAATCCTCTCAATCGTTCCTTTGCTTAAGATCAGCCTTACAGTAAATGATTGGTTAATAACCGTATCCGTTACTACAATACCGAGCGCGACCCCAAACCCCTCGATCAAGTTGCTAATGTTGCGGCATCCATCCATATATCCCGGAAGCCCAAGCTCTATCTAGTCCACATCCTCATACACCACCGCCTTCTCTATATCGCTGAGCGTGATATTGCTTTTCTCGCACAGGCTCCGGAAAACACCCTCGCTCTGGTTGAACAAGTTCAAGGGGGTGTCGAATTCCTATAGCGTTAAGAATGAGATGAGGAGACGCGATGGGATAAGAGTACGCTTACAGCGATCCGCCCGGCATCGAGGACTTGACAAGAGATCAGTTAGAATTCGAAGCCTACGAGAGCAGAGTGAACGCTACCCACCGAGAATACGATCATATGAGACGATTGTGCGCAGGCGATCTAGCCCAGGGACTCAGCGAAGACCGGGATACGAAAATTACAAATAGACACACGCGCAATGCAGATAAGGGTGCGGTCCCGGAACTGCGTCTGAATCGTCCGCTGTATTTTGTTGTCCGTCTCCAAATCGACCGACGCCCTATATATCCCCACCATATCAGCCAGCAGCAGCGAAGACGAGGGATGCGGGACAACGACAACGTACGTAGCTTCGTCGAGAATGACCACCCGCGAGTCCTTGACCAAGGCGCGTGCGAGACTCAGGAGACTGCGCTCGCCGACACTGAGGTTGGCACCATCGGCTTCGATGACGCTGTCCAAAGTCAGTCGGTGCGCCGAAGCTGAGACGTCCAAGTCGGTGGCGTTGGGGGTGGAGGGGCGTGTCTCGACGAGATACGAGCGGCGGAGGGCGTCCCAGAGCCGCGTATCGTCGTATTTGGAGAAGGGATCGAGGGCGGTGCGGACGGTGCCTGGAGTGTCGAGTTAGTGAAGGCGTTATTTTTTTAAGTGAGGATATACGAACCACTGAATAAAGTCGGCTCCTGCGGAATAATCGCGATATTCGACCTCAAATCCGTCAGTCCTAAAAAAGGCGGCACGTCAGCCACTATCCCCCACCACACAAACTCTCTCACTCACCAATCTTCCCGATATCCACGCTACGCCCAGTCAGCCAACATCCCGCCTGAATCGGAACATGACTGCCACTCACCCATCAACCACAATCTCCCCCTCATATTCCACGATGCGCAGGAGACACAGTGTAAGTGACGACTTGCCCGCGCCCGTCCGCCCCACGACGCCGATCTTCTCCCCGGCTTTGATGTCCAGCGAGATCCCGTGCAGGACGTTGGGGAGGCCCGGGCGGTACGCCATCGTGACGTTTTTGAACTGAATGGCTCCAAGCGCAGGCCATTGCGCGGGTGGTTTGTGTTCGGGCGTACTCTCGTGGGCGGCTTCTTTGGGTACGACATCCCCGCGGGCGTAGTGGACGACTGGGAAAAATGAGGACTTCGAGGAAAAGGATTGTGGGGATCATACCTCTTTCCACAGAGTTCATGTAATTCTGGCGGCGTCGTTAGTTTGGGGTCATTGTCGACCGTAGATTGCTGCTTACTTCCACCTCCGCGGAAAGCCTCGTAGTGACCGCGAACATCTGAGTCAGCGATGCTGCAAGTTTTCAACACCGTCAAATCCAGCACCGAGCAGGCAGGGACAAACTCACTTGTATATGTCAGGATCAACCCAATCTCCGCGGGACTGATCCCAGAAACACCGACGGCCGCGAAGATCGCCACCTAGGCTCGATTAGCTCTTCTATCCAACGGGAAAGAATGCAAATTATGTACCAAAAAGACAAGAATCGACCCAAGCGCATCGAGCCGCACAGCAAGCCACCTATATCATTCAATCAAATCAATTCCGTTTCTCGGCAGCACACTCAAGCCTGATACCCACCGCTGATTCGTGACCGTCAAGAACAGCGCGCGGTTCTCGAGATCGATGTAGTACTTGTTATCCTCTATGAATCGCGCGATCTCGCCATAGCTGCGAATCGTCGGCAGCCCTGCGCGCCGTCAGCTAAGCCAAGAAAATAGAAAGGGCTCGATGCGGAGCGAGTACGCACCAGTGAGCGATTCCGACAGATGCGCGTAGAGGATCGAGCGCAGCATCGAGTCGAGGCGCTTCATCTCGAGGGCGCTGGCGCGGTAGAAGGCAGCGAAGTAGCCGAAGCCGAACATGATCAGGACCGCCGCGACGACTGGGCAGGGCGGAATCATCAGCGGGGCCATGAGTGCGGATGACGGAGGAGCTACGCACTGAAGTAGTGCTCGAGGATGGTGATGACGATCACGGAGCCGAAGACGCCGGCGAGTACGATGATGACTGTGCGAGTTAGCTAGAGGATCGGCTTCATTCTCGGTGAACGTACACATTCGCATGGACACTGAGGACGGGCAAAGTCAGTACACTGTTGGAGTATTTTCAATCGAGGCGCACTTGGTAGCGAATTATCGATGGCTGTGGCGAGAGAATGAGGACAAGTCATGCGTTGAAGCGATGTGCGTACTATCAATGTCTTTACCGAACTAGGCAGTAGAAAATAATGAGAGCGAGCTCGAAAACCGCAGAAGTTGAAACCTACAATACTGATTATCCGTCCCATGGGCTGCGACAGAGTTAAACACCGGGTCCGCCAGCGAGAGGAGACGTACGATGGTATCTGGTAAAGTAAACCGCAACGTGAGCCGCGAACGAATTCCAGAAAGCGAAAGACACCCACCAAAGAACGACATCGGCGCATGGAATATATTCAAAATCGCCTCATGGTGGAGATTCCTCGACACCTCAACCGCGAAGATGTCCATCAAGAGCCCCCTAGCAACCTCATCCCAATCAGCCGGCGCACCAAGGATAATAACCAGGGAGAGGGAGGGGACGCACAGGAGATACGTGAACACCGCCTGCGCGATGCCGAGTAGCGCGTAGAGCACCTGGTAGAACGTGAACGACTTGTTGAACGTGTCGTCTTGCCACCACACGAGCGCGTACGAGTTGGCGACCTGCGCGCCCTGCATGAGAACCGCTGCGAGGACGACGGGCGGCACCGTGAGCCAGCCGCCGCCCGCTTTGAGGTAATAGCCGTACACTGAAAAGTCGTCAGTTCTCTGGCAAGAAAGGGAAAACGGAGGAAAGAATACGCACCGCCCCACGAGACACCCCCGGTCGTGCGATGCTCCTTGACAATAAGCCTCCCCTCAATCTTCCCCGTGCCCTCCGCCCCCGCAGACTTGGCTTTCGCATCCTCCACCGTAACAACCTGTACCTGCCCTTCTTCCTCCTCCTCCCCCTCCTTCTCCGTTTGCGCCTCCCTCCCCCCAAACTCCCGATCCAGCCTGGCGAACTCCCCGCCCCTATCAATCAACTCCTTATACGTCCCCGCCTCGGCAATGCGCCCGCCATCAAGCGTGTATATGTAATCGCACTGTGAGAGGAAGTGCAGCGCGTGCGTGACGAGCAGCACGGTCTTGCCCTGGGCAACGAGCCCCTGGATCGCGCTGTGGAAGAGCGCCTTGCCGACGTTGGCGTCCACCGCGGAGAGCGGGTCGTCGAAGATGCAGATCTCGGCGCCGTAGTAGAGCGCGCGCGCGATGTTGACGCGCTGCTTCTGCCCACCCGATAGATTAATCCCCTTCTCCCCGCTGCACCCAAAAAAAATCAGCCCCACCCAAATCTCACGCGCCTAAAGAAAAACACGTACATCTCCGTCAAATCACCATCCGCAAGCAACTGCAAATCCGGCAACAAGCACGCGTCTTCCATAACGCGCCAATACCTCTCCTCCTCCCAGGCCTGCCCGAACAGCACGTTGTCGCGCTACCGCCACCCATTAGCGTCAGCGTTTTGAAAACAAAAATGAAACCGAAGACGAGGAAGCAAGGAAAGGAACGAAACGAAAAAGGGAGGAAGAAAGGAAGGAAGCACTTCACTCACAAGCGTCGCATTCTGAATCCACGCCGCTTGCGGACAATACGCCACTCGCCCTCCAAACCGCCACCCGCCCTCCACGCAGCGCATGTCCCCCACGAGTCCCTGCAGCAGACTCGACTTACCGCTCCCGACGCGCCCCACGATCGCCGCGAGCGTGCCACGCGGGATCGAGAGCGTGATGTCGCGGAGGGCGAAGGGTTCCGTCTCTGCCTCCCCTCCTGTGTCTCCCTCTTTCTCATCATCATCCTCGTCGGCGCGCTTCCCCTTGTCTTTCTCGCCCTTTCCTTTCTCCCTCGCCTCCTTCGCCTCAGCCTCCTTCGCAGCGTCGGGGAACGCCTCCCACACCCACGACGCGCCCTCCACCCTCACCGCGTCCGTCATTGCGGGGTCGACGACAAACGCGTCGCCCTCGCGGAGCTGCGCGTGGAAGACGACGGAGAGGCGCGTGAGGGCGTTGCGCGCGTCGGCGATGGCGCTGAGGGCGCGCGGGAGGAACATCATTGGTTGGCGGAGGAGCTGTGTGCGGGGTTAGCATAATAGAAAAAAATTAGGATAATGGGAGGGGAAGTGCAGAGCGCGCGCGCAGACGCCAAGGTAGAAACGCGGAAGGGTTTGGGGAAGAGGGACATTGCGCATGCGCGGTGGGTAGAATAGAATAGGGGGGAGGAGCGTAGAAACGATTTAGGAGGAGAAATGGGCCCGGAGGAGGTTCTAGGTAAGAAGTATACGTGGGAGTGATGCAGGATTGGGGAGGGGAAGCATCGCGTCGCGGTGATATGCGCGGATACGACAAATTCGGAAGGGCAGGAGGAGGGAAGGAAGAACGCATCGGGCGCGTGCATAGACATGAAGTATACGTCGGGATGATTCAGGATTAGGAAGAAAGAGCAGGGAGGGGGAGGGGAAGGGCAGGCGTATCGCGCATCACACATACATCAAAATGAGGTAGGAAAAAAGGAACGGGCGGGAGGGGAGGAGGGAGGTAAGAGCGCATCGCGTGTAGGGATAGGTAGGAATGATTTAAGCAAAAGGAAAAGCGCTCGCGCATCCACGATCCCGAAAAATACATCCCCAGGCTTTTGCCCAAACGCGAAGGACGAGGGACGGAAAAACATAGGACGAGAAGGAAAACAACGCTCACCTGAAACAGCGAAAAGCTCGCAAACACGACCGCGACGTCGAACTCGCGCGAGGTCTCGGTGTAGGTCACGAAGGCGAGCGTCGCGGCAAGGACGGGGAGGGAGAAGGCCATCGCGATGCTGCGGAGGAGACAAGGAGAGTCAGTGAGAATCGGCGAGCGTTTACATTGAGGGGAAAAGGAAACGAAAAGAGTGGGGGGGAGCGCGAGGCCTCGAGTCACGCGGACGCTCGGGGAATGAAAGGAAAGTAGGAGTAGAGGAGCGGACACGCACTTGGCCGACTGTGAATGCTGTATCCACCGGATTCCCCCCAGCTCCTTCTTCCTTATGTCGAATATCCCTTTGGACCCACATCTCGTCAGCTCACCCGACTCGGTGACTCAGCGTATGAAGGGAGACTCACGCGCCAAAAAACTCCCCTCATAGCAAAACCACTTCACCACTCTCATCGCGCCGAGCACCTCCCCCACCGCCTGCGCGCGCGCGTCGGTCCACAGCATGCTCCCGCGGCGGAGCGCGAATTGGTTGGCCATGATGCGCTCTTGGATGGGGATGATGAGGAGGAAAAGGGCGAAGCCAGCGAGGGCGGAGGGGCCGAGCTCGACGAGGAGGATTATCAGGCAGACGGTTACTGCGCGGCGTTAGTCTGTGTCGTATAAAAAGAGAGGGAAGGAACCTTGGATCGGCGCGGTCCACGCCGCGTGCTAGAGTGCTCATCAGTAACGGAGAGAGATGAAAGGAGGACGGAAGGCACTCACGAACCACTGGGCACACGCGTCCACCCTACTAACATCCGTGCTCACATGATTCAGCACCGCGCTATTGGAGAGCCGCGTGCGCGCCTTGGGCGTGAGCTGCACGGCGCGCCGGTAGAGCGCGCCTGTGAGTGCCGTGCGCGCGAGCACGCCCGTCGTCATCGAGCGGAAGAAGAACTGTAAACACAAACCGCAAATCAGCATTAGCAGTGAATAGAAGGTGGGCGGGCAGCGGACCTGGTGCTGGCAGATGCTCGCGACGACGATGACGCAGAACAAGCCAATAGCCATCCCAACGCCGTTCCCGATGTTCGCGGGCGTCTCCCCGCGCTGCTTCGCCAAGGCGCGTGCCTTGGCGAAGTTGATGAGCGCCTTGACGAGGAGGGGCCCCATTAGCTGCGAGGTGTCGCAGACCACCTGTGCGAGTGTCAACGAGGATCCCCGATTTCAGGAGAGGATGGACATACCTTGAACGCCCCGCCCCGCCAAAACAAATGCCCTAGCACATCATTAAGCGCCCACGCAAGACTCGCCTCCCTCCTCCCCTCCCCCTCCTTCCACTCCCTCTCCAGCCTTTCCCGATCCCTCCCTGGCAGCGCCCACCCCACCCTCCGCCACACCCCCGGCCCCACCTCCCCCCTTTCCAACCGCGCATTCCACGTCCCCGCCGCCTCCACGCGCCGCGCCCACGCCACGTCGAGCGCGCCTGCGAGGAACCCCGCTTCCTGCTCGGGGCCCATGCGCCACAGGTCCGCGGCCTGCAGCGTACGTTGATAGCCGAGCACCATCATCGGCGTGATCCACGTATAGGTGAGGCGCGAAAGGAGCGACGCGGTGACGTACGGGCTGAGCGGCGCGTCGGCGAGCGAGGTGCGCGGGGGCGGGGGCGGGTCGCGCGGGACCCTGTGAACCACTGAGTGAGTCCAACGTGGCCATTGAGTGAGTATATGGAGACTCACCAGATCTGCCACCACCGCTGCCGGAACCGCACGCGCTCCGCCCCACCGTCGAGCTGCAGCTCGCGCCCCCCTCCTCCTCCCGCTTTCCCTCCCTCTTTCTCTTTCTCGTCCCCCTTTCCCTTTGCGACTGTAGCCTCATCCGAGTCCGATCCCTCGCTGGTGCTGGTTCGTGCAGGCGTTGACATCCGTTCCTTCGTCGTGTAGTCAACTCGCGGAGGACGCGTGGAGAACTTGCGGCGGACGCGTGGAAACCGTGGTCCTTTAAAGAACGCAAGGAACGCCCGCGGCCCGTCGCCACCGAGGCAGTAAAGATGTTACAAAAAGGGACGAGGTATGTTATCGCCGGATACCATCCGCCCCACATGCGGATTCGCCGCGATCGGCTCCTCGGCATCAACGGCGCCCTATCTTCACTCAAAGACTCAAAATTCCTCACTCGCACTGCGGCTCGTCATGAATGATGCGAGTCTCCCTCTGTACACCCACGCATGAATCCAAGCTCAAAGCACAAACAAGTATTGAATCGCTACAATCTAGACAGCGCACACGCACGGAAGCGCCCCGGAAGCTGACTCACGCCGCTTACGCACTGGGCGGGAACGACCCGCCCGCATTCTCCCGTCGGGAATTGCTAAATTTGCGCGTAAGTAATAGCTAAAAACAGCGCGGGCGTTGTCAAAATAAAAAGGCGCTCGTCGGGAGACAGCCGCGCTATACGGGGACGAGCGTGGGAAGCGGAAGGGACCCGGGGTTCGCGTCAGGAGGCTGAATCCTCCAGTCATTGAGTCGCCGGCGGCTGCAATAATAAATCCAAAATAGATCGAGGAATAATAGAAGGGGTAATGGTAAAATTATAGATAGCCTGACGCACGATCTGACGTTGCCAAGGGTTGAATATCAAGAATTTCGGAGATATGAGCAAAAGAAGAAGGGGGGACGAGAGCATCTGGAAATAGACTCCGAGGACGGAAGGAAGGCACGCGAAGTAAAGGAAGGAAGACAAAAGAGACGCTGAAGCAGAAAGAGACGCCCGTGACATCAATGTGATATCGTGACAACGCGTACACGTGTCGGGGCACGCGATGGATCTCACGTGACAGGCGCGTCGCGTCGGCTCGTGGTTTTACTCAGACCACATGATCTGGCGGGCCCACACGGGTGAATGCAATGCTGAGGCGTCGCCATGGCCAGATCTTGCGCTCCCCTCCGGGATGAGATGCGAACGTTATTTACCCAGAGCCCAGGGGAATCAGATCGCGCGCTGAGATTAATATTTAAAGTGGGTAGGGTCGACGAGCGGTACAGCCTCTATCAGTTCAGTTTACCCCTTTGCGATTGTATTTCCGGGAATGATCGATCCCGGGCTGCTGGAAGGGGTCTTGCAGAATTCTGAATTGCTGTATACATACACTGTATTAAGACTGGTATATGTCAGGTTAGATATGAGAATGTAGGTTATTGTACTTGAGAGGGAATTCTACGACCTATTCACTGAGGCCAAGGGTGAGTAGAATTGATTGGAATTAGCTCTGCTGCGTTGTGAATGGCGCTTGTGAGTTGAATGTGTGGAATCAGTCACCAAAGCCAGCGTTTCCATAGAAGGGTCTACTTTGCGGCATAAGGAACTCTGCACAGGGGCCGGGTAGTACGATGGATTCACGTGCCTTCAAAATTGATTGCTACTCATCACTCATCAACGCGCCTATACATATCCGTGCTCCAACTTTCAGGTCCAAGCATTTCCGATTTCTGCATGCCAGTGGTCGATTTCGTTCAACGAGTAGTTCAAACGGATTATTTGTTCTTTCTGGTTACCGCTGGTTCACCGCTTATGTTGCTATTATCCAGATATTTTGGTAACTCCATGCTGACATGGCCAGGACATGTGCTTGGGTGTTTGGAGCACACAGAGTCGGAGTCGCTCAGACTGCACAGCCATCGGGTTTTTGGGATTGGTCAGAGAATGGGGGAATAGGGCTGGACGATTATGATTAAATACTAGCTCGGGTCGTAACTAAAATTCGGCGCACCCGCAGCCCTGCGGCTTCGAGGACTGTTTGATGCATCCTCCGCTGGCATACTGACCATCATTGTTCGCTGATCCCCTCACGCTTAATCTCTTATAAACAGACGGTACAACGGTCAACCGTACAACAAGATTCGCTCGTACCTCGCGATGTTATTCATGGGCAAGGACAGATGGGCTACTGGGATGAGCCAGATTACCTGAGCACAGAGAGGGAGTTGGAGGTCTTCGGTGAGGCTAATATGTGCTCATGCTCTCGCTCTGTCGCGCACGTCGAATGTGTTCGGCCGGGTTCATTGTTCGGAAGGTGTGTAGCGGACATCCTTATCCCGGGACACTGCGTCTCTTTTCAGCCCCGATAGCGCGCGCACCTGCAATTCATTATCCACTCAGAGTCCTGGTCAGCCCGACACCGGCTCGACTCGAGATCCGAGCATGGAGTTGGATGCACTTTCTCCTCACTTGTTTTACCCCACCTGCAGTGCTGGCACGAGCCCAACCCTTCGAACACACCGCTCAGCTCCAGTATTGGAACTTAAGGGGTTAATAAGGGTAAATTTTGTTCTTAAGGCCTTGAGTCTTAATAATGTCTTAATATTAAGGGTATATTAAGACTTAAGTTAAGGGTAGGCCATTTTTTCTATCGCTACTCTACGGTATCAGTCTTCATAGTCGTCGCTCGAGCCTTCCATTTCCCCGTCATCGGGCTCCTCGTCCAAATGTTCAGCTGCCAAAAATTCTATCATCAGTTCTTCCCTGGTAAACCGACGCCGTGGGGGTGGCTGAAAAGGGCGCTTGATTACCCCTCCAAAGAGCTTCGATAACGGCCGAGGGAAAAACTTGGGTGGCCGGTCCCATGCGCGTAGTTAGCTCCGTGAGTGCTTCACCATCGTCTGGAAGTTCGCATGCCCCAACCATCCATTTCCGATGAGCCTTGCGCCAGGAACGGGTGGAATTGATGAACACCGCACGCGACCGGACATTTCCTGTCTTCATCACTATCGTCGATTAAAACGGGCGCAGATGCCGGGTGATGGAGCTCACTGCAGCCCCGACAGTATGTGTCATGATGGGACAAGTTGTGCTTTTTTCCGGGGTAGAAGACGGTCTAGAGAGGCCCCCTGGTGGGCGGCATGATGTGCGACAGCGAGCGAAAAAATTATGTAATGCCATCATTAAGACTTAGTTAAGGCTTAACATCGGCCGAGACTGATGTTAAGACTTAATATTAAGGGCTTACTAAGTCTTAACTTAACTTAACCCTTAACCCTTAATGCCAACACTGCGAGTCAGCTCTGCTCCAGCGTGTTCCGCGCCTGCGACCCCCCTTGAATCCGTGATGAAACTACTGCAATCTCCGATTTTGCTCGTAATGGAGCCTCGGGCCTTCCTCCTCCGAATCGGAGTTCGTCCTCCTAATCGCAACAACTAGGACTTCAAAAATTGAGCCTTGAAGGACTTCGAGACCAATAGCGCAGGTCTTTTCAGACAGGCAAATCTACGTCGATTAGGGTTCAATTGAACCTGAGTATAGCAGACAATATTATTCTCATACTGCCTCTGCCTTCGCCCCGTCAGTAGAAATGCATAATATCTCCCCGTTCAGAAACTGCCCCGCCGGCGTAGCGGGTAGTACCTGAGGGGCAGCCCGAGCGCGAGGTTGTGGTTTCGCACGACTCTCGCCATTCGAGTCAACACTGTATCCTAGTCCCACCCGGACGGCAACGAGGGTTGGGGCAATTCCCTGGACAAGGCACAGTTAGGGTAGAAGCGGATGGAACCGATCTACTCACTACTAATTGACCCAGGATGGAACCGCTGAACATTGGCCGGCAGTGGTCAGCAGCACAGTCGAGCTCGCGGGGATAATCTCACAGCATTGTTAAGTTGGAACTCAACGGCGACGACGATAACCGCGCCAACAGAATATACAGCGCCGGACTCCAGACTGAGCATTGTTAGGGCAAAAGGTGATTACGAGCTTCGTACCCATATCATGGCACACGCATTGTGGTACCTCTTCGCCACCTTCGGTCCCATGAGCAACCGAGCCGCGCGTTGTTGCTACCAGATCCGACCGACTGAGGAAGCAATGCAATTTAGCGCGCGCCTGAGAAGTACCGAACAGGGGGTCGACCAACCAGTTAACCCCGTCAACACGAGAGTCGTGAACAACGACATTGAAATAGATACGAAGAACAAAGATCCCAGCTTCAGATGAGGACCGGCCCCTACGGCAATGGGAATACCCGAGAACTGGGCCAGTGAATCGCCCACTTCGACTGATATTCGAACACTCACCCGCGACAGCCACCGTCAGAAGTGTGGGAAAGATGATGATCTTGCGTCGAAATCCCAGATTGCGTAGCAGCGAAATATCTGTGAATGATGAGGGACGCAATTGGGATGTCTTGCTGAGCCGTATGAAAATTGTATCTGCAATCACACTTCGGTGCAGCTTAATGATATATCCAGCCCCCCCTGAAAACAGTGTACGCACTTGCTTGAAACATACACTGCGTTCGCCGCAAAATTGACACCTAGATAGGCGTTGAAGTCGTTAGCAAAGGCCGAGGAGGACGCTTCCTGATCATTGTCGACGTTCAGCATCCTAGTATGGAGTGCGGCTTGGAGCTCGAGGCCGCAATGACAGTGCTGAGAATGAAGAGTTTGATAGTTAACACGGTCAGGAAGCCATGATTTGTCATTCCGCGAGTACGGAGGACGTGGACGTAAAAACTAAACATGGCCAGATAGGCCCCTGGAACGGTAAATTTCAGCCCGGGGCCACAGACGGTGGGGAAAATGAATTCGCCGTTACCATGGAGGAATAACTCGGCCTTATCCCATCATCGAGGTAAGAGACGGACTACGCGGATTCCGAAAACTCACTGCGGTGATCGACCAGGCGACTTTGATGTCATTGATTACGGAGTGAACAGTGCCAATGGAGAGAGAAGACATGAGGGCATGGGAGAGTGTATCGCTGTTCGATGTAACCAGCTGATATAGCGGCCAGCGGTGAGATCTCCACAACACAGCCATGACCAGTTTGTTCCGGTGCTTGTAAAATCAAGGTGGCAGAGGGATGATCGTCATCGACCGCACACAGCCCATACCGCGCAAGTGAAACATCTGCGCCCCTTGGGCCTTGTGGGGCTAAGGGATCACGATCGGTACGAATAAGAGTTGTAATTTGATGGGAATGGTGTTATGTAATCACATAACAGCAGCGCCAGCGGACATGAAGGAAAGGGGGAAGATGAAGGAACCGATTCTGAACGTGTCGTAAGATCAGGATGTACCTCGATGGAGGGGAAGCATCGAGAAGGGGCGGAGCTGCGTCCCAGGATCTGAACGGGCAACGGGAAAATCAGGGCAGTGAGTGGATACAATGGATTGTAAGGACGCCATCGGGCGTAAATGACGACCAGCTTCAGCGCTTGAGACAAGGTTGAGAGGGACCAGAGTAGTAAACCGGCTAAGTGACGCAGACCAGCTCAGAGTCGGCGCTGGCGAAGGCCTCGACGTAACAAACGTAGTCTCTCCTAGACAGACACTTCAACATACGCAGCTCGTACCTCGCTTGTTGAACAAACGTCCATCGACATCGATGGGCGCACGCTGGGCGCAGGAGTAAAGGACGGAAAATCGGTTCCGGCCCCCGAACTTTGATCCGTCTGTTCGCTTGTCAATCCCAGCCATTCCCAGGCTCTCTTCCTTGCTCCGCTCTCCTTCAGCCAGTGCTCCTCAAAACCCCCACTCCGGGGCGATATCCAAGTGAACGCAGGTCCAAGAATAGTAGGGGTCAAGCCTACGCGTGCAGTCGTGCTCCGTCAGCTCACATTGGGCCTAGGCTATTGATCAAACTAAGGCTCCAACCGTTTTTGTTTTCAAACGTTTGTAAACGGATTAATAATCCTTTTAGTTTACGGGCCTTGTTAAACGCTTTGCAAACAGTTTAAAAACGGTTTAAACGGTAATATTTGCGGGCATTTTCAACTGACTATGTACATTGATTCACTGTTCAGTTTCACTCATAAACTATGTACATATGCCTGAGAATTCAATTTGAACACCAATTCAAGCTGGTTCTATGCCGCACATGGCCTCACGCTCGGTTCAATAGCAACTCCGGTCATCTCTGACCTCGGTGTCCCGAAGGCAGTACATCTACATTGGGAGAGCCCGCTGATCTGTGCAGGCCAACATGCTGCTGAACTTATGCGTGGAATTCGCAAACGGTGAGGGACCCCAGTTTCTTCATTGAAGTCAGAACTGCGGTCTTCCGCACCCAATAAATATATCTTGTTAAATATCTGTTTTTAAACGGTTTACAAACGTTTGTAAACGTTTTGGATTTTTTAACCGTTTAGTTTACGGGCCTTCGTAAACGAAAACTAAAAGGTTGGAGCCTTAGATCAAACTGTAACTGGTCACCGACTTGATACGGATCCGCCCCCACGGCAGCGCCATGTTCACCGCGCGCTCTTGGGGCTTATCCCTCGAGCTTTCAGTGTCAGCGTAGTGTGACCGATTAACCCCGACGTCGGACTTGTTCCGCCGATCAAGCCGACGTGACACAATATAATGCGCTCAGCTTGCCGCTTACGACCACCCACTATTCTTGGAACATCGTCCACTAGGGGAGCTCAAAGTAAAAGTGCGCCGGACGCTTTTGCGCTTTTCACGCCGGACGCTTTTCGTCATGTGACCCGGAAGTCGCCGGCGCCGCATTTTTCTTTCGTCCATACCACATCCTCATAATAGATTACCACTGTCCTTACTGTGCTCAGCTCTGACCTACCTCTCTCTCTCTCTCTCTCTAATTCATAACTGATGGTCAAGAAAAACACAGTCCCAGTGTCACCCCTCCATCGGTCGCCGCGGAAGTACAAAAACAAGCGACAGACTGTCAAGGCTGTCAAAGATGCGGAGCCTGCGCCTCCACCTGGGGCAGACGGCGGTAAACTCCTCTGGCTCCTGATTCGGCAGTTGGAAGATGAGCAGAACCGATTGGTTCTTTTCGGGAAGCAGTCCAAAGATGAGGTGCGTCGCAGTACTGTCCTGGATTTCCACCTGGCAGACACATACCTACAGAATACCTCCGAAGAAACCAAGATCTCGGTGTTCCAGAGGATCGGTAGCGTTGTTTTACCCGAGCAACATGATCGAGGAGAAATATGCAGAGCCGCGGAAACGCGCACACTCCCCTGAAGCCGGTAGCTCAAGAATGCGAAGCCGACTCTCACGCGATGATACATCCTCCCCAGCCTTCGGATTTTTCAGTTCCTTCTGAGAAAATGCTCTTCAATTGATACCCACTTCGAAATTCGCTTTTATTACTCCCATTTTAATCAAACTGTCTGTCTACCTATCTTTGCTGTTGCTGTCAGTATTCTAGTAGTTTGTCTCGCAATCTACATCGCTTCGCTTCACCATCCTCCTTTATTATAATCGAGCGGGTCATCCCTATGGACGAAAGAAAAATGCGGCGCCGGCGACTTCCGGGTCACGTGACGAAAAGCGTCCGGCGTGAAAAGCGCAAAAGCGTCCGGCGCACTTTTACTTTGAGCTCCCCTACTGTGTTGAGGTCGAAGCCGTTGGCGCGTCGTCGTGGTATGAAACAAGCAGTGGAACCCCTGTATAAGACAACAAACAAATGCCTAAATACCCGGAATGACGGCCCGTGATCACCTCCTCAACACACTGTGTGTCTATTGAGCTACGCCACATGGATCAGCATCCTTCCCCGACGGAAATCTTGTGATCAGAACGGAGAGCAAAATTCTCCCGCGCAGCGAGATCTAAGTATCCTAGCGTGCCCGAGCCAATATTTTCCGGGAGATGGTCGCATTTCCACAGCAGAAGACCTGGTGGGCGGAGATAATGGACGGTGGTCATGTGCTTCACCTGGACGACTCCTCGGCGGATACCGAACCATTTTTAAGGGCGATATTTGATTCTAGGCAAGTTCTTACTACCACGACGCGGTGCTCTCGCGTAGAATTGTTTCCGCAGCTACTTCATGCCGGCGCCCGACCCCGTGGAAATGTATATGGTTCTTGGGATATTTCTTCTTTCCAATAAATACGACATCTAATCCAATGGAACCGACAAGGACATGCTGTCCACCACATTTGGACCAGTTAATAAGTCGGGGGACGCGAAATACGGAACCTCTCGCTGCAAGCATGTGAGTCCCTATATCCAAGGCGTGAGGTTCAGTTTTAATAACTGAGGTGCACAACCTCCAACAGGGATCATGTGGGATCATGGCTACGTTCCCGTGCGTCCTGAGGTCCGGGAGTTGTGAACAGGTGGGATATCTTCCCCTTGGAAATCATGATTTGAATGCAGCCGCACCGTATATCTAGCATCGGGATGGGCAGATCAATGGCGACTCCATGCAAATGGCAGTGAGCGCTGCACTCTGTCGAGGACACGCCAGGCTGTGCGACCAGCCTCGTTTTACAAGCCCCTCAACACTTGACATCCCACTGATGTGCCGGGCTTGACCGTTCACCCCCACATCCCTCAACGGTTCAGTTCAGTCCTGAAATCCCATGTCAAATTATTGAGGGCCTATTGACCGATTGTTTGTGCCAATGGAGTCCTGGTATCGGCCGCAGGTTTGGGGCAGTCCATTACGATATTCAAACGTTCTATTCTTCAGCCATCTATTTCCATGATCTCATGCTCCCGTTTTTAAGTGAGAAGGAGTTGTATCAGCATGTAAAAATAAAATGACAACTGGCCATCGTCGGTAAAATACCTGCCCTGGCTATTCGCTCCTGCAACTAATTCCCGTATCACCAGAGGTATATGGCGACTGTGGAGAATTTCCTCGCAATTCCCATTGCGATCTTGGGCTGAATATCACCTGTGATCAATCTCGTCGCATCTGGCAACCCATCTAGCTACGCGCAATCCCAGCGCGTACATGGGTCCTACTATAACTGAGATCTAACAGTGCCGGACTCAGAGTCCACGATGAGTCCCAGTCTCATGGCCATGATGTCGACTAAACGCAGAATATTCCAACATCAACGAACTTGCCGGAAAACCCGACACGGAGCTTCGCCGCCTTGAGCAAGATAGTTTGAAGACAACGCTGGCGCTCGAGGAGCTGGTGAGTGGACTGAAGGACCTTATTATAAATTTGCGCACACTCAGGTCCCCGCTGCGACACGTTCCTCCGGAGACTATCTCTACCATTATCTTATGTGCCCATCAAAGCGGCTCCGGGTTTGACTCACTCGAAGTGCCGATCCTCCCCACCCACATCTGCTCGGACTGGCGCAGAATAGCACCCGAACACCTCGGAACTCTGGACGAACTTCAATGTCGTATTCTCGGAGGGACACATTCTGGCCACATCGCTCAGTCGTCTCTTCCTCGACAAATTACGTTCACATCCTGTCACCGGTGCTGTCTGCGGATCGAAGGCTCTTGGGAGTCCCTTCAGTCCTGTCTGGAAATTCAGAGACCGGGTGACGGAAGTGAGAATGCTCGGGGTGTCCATAATCATTCCCTCAAGTCCGTCCTTCCCTGGAATTCCCTTTGGCGGCGTCATTGATGTCTTCTGCTCGGCACCTTTCCTTCGCGACACATTGTTTGATTCAGGGAGAGCCTTGAGCATCCTGGAGTCGCTGTGTCGGCACCTCCCTTGGGAACAAGATTGACGCTGGCAGTCCCGCACCGCGTGTATTTGGCGCGATCTTTTTTTGCCGAGTGTCCAAATTTGCGCTAGTTCCATATCGAGCTGTCCCTCCGGCGAGTCTCTACCCGAGCTCTCGCCATGCATCCTCCGTAATGTTCGGCCGCTCAACATGCTCCCGCCTCCGCGTTCCTTACTGCCTTCACCATTCCGAAGCTAGCATCCCTGACAATCGAGGCGCCCATCGTTGCGTGGGACGCTATGTATGAACGCCTCTCCAAACGCTAGAATTTTTCATACTCTACGCCTATTCTCGGTCGAGATCTCCACCGACGACTTAATCGAACTCCTCTTGGCCCACTGTATCATCGGCCTCTCCGAGTCCATGTGCGCCCTGGACACTCCCCTCTATGTGCCGGAGTGTTCGTCATCAGCGGTGGCCACGCCGTTGCCACAGCTCGTAACCTGCTTTATCCTCGCCACGAGTGGGCTGTTGTGCAGCGGAGAGAGTTTACGGCGATGGTTGAGTCACAGTGGTGGGACGATATGCCTGCGGGACACTCGCCGCCTTCGCGGGTTATTTCTCTGTCGTGGTCGTGCGCTCGCAGTTTCATGGTCCGGATTTGAGGGAGCGAATTGGTGGCCGCAAAGGTGGTGGCACTGGGGGTGCGTAACTGCCCGGATGAATTCTATAGCGAGCTTGGCGTCTGTCACCCGTGAGACTTGTCGAATCACCCCAATATCCAATAACGCACACGTTGTCGTTGCGAGTGGAATCATTGGAGCCGAGGATTCTATAGATATTTGGGTGGGGCCGTGAGACCACCACGGTCGTAACTGGGCTTGTTTCCGCCGCCGTTGTACTATAATTATAATTGAGACGTTGACTTGGATCGCCCGTAATCTCCGCTTCGCCGACGCACATCTTCTGAACCTGATGCTGAGAGTCGTTGGCACGACTTCTGCCGTCTCGCTGATACGTTGAGAATCTAAATTTGGGGATTCAAGTGCATTCCCCCGGGCTCAGAAGCCAGGCTGTTGATTGCGAATTGGGGCGCCTGGTCATTGTCCGATAGCTGTTGTTAGCTTGATGTGGGATCTGAACGTTGTTGATGGTGGGTACAGATAGGGTTGGGCCCATGACTACTTTCTCGTGAGAGTGCATCCCGAGAAGGCATAGGTGTTGCTAGCTAGAAGTGGTATTTTCCCTGAGCTGGACAGCGAAGCAGGAGCCGAAGTGACGTAAACTGGCGGATCCAAGGTTTGCGAATCCCCTGTTGTGGACATTCTGAACATCGATCTTCCCTGAATTCAGACATCGCCGCCATATCACGGTTAATGGTCAGTTCTGGGCTGCGAAATGTGGTGCAAGACCAGAGGGTTGGTCAGCGGCGGAAGGGTAACTGAATCATTCTCAAGACTTAACGTTGTCGCCAGATATGGAGGTTCGGCGTCGCGTTGCCGATGCCGGAACGTAAGATCTACCGGGGATGCCAGCAGGAATGGATTCCGTGATCTAGGTGATTGTCAGAAGGCCGATCAGCTGGCGGTTGCTTGAATGTTCCTGGAAGAGGGTGTCATCCCCGATGCCCTCCGCCGTGAGAATTCGTATCTGGCCATGGGCTGTTTGGAACCGGTCCTGACACCACTCAAACCACGTCCGCACCCGACGCGGCGGGGATTGGACGGAGCTGACCAGGGAAGGCCACAGGGAAGGTATATTTAATTGATTGGAGGCCCGACGTTCCAGGTAGGGGTTCAAACTCAGATGCGGAAAGACTCCGTTGGAGGATATTTTAGCCCCGGAGGGGACCGGCCTCGTTGGAGATCGGCGCCGGGGTTAAGAGGGTCGCAGATGCCAAATGAAAGGCACGTACACGTTTTGTACACGCGTCCAGTTGGCGCCGACATTGGGCTGTGTGATGATTGGAGATAGGATGTGGAGGAGGATGAATGAGTGGTTTTCTTTACTAAACCGAGCACATCCGCAGGCGCCAATCCAGAAGGAGGGGGGCCTCAGGGTAGGGGAAAGTCAAGAGCAAGAGAGTGATTTACACAGAACCACACAAAGCACAGCCATACGTCTGGACTCGACGCCCATGTCAAAAATATGGACTGCCTGGTTGGTTGTAAGCAAGGCACACCCAAGTCCAGTGCGTTGACATTTCATTCATCCAATCAACCAACTTCTCTGCCCTTGGGGCACGTTCCCGCCCTTCTCGACAGCGCACTATACCTGATCCGTATCTTCTCGACGATTTCTTCCGCATTCCGCAGTCCACCACGGGACCACATCTCTTTTCGCCATGCCATACATTTAGATTAATGGCAAGTTCATTCATGTCGACTCGCGAGACCTCGAATTCGTCGTTCTCCTAGACTTCCAACCTGGTGAACCAATCTGAGGATATCCCCGCTCAGACTACGCTCCGCACATCAAGGCATTGTCAACTCATTCTCCAACGATCGGCCCTATGTTTGCTTGGTATCTCGTGTCTAGCATACAGTAAACAGCACCGGTTACTTTTTAAACCGAACAGCAACGTGCCCACTGCGTGGTCGAGGCTCGCTGAAGCACAGGTGCGGCATCTTTTCACTCCCGTGTATATATTGACGACCGCTCTTCTGATCGGGACGCCAACATTCTATCTTTGTGTTCAGCATCCTCATTCGTTGCTCACGGATTTTATGCCTGATTTTACGTTAGACCAGACAAGATAACCCTCATCAGAGATTACTGCCCACACTGCCGTGACGCCTCGGAAAAATCAGTACCGCCGTCTTTCTCAGGATATTCTGGCGTGTACCGCCGCGCGTATCAACATCGTGCCCGAGCGGCACGGAGCTGCTGCCAGATGCCACAGCCATGGAAATCACGGGAATTCCCGAGGCGGGGAGTGCCGAATATGACGACGGGGGAATTTTGGAGCATTTCTCGATGGGTCGCACTCCTGACTTGAGGTGGGAATAACCTATTAGGCGCACAAGCATATTTTCCAAAAAGGGGGGACTGACTCAGGCTGCGGAACACTCCGACCGCTGGTGTTTGACATCCGCACACGTCCCTCCCGTACATTAATCACTCTGCACTTCCTCAAAGTCGACGCGAAAAGTCAGGACAGGCCTGGACAGTGGATATACGACCGACCCACCCATCACCCCGTGGGCTATCGTAGGGAGACACATTCCGGGATTTCTCACTCAACTTCGATTCGAGGCGTCAAATTTGACCGTGGCGTTTCCTGCAATTCCAATTCCGAGCCCCTGCACACAGCATCGCGGTGTCTGGTACATAACGCCGAAGCTACTTATTAATCATATATATCTCTGGCCGAGAAAGGCTTACTAGTGGGTGATCTCCATCGGGAGATATACTTGCTTCCGTACTAAGCACTCGGCAATCGCACATCATGCGCTACGCGTCGTCGCTACCCCTCCCACGGCGCCCCCGCACTTGTTGGGGAATCCCCGCTGCGGCACGATGGCCAGCAAGTGTTCTCGTTGGTAGTGCGTCCTCAGCGGAGGCCCTGTGCGTCAAAAGGCGCTGACAGGCGCTGACCCCCTCTAATTCTTAGATTCAAGCTCAGAAATCCGTCTTCCACGCCGTCAAGATGGACTGGCTGGCTCGGGTCCCGCTGGCGCTGACCTTGTCAGCGGAAGCTGTGCGGTGATGATGGGCCTGGTATTCTGCACTAGAGAAGAAGGAGAAGAAGGAGTTGGCAGTATGCACGCATCCGTCCCCGGCCCGTTTCCAGAGTCCCTCTAGCCCCTCGGACTCCAGGGAGACTCCAGCGCAAGATAGGTCACACGCACTGATATATCGGTCTGTTAGCTCGAGTCGTCCTAGAAATGCAGTTCTACTTATCAAATTGAACGTCACCACCGTCTGACTTTGATAGCCTAACAAAGGGTCGATGTGGCTCGCTTGCAGCGCAATAAAGCTGCAATAGGCGACATATTTTCCGCCGTCCGACACCGCGCACGACACGCAGAGGCGAGCGCCAGGGGGTCCATGCCAGAATTATCGCAATTGAGTTCCCGATTGTTCATACTTGCATTAGAGCGCGACATCGGATTCAGACACATGGATGCCCACTGAATTAGCCGCATTGTGAGCCTCAGAACCTTTGTAAGAATGGCACATTACGGGTAGACCACCAGGTTGAATCGGCGACGTAGCAGACTCAGGGAAACTCTACTAAGCAGGAGTGTGCTGTACTTTCTCTTCGTCATCCAGCCATCGTAAGAACTGGTGCCGTTCGATGACAACGCCTTAATTTTGATCGTCTCCCTCAGCCTGGGAAAGTTGTACGGTAGGCTACACAAGTGCGGCCACGTTCTTAGGGAACGCTCCACAATGCTCGCTGGTTATTCGAGGCACTCCACAACGTGAGTCAGCCTAGATTTGTGAGAGTCGGCCTGGATTTGCCCGTAGGAATGTTTTCAGATGTCCGGTGACCAGATTCCGCCACGGGGCCCAAGCCCTCGGAAGACGCGAGGCTGAGATAATAGATTCGGTCGGGAAGCCGAAGATTGCCAGGAACAGTTCCCATCGGACTAGTTACTGCGACGTCCCGATCCGCATCTCGTGCTCCAATTGGCACCTTCCTTATCTTGATTGCTTGACGCGTCGAGCTCCTGATGAGGGAGCGATGCGATCTTCCACGACCGTTCGTTGGCAAGGGTAATGACTTCATATTAAATTATATCTCCGTTCGTACAGCGATCCTCAGACTCTCATCTCGACGAGGGCGCACCGCGCGCAAATTAGGTGATTACACAAAAGCATGACGAATGTAGTTATAGCAAGTTGAAAACGATGATCTGGAGCGCGCCAATCAGCCCGGGAGTGTGTAAGCAGGGACCACGACGTACTGCGTCGGAATACAAAGATGTAGAGGGTCAGATTAGGATGCTAATGGGACGCGGCGTCTAGAGATTTGTGTTAGGATGGTCAATAGAGAGACCGAGGCGCTTACTGAAGGGGCAGTTTGAACTGAGGTGTGAAAACAATGTTAGTGCAGATCGCGGAAGGCGCGAACTCAGAACGCACGCGTGGGATCCCCCTCGCCAGCCGCAGTGGGCGCATTGGGGGCCGTTGTGGTTGATGGGTTTGATCTCCGTGGTCTCGCGCGTGTTAGTCACGGCGACGGATGTCTCAGCGGCGCGCTGGACAGTGGCGACAGCGATCGAGGTAGCGTGCATTGTAGTGAGGATGGTAATGAGGATAAGAGTGTGGTGGAGAGAGAGAGAAGAAGGCGCTGGGTGCAGAGGATGAAGGTGGGGGGGAGTGGGGTAGACGAGACAAATTTGCCCGCCTTTTATTCAATTCCTCTGTGCGTATTCCCGGCACACGCCTATTTTGGGCAGTTCCGTAATCCTGGCGCCACGGTCCCAATGCCCCGGAAAGGCTGATGATGTGACAAGACGCTCAGTGATGGTGAACAGCCTCACCGAGATCTTCCAGATTGGGCCGCGCAGACAAGTGCTAGCCCAAATGGCATTATGAAAGTGGCTGCCCAGGAATCACAGATGTGGCGATTAGCGCTAGAAGACGCGGAACCAAATCCCGCCCCTACCGTTTAAATAGATGATTTTTACTGTTCGAAACCTTATCCGATGCTGATTGCGCGGTGGTCGGACCAGTTCGGGTAGTGGTCACAGGAACACCCCCAGCCACGTTGCATTCTGGAAACAAAAGGGAGAACAAAGAAGGTCTCCTTTCGATCGTGATCAGCACGCGTCACCGGGACCCACAAGGGAGACACTGCTGTGAACACTGCCGATGGCAGTTGAACCGCACACAACACAACACATGCGGTGACTTGCGGGCGGGAGAAGAAGCTGTAGAGGCATAGCACAATGCAATAAACATAGGGGAACGTGGATCAGTGACACCCGCCGCTGCGCGCACGGACGCCAAGCGGGCAGCGAGGTGAGGATGATAGACGCACCGTTTCACAATGGCTGTACTACCTTGGCAGTGCCACGCTTGTTCAGCGAGAAAGCCAATTTCGACAGAATCAAAGGGAAGAGCATAATTGGCCTTGTCGTGTCGTAAAATGCGCAAGCATCTATGAACCGCATCGGGGACGGAGGTAAGGGCATTAATTTCGCAGCTTACCCGAGTGCCCGGAGCATGTCGTCACTGGCCAGCCCATTGTCCTCCTTGGTGGCCCTTTGTAGTATGGACCCTCGTGGGCGCTCGCTTGCCCGAGTTTCTACGTCCTCCACGTGCAGGCCTGCAGTTATTCAGCAGCTGACTTATTTGCGCTCGTTCAATCTAAAATTGAGTGCAGGTGAGGCGGACAAGATTCCTGTGTGCCGCCGACAACCGCGAGCTTGAAAGGAGAGATGCGGGACACTTCCAGGACGCGTTTGTTCGAGATAGCCATGTGGTCCCAGCAGGAAATTAAGCAGGCACCGCCGCCACTCCAGGTGCGTTGAATAATTTATTGCGTACACATATCCTTACCTCTCGGAGAGTGAGTTATTTGAGTCCGCCGGAATCCGAGGATTGAAATCCACCATGAGTAAGTACTGCCGGGTGCGGAGCAGAATACATGCCCCGTTGGCCGCAGCCCGCATCAACCGATGGAGCTCGCGGGATAACGTGCGCGCGGTCTTCGCCCCTCGCCAGTAGGCACCGCGCAGAGCAGCATGGTCGCTACGGCAATGCTGCTGGCCGTTCCTCCCGTCCGCCACCTCAAGGTGCGCGACATGCACGCTCGATTGCGTTGGCGTCACACCGCGCGATGTCGCCTGCTCACCTGCCGCTGCATCGGCCATGCGTATGGGGCCAGGTCGTGTGAGGCGATCCTGGGACAAGAATCAGTGTGATTTCATGGACGACGTGTGAGGCGGCCGCCCCGACGACGTTTCGTCCGGGATCCTCTTATCTGATCGAATCGCCAGCGTTATCGTCCATCTTGTGAGGGACGTTATCGTTCATCTGGCGGACTTTTTGGGCTGGAGCTACGTAGGGTATCTTGTGAACCGAGGGATGGTTGATGCTCCGAAAAGATTATCGTTCCATCGTGGTGGGGTTGTCCGATAGTGGGGGCCATGGGAACAAGCCAGGTGCGAATCATACTCGCGATAAACCACGTCAGGGTACAGAGACCGCAAAGATCGTACGTTGGCCTGGGTTCGTTGGTGAAAACATCCACTCAAAAGCCGGAGTGCAAAAACATCGGCGCAACTGGGAGATGACTCCGGAGATATTGGTGGCAGCAGAGAGTGAGGCCTCGTCACATGGATTATATCCGTAGCATGCTGAATTCGAGCGATCCCTGTCGTGAGATGAGATATAGTCTCCCGTAGACAGACACTCCATACGAACGCTCGTACCTCTAGATGAGATAGAGGAGGGAATGAAAAGTCAAACCGAACGTCGCCGCACGCATTGGGACTGGTAGTCACCTAGGCCGAGTTCAGGGTTACGCAGCAATTAGTATGTAGCACTCCAGCATTTCAAGAATCTAGCGTTCACAGGAAGCGCCCCGAAGGGACACAGAAGGATCGAGGGCAAGCCTGAGGGGGCTGAGAGGAAGTCATCACGTCGGATTAGTCAGCAACCTTAAGCAAGGACAAAGAATGACAAATATCAATCCGTTCTTCTTCCTTTTCTCCACCTTGAAGTACTCACCCAGAACTCTCCGCGCGTAAAATCCCAGATCTGGATCCCAGCAATGTATCAAGGATTCTGGCACATCGGCTTCCGTCACGATGTCTTCAGCGTTGCTTCAGCGAGTCCGCTCCCTGCCGCGATCTCGACTTCAGGAGAAGACTGCTTCTGTGATTGTGTGCGCCATAGTCTCAAGGTTGTATGCCGCACCGTGCCCAATTTCCTCCGCAATCACCGCATAATTGACAGAACGCCGTTCACAGCCGACGTTAAGCGAGAACTTCTTCTCCGACAACTACCGGAACTCTCGGGGACCCTGCGCAGCCATATTGACATCTATATAGTTCTTCAGCTTCTCACCCCGGTTCCATATACACGCACCCCAGAACATTTGTTAAATTCGACATCGTGGGCACCAGTCGTGTTCGTATGTTACAGATCTTATCTGTCCTTGAAGCTTATGACAAGCGATCCCTCGACCTTCCGAATACAGCCAGAGCTGCCTTCTACCTGTACAGTTATTTTAACCGTGTCCTGAACGGCTTGGACCACCGGCCGCATGACCGGGCACAAAACACGGGCAACCTCGCCTCCCGCCGGCCATTCCCGCCGATGGGATCTAACAGGCTGATTCGTCCCCAAAGCAGCGCCCCATTCCCATATGTTAAAATATCCACCCCCCGCCGAACGCCACTCGACACCGGCTCAATTATATGACCAGGACAGCGATGGGCGCCGCGACGTCAAGACCTGCCATTGCCAGTGGGCGGGTGCAGTGGAGCGGCGCGCGGGCATATCCCGAACCCGGTGTAGAGCTACTGATCGCCACTGGCAGGTGGGTCCCTCATCAATCACCTCGCGGGAGTCCTCGATCCAGATTCGTCGCTCAGGCTACTCGGCGCTAAAATCGTAGCGACAATCAATATTGACGCCACCCCGCCCCGGAATTCGTGGCCCAATGTCCAGAACCTGCTTCGCGACTCGCGTCCAAAGGTGCCTGCACACGCCGGTGAACGAAAAGTAAAGCCTTTTACTTTTCCTGAGGTGATCGCAGCTCTGACTGAGAATGGCCCATCTCCGGTGCTAGTCCGGCTCACACCCGAGGCGGTGAGCGAGGACTCCACCAAATACACAGCCAGCATGTGCTTTCTTCGAGTCCCTGGATCCGAATGTAACTCGGCTCATCCCCGCCAATCGTTGGGGTCTCATCTCCGAAGCACCTGCACCAATATCAATATATTGTTCCGGGCAGTTACTGATGGATTCTCCGGTCTGCCGTGAAGTGGGCGACTTTTGGGGTCGAGACGTGGTGCTCGCAGCGCCGACGAGAGTCCCCGACAACGATACAGGAGAAGCATCTTGGTTGATCTTCCTTCACAGGGTCTTCAAGTCCGCATCGGACTGCGGATTCAGCGCTGTGCTTTGTACGTGATTTTCGAATGCCTTTGCGTCCGAGTTGTCGCTGATAGAAGGACCGCATAGTAATGCGGACCCGTCGCGCACATCAAACAGATCGTTCCTTTCTTTCCGCTCCGGCCACCATTACCTCCGTTAATGCTTTCGCAGCGCAGCTCGATCCAAAGTGTCTAGGCTTGGAGTACTGCCAGAGCAGCTCCATGTACACCTCTGGTTCTGTCGATCCGTTCCACCGCTCCCACGGAGCCTGGAAGACTAGAACTTTGTCCCTTTAAAGCCTCACAGTTGTGCAATGATCTATCCTCTATCAGTTTGGACTGTTACTCCAGGGAGCTCCAGGGACGAACAGGTTCAGTGGACATCCTGCAATTTCAAATGCTGTACGAGGCCTCCACTTAATACATTAGTGTGCCATCTCGCGCAGGCCGGTCGAGCTAACGTAAAACATTGCAGCGCTGACCAACGCCTCCGATCCACATCAACTAAATTACCGAACCTATAGACGCTCAAGGCTCGGCGGGCAGTAACTTGTGCATATCAAGCCGAGTGTTTGCAATAAGAACCCAGGGTTCTCCAAGCTTTTACCGCTTCCTTCTGCACTGACTTTACAAATACATTCCAGCCTTCAAACCCAGTGATTCCCTTGGCTCGGCGGGTGCAGTGTGGCCGAGTAAAGGATATATTACCGCCACTCACATTGAGACAGCCCGAGTCACTGCTTGATCCTCAAGCTTGGCATTTCACCTGGTCAATCTGCGTTTCTACCTTCTAGCGGGTGCCACACATCATTCCGGACAAAGCGGTATCGTCCACTCCTTTGGTGGACTTATGGAATGCTCCCGGTGGGGGCCGCCGTCGGGTAACGCAAGTAAACGTTCCAGTTACCGTTGACTCCTCTTGGCCTGAGGATCTACTTTCGCGATGGCGGCTGACCGTGACCCATTGCATAGTTCCAGAACAGACTCACCCGGTGCATCGGGAACACGATACCACGCATGGTCCCCGTGCAGGGAGAACCGATGTAGAGATCATTCCTGCCGCGCCGGAAGGAACGGAGTTGAGCCAATTTCAAGCGCCGCCTCGTGCATTTGTCCTATCCGCTGGATAAACGGTCCGGCGTCTGTGCGCACCATAAGCCCACGCCACAATCTCCTAGATAAAGTGTACCGGACCGATGTTCCATCCTTGACGTTCCACATATCAATCTCACCTCCGAACTCTATTTGCAGATACAACGGGCCACCGTAACGAAACGTTTCATCGAGGAATCGCCGTGCGGAGCATAATTGACTAGGGTACGTGAGCAGGTGCGCAGGCTGTGAACACGGTGATCAAACCACTAATTCCCCGTTGCCACAGGCGGCTTCACTTCAGGTTGCCTTTTTAAATCGGGAACGCCGCATGTCGGTTATCACTCGTCGGTGAATCTCTCGATAACAGCTACGATCTCGAGCAACATCCGCGACGTCCCATCTCCGCTGTTTCACGCTCTCGCTTCACTTCCCTTAGTACGGCACAATTCAATCAACCCCAAGGCAACGGGGGGACTGGGGACTGAATGCAGCTTGCCCGCAAGTACGTTAGACCTCTGCGTATCCCTGGTTTACGCTTGAGTTGTGGGTCTCCGTCTCCGACGACGCACGGCCGCTGACCATACGATGACCGCCATGTACGGAAGATCCGTACGCAAGATCATTTCCGCACATCTGGACACTATTTTTATCGCGCTAGGCTATCATCGTGTTGTGGGTCCGTCCTCGACTCGTCCGCTGAGCTAACGTAGACCCGGCCGGTGGTTTCTTGCGGATTTATTTCCGCGCCGGGTTTCGCGGGACCGTATGCGCATTAATTGCGGTGCTCTGTCGGGGGGGAGAGCCATACGCACCCGACTCCAAACGGGTGGCGCATAAACTTCAACTCCGTCCGACGCACCGTCCTCCGCAAACTGTGGAAAAACGTGGAAGCTCCGCGACTTGTCATCCGCTCGAGAATAGTTTGATGCCATTCATTTCCGAACGATATGGCACAAGCTTCATATCCGCACGCGTTTATGCCTCAGAGCTTTAGAGTTCCTCATCGAAGACCCAGTAGTAGCGCTCATGAAAGATTTAATTTGCGTACTCGTCGCAGAGCCATGGAAGGGTTTGCTTATCCGCAAGTGACTTCGATCATTACATAATATCTCTGGTGCAGCTTTTGGATTCCGGGTACTGTATCACACAAGTAGGAAATAGATCCTGCTGGTCTTGTGTTCCGGTTCCCCAGAATGATGAGATACCGCTTGGTATTGGGGAGAGATTCCGCATGCTTATCTTGTTCCTTCTGCAACGGATAGACTTCACGTTCGGGCGGTGTTCGATCCCATCTAGACAAAATGATTTCACTTGGATCCATCTTCGGCGTATTCACTGCATTCAGAGCCTTCCTAAACATAGGCCGAGGCTAGCTGACCATCCAGATCTACACAGATGGCGATGGCTAGTTGAGCTAGACTTGGCCAGTGTAGAGCTGCGTAGATCTGGCTAGATCTGACTAGGTCTTACCAGGTCTGTCTAGATCAATGTACCTGGGTGTAGTCTTTCGTAGTCACCTACACAGAGTGACCAAAAGTGCAGTACACAATATAAGGTTCTCAAGGGCTGAACCACCCCTTCGATCTAAACTGAGTAAGTTTAGATGAGTTTATGTAACCTGACCTCAGCTAGCCATGGGGCGTGCGTAGGCGCCAACAAAGGGTCTTTGTAGTCACCTATCCTGACTAGTCTCTCGTAGACAGACGCTCCCTACGAACGCTCGTACCTCGCTGTATAGATATCCTGACGGGGCAAGACACGTGTTCACCTACACCCAACTAAGTCTCGGGGGGCCTTTGAATGCAGTGATTCTCTGTAGGCACACATACCCCGTGTCCCCGGCCGAGCATGCTTACGGTTAGAGCCCGTACATACACAATGCTCGGAACCAGATGGACCTCCAGACTGTCGAAGATAAAATTAGACACTGGGCTTTCCGTGGTTCTTGTCTCCCCTCAGAATCATCTCCTGCAGAAATAGCGACGACAAGCGATGCACGAGCTGCGTGTGTTGAAGCGTCTGTCTAGGAGAGACTACGTTTCTCTTGAGGCTATGCGAGCCTTTCTGGAGCCATTTCCCCAATCCGGCATAACCATTGTATAGATATCCCCCGCGGCGTATGCCCGGCAACTACGCCCACCACACAGTTGTCCGTCTACGTGTAGTTATTTTACACCATCGGCTCCAGGTGGTTTGCTGAGCCTGGCATGTCGGCCCGACATTCCAAGTCCTCGGATCTCCAGTATCCTAAAGATATTTTCTACTCCGCGGATCCAAGTACAGTATTGTATAGCGGATCTCACCCGTTCATTCTTGAACAGTCTCCGCGGGCCAAGGACAAAGTCGGCAGAACTCAAAAATATTACGGACCAACGTTTATTGTGCAGGTAGGAAAGGAAGAAATCATATGAAAAAGAGTCATAGTTTCTGCTGTCTACGCTTATACACCGACGCGTCCGGGTGGGGCAAGGGAGGCAGTCTTGGCATTTGAGTTGGACTGAGCACCCTCGCATCATGGCCGAAGAGCCAATCCTTGCGCTCGGAACACCCCCAGAAAATCGGGTTGTCCGCGTTATCTCGCCGCACCAGCGCGTCCCTGTACAACGGCCCTGTTAGAATCTAAGCGCAATTGGATAGAAATCAGTTAACCTGCGCTCCTGCTCCGGACCGTCATGCAAGTGGAGCCAGTCCTGCAGGATGCGCGTATTGCGCGCGACGTACGCGGCGCGCGGCTTCCGCTGGGCCTCATACGCCACGAGGGCCGAGGGGATGTCGCTGCGCTCGCGGAGCGCAGCCGCCAGCGCCGCCGCGTCCTCCGTCGCCTGCGCCGCTCCCTGCGCCATATATGGCATCATCGGGTGGCAGGCATCGCCCAGTAGCGCGACGCATCCAGCGGGGTGCACCCAGCGCTCGAGCTGCGCAAAGTCCGCGAGGCGCCACTTGAGGTATGTGCCGGTGAGCGCACAGAGCTTGCGCACCTCCGGGCACCAGTCAGCGAAGCGCGCGACGAGGTGCGCGTTGTCCGCTTCGCTGCGCCACTCGTCTAAGCCGATGGGCGCGGCGCGGTCGGTGGCGTGCGTCACGTCGATGATGACGTTGTAGAGTAGGCCGCCGCGGAGGGGATAGCCCACTGCGTGGCCTTCGGGGCCCATCCAGTGCACCGCCCAAGGGTCTGTGACAAGGTGGCGCATCTCAGGATCTGCGAGCAGCGGCGCGGCTGGGACGAGGATGCGGTATGCGACGTCGCCCGTGTCGACAGGCTCGATGGGCCGTCCATTGATGGCGCTGCGCACAGCGGACTTGATGCCGTCCGCACAGATGATGAGGTCAGCAGTGAGCCTCTCCCCGGCTGAGGTGGTGACCGCGGGCGCATCGAAGTCGTATGCGGTGACAGGTGTGTTCATGCGCAAGCTGATCTTCGGGTGAGCGTTCACGGCGGCAACGAGCGCGTCGATGAGATCCGCACGGTGGATAAAATAGTACGGCGCGCCATACCGCGCGCAGACGTCGTCAAAGGCGCAGTCGAGCAGCTCGTTCCCGTGCCAGTCGACGAACCGGTTCCCCCGTGAGATTTGCTTCTTGACGGCGTCCAATTTAACTCCCCACGACTGGCTCAGCCGCGATGAGTTGGGTGGAACGCGGATACCAGCGCCGACCTGATACATATTCAGTTCTCTTGTAGCAAGCGTAACCTGATGAGGCTTACTTCAAGGAACCTCTTTACAGACTCCAACACGATAACCGTGTGCCCATCTGCTGCTAAGGCAAGTGCAGTCTGCAGACCGCCGATACCTGCGCCGACTATCAGCGCAGAGAGTTCCTTCATGGGCGTCGGATGTGAGACTGACTTGGGAGCTTGGGATAGGGATCAAGGTCCGGCATTCCGTCGGAGACTGCGACGGAAATCGGCATTCCGGTGGAGCACTTCGTCAAGAAGCGTACCTGGCTACATCATCTGACTTCATCACAGAATTTAAATGAGGTGCAGCGAGTGAACGAAATTCGAAGGCGTATGGAGGGTCTGAATAGGTGATCAGATGGCTGCATTTCCTTGACGATGGCCGTGAATGCGCCTGGATGCGCACGAATCGCCAGAACAGTGGGAACTCCTGCAATCGCAGAGGCAGTAAGAGAACTATGCATGGGGGGATTCGACGGGGCGATCGAAGGCACAAGGTCTCAAAGGTCCTCAAGCAAGACAAGGTGGGTATCCTGAAGTGTTTGTTGGTCAAGATTGATCAAGACTCGCGAGTCAAGACTACAGAGTTTCTTTGCAGTTCCTCACAAGTTCCACGTCATCTGAACGGACTCAGCACGGCGGCCAGACAAGGACATATCGAGGTATGCCAGAAGACCGGATGGAATCCCAGCCTCATTCGAGAAGCGGAAGATAGGATCATCGTGGGCGGGAGCAAGCAGGGCGACGCATCACGCAGTCACACACCCGGCCCGGCAACCCCGAGTCACGCCCTTTCGAAACTTCACCGGCTCACCTCAAGCTCATCTCACGCCAAAAAATTGTGCGACAATCTCGGACTCCAGAGCTCGTGCAGTTTCGTAACAGGTCAGCCCCGAATTTTGAGTCTGGGTTCAAGTCCCATCCACCATTGTTAACCCTAAATATTTACCTGGCACGTTGGCGCAGGTAAATCTGAAGGGAACCTGTCTAAATCTGAGCGTGAAACATTCTATTCACCCTCAAATTTCCCTGGCGTGCGGACTCCCTTTTCAGTCAAAACGAGAAACGACGCGACGCGACGCGCTGTTGATAGGTCACATTCACGTGGGACCTCGTCACCGTCACACCCTTCTCTTGCCTTCTGCCAAATTCTTCCTCGTTCAGGCCGCGCGTTCTGCCCTACATTCTGGACGTATCTTCTGGGGCATCTCACCCTGGCTTGCGGCTACGTTTTGCCCGGCTGCCCTCCTTGGAAATGCTGTCTACGCCGCGGCAATCGGCGATTCCACAACGACATCCGAGATACATCCGAGCAACATCCGAGTACTATATTTTTTCGTTCAATTCGACAGTCACCCGTCACCGGGATCGCTGTCGAATGTAAACTTTGGCAAGTGTCACGTTTCACCAGAGCCAGTGTCTTCTGGTTCAAAAATCATGCCAAAATGCTGATCTCGCCTGGAAAATTCGCCGAAACCACGCCGGAGGTCCTTCTACGCTCGAAAGCGGCACATTTAGTTCCTTCAATGTTTGGGTCTTGGCTGTCGAAATTTTGCCCCATGTCACGGTCGCCTCCGGCGGCTGTCGAAGGGTCGAGTTAGTTGAAAATGTCACGCCGCGTCACCCCCCTGTCGAATTGAATGGAAAAATACAGTATGTATCTCCAGCCCAATGCGCAATTATTCAAGTTGGATAGCTTGCATCCGCACCGGGGATATCTGCTCGCGAATCTTTAACGAGAGATCGGTGAATCTCACCATACACTTGTCACTGTCAGTCTCTCCTGCGCTTAGCCGTTTGTGGACATCCCGATTCTGAATCTCTTCGCGCAAGTAAATTTCGGCAATCTATATGCAAGGAGAGCTACAAGATGTGTACATGTAGGTACAGTCGAACTATGCGACGAGAATTACAGTGAGTACATACACATACAGATTATCGCCGTAAATGATTGATTAATGGATTAAATGAATGCTACGCGCGGCGTATAGGATCCCAGGGCAGACTGAAGGGGTAGCTTGAAGGCGAAAGCAGCAGCGCGCGGGCTCTGGCGCGCGGCGCCGGTGAGTGTCGATTGCGGTTTCGGCACCTGGGGCGGCGATACATGGGTGTGGGTGCGCCGCCCTTGCGAGAGCTGAACGATGGCATGCTCCTGGGACGAGAGATGCGGTGGAAGCTACTTGAGCTTGAGGCCGCGCAGGCTGCGCACGACGTCCTCCATGTTCCCGACGTTCCCGCGCCACTCGCCGCTCCAGCCCTGCTCGCGGCGGTGCATGCCTGCGGCACGCGGATGCGGGAGGAGGTGCTCGTCGGAGCCGTCCGACGCCAGGGAAAGGGAACGGTCCGACGACGTGGCGGAGGCGCTGGTCTCGTACGAGGCGCGGCCCTGAGGCACGTAGGGAACCGTCGACGGGACGTAGAACGGCTCGTCGACGTGGGCGTTCGACAGCGGTGCCTCCTGGGCGGTGCGGACCGGCGTTCCCACGTTGCACGCACGGCGCAGTGAAGCGAGCGAGGCGGCCGAGTCCTTGCGCAGGATGGCGCCGCGGCGGTGCTGCTCGAATGCTGACTCGGGGACGCTAAGGGTGCTCGCGCGCCGCCGGCCCCGCAGCGTCGACGCTGACGCGAACGGGGAGGACGAGAATGAGTCGTCGCGGAAGACGAGCTCGGGCGGCACGTTCTCGCCCAGAGTGCGCACGAGCTTGGCCATCTTGCGGCGCCGGCTGGCGTCCGCAGGTGGCGTCGAGGGCGAGTTTAGGGAGATGCTGAAGGTGGGGGAGAGTGGCGAGGGGAGGGGGGTGCGCTCTGCGGGCGTGGCGGATCCTCCCACCGTGGGGAGGCGCAGGAAGAGCATCGGGCGGCCGACCGAGGGTGCCAGGAGTGAATGCCCGTGGGGTACGGTGTGGACTGCGGGAGGCGCAACGGAGAGGGAGGAGGAGCGTGGCACGGCGTGCGATGTGGCGAACATGCGGCCAGAGCGCTTGGCCTGAGCGCTCATCGTCGAGGCGGAGCGTGAGTGGGACGGTGTGAAGGCCGTCGTTGGAGAGGCGGGTCTGTGCTCCACGAGCAGCGGCGTTTCTCCCAGCAACGCCCCGAGCTTGCGGGTGGAGCGCATCAATCGGAGGCGCTGGGCGTGGGGGAGCGCGTGGGTCGTCGGGGGCATTGTAGTCGTGGCCATTGCGAGGAGGATGTGAGGGGTACGCGGGGGTAAGGGACACTCGTCGAGAGGTCTAAGAGCAGAGGGGAACGAGGCCATGGATAACCATCGCGACCTTATACTCTCCGCACAGCCTACGTTGTCTCGCTGCGGGAGCCTGCGGATCGCCCGATTCGGAAGAATGGCTGCCGTCACCGGTCGTACCCGCTATTCCCGTGACTCAATGTCTCCAATCCTGTCTGAGTCTCGTCTGCCCCTTGTTCCCTGTCTAGCTAGCCTTGTCTCATCCCACAGCTTTTTTTACCCACCAATTCGCTCCCGCCAGCTGGATCAACCACCGACACCACGTCACGTAACCACGCTGGAAATCACAGCGCGAGATGTCAATCGCTTAGACACGGTCGTCTGCGTCTGGGCATCTCCATCTATAGCTGTATTTATCTGTGCTGGGACCTGCCTCTATCTATCCTGGCAGCCCAAAATTCGCAGGTCAACATCAGGATGCCGCGACAACGTGCGAACAATATATCCAAAACGCGGCGCTCAGCTACAGATGTCCTCCCTATCGTGTCCCAGGATCGACGTGAATTGATGTCTATGTCCTGGAATGCCCTTGCTTGCTTGCCGTGTCTCTAATGACTCTGTAGCTCTCCGCAACAGAGACCTCATCTATGCCTGCGGCGCAACTACATAGTACATATCGATTGCATTCGCCTGATGTTTCGGCATTTCTATTAGCTTGACGAAATCTACCCGACTTGCTGGACGCTCAAAGAGGAAACGAACCACCCATAGCAGCCGCCATGCAACATCATGATCAATCCTACGTCAATTGCACTCCGCACCTCCGGAACCAACACTGCCTGTTCCCGACTTCTCTTTCCTGTACTTGTCCTTCCTCCTTCGTCCTTACCTCCTCGCTACTCGCTACGAACCTACCAGGTTTACCCCCTGTCGCCCGCATTCCCTTGCCCCTGGCACACCGCGTTCCACCCCTCCTGATGGATCAACATAAATACTCGTTTTGGAAGCCGTCTCCCTATATTAAATTGTTGAGTTCCTCGAAATACTCGGCGACCGAGTGCTTGATTGCTGCGTTTCCTCCCATCCAATCTTGATGCAACACCCGATTTGCCCCGGGTGCGCCTTCCCGCTATCCATTGTTTCAATTGCGCAATGCGCTCAGGCCTGAGCCGTGGAGGATCGCAAGCTCCCCGGCATGTGCCATTCTCAAGTTTGGAGGACGGCGCAGACCATTCGCACCCAAGTCACAGTTCAATCGCAGTTGCCACAGACTACCCTCCGCACGCGTGATTTCTCACCGATGTCCCGAGTTTGACTTGCCATTTGGGATTGCGGCGCGAGAGGTATGATTCCCGCGTCAATGTCGTACAGGCGCGTGCGAGATGTGCACAGCACAGCTGCCACGAACGGGAACTTGATATTTCCGCGATTTGTTCCCAACTGGTAATCATGGATTACTTACATTCTGGGATTTGGCGCCGATGCCAACTGGTTGAGTCATCCTGATATCATTCCACCGCATTTCAGAGTCGCTAACGTTGACATTGGAAGCAGAGACAAGAGTGGGGGTTGTGGGAGACCGGCCAACTGGACGAGTGGAAGAGAAGCGGGAGATTTACCGGGAAATGCAGATCAGGAACTATATGAGCATGCTACTGAAGTTTGACGGGTCGCAGTACGTTCGTAGAGCGCGTCGGATGTGCCGCAGTCACTTGGTGAATTAACGTGCAAGGTGCGCAATGCCGCATGTACACTGCAAATATCCGTGAGCTCGTGATCACAGCATTAGCTTCTGGCGGACCCTCGGATCGGGCCGTGGGGGTAAGCCGAGTATGCACTGGCGCGGTTTCGGCGTGAGTCGGCGTCGGGACTAGAATATTGTATACTTCGGGACTGGGGGACCCCAAAGTAGCCGATGAATTTATGTGGAATCTCTGAAAGCAGGCCCATCTCAGGAATCTGTCCGTAGAGGTCATGCTGGGGGCGTTAATAGTGGGCATTTGAGGACGGATGGAGGTCTCATGGAATATGACGCGGCTTCACGAGATGGCGACGGCTGAGGCCTATTTATATCAGTTCCAATGCCATATATGCCTCTATATGGGATGAACCTCAGTCTCTGTCTCTGCAGGTCGCTGCTTGCCCACTGTTTGTCCATGTATCGGCTGGCGGCGCGACGCGTCGAATCACGTGACGATTCGGATCTTTGCCTCGCGTTGCCAACGCAACAGTTTCTCTGATCCCAATTCCATCCTCGGGAGTCGGCCATGAACTTGCCTGGTTCTACGACCCCACCCTCATTTTTTTTCGTCCAAGAGCCCACCAAACCACCCAAGCAACGCAGTGTAGCGCCCGGAGAAATCCTCGCGCTCATCTTCGAAGAAATTGCCCATCCGGGCCACCTCGCAGCTGGCTATGGTGGCTCGAGTGGCATGCAGCAACTATCGGCGACTCGAAAGTCGCTTCTAGCTGCAGCAATGACTTGCACAGACTTCTGTGCCCAGTGTTCTCCCTTAAGGCCTTATTAAGGGTAGAAATTTTTGTTAAGGCCTACTTAAGGGTGCATATTAAGGCCATATTAAGGCCTTAAATCATTTCTTTCGCCGCAATTTTAGCAGCTACAACAAACGAGGAAGCATGCTAAGCTACTTATAATCGTCCCCGGAGCCCTCAAGTTTGCCATCGTCCGGTTATTCGCAGAGTGTCCCGCTCCTAGCAACTCCATCAACCGCTCCTCCTCCTGCGCGAACGGGGTTGAGGTGTCTTGTCGACCTTCCGCTCTGGTTAATGTCAGTTATGTAGCAAATCGGCTCTATGTCGTCAGCAACAGTCTGAAGATTCTTCCAGAAGGATAGGTCGTGCAAAAGATCACAGAATTTGTTGGCCTCGTCCTCCGTTTTCGAATCATTCCCATTGATATTGATTGTGTCGGTGTTGGCCGGACAGTGAGTGCTAGGCAGCCTAAAAAGTAGGCCTTGGAGTGGGATTTGTTCTGATTTTCCCCTTCATGGAAAAGTCCCACAATCTGCCTTTCGGAGCCATGGCGCGACGACGAGCGGAGACGAGCAAAGTTGAGATCACATTATGTAATGTGATCACATAACCCTTAATTAAGGCTTAAGAAAATTCCTCCATACCGTTAAGCCCTTAAGTTAAGTATGACTTAAGCCTTAATTTCACTTAACCCTTAGTTCTTAGGTAGAACACTGTCTGTGCCCCTGCTCTCGATATTCTCTGGAGAACCATAGATAACATGTCGCCGCTCCTCAAATTGTTGACGGCGCTCAAACCCATAAACGGTGTTTATGTGAGAAACGTAGCGTTCTGAGAGGCTTTTGACTTATATCCTCACTCCAGACACTTTCAGGGATCATACCCGCATCGGATTGGGCCCGCTTCCATTGTTATGCACAGCGAGTTCACCGAGTGGCTTACCGCGACGGAATACCCACGATCACAATGCATCCTTCAGTGTATCCCGCCCTGGCTGTCCTCCATCCAACACCTTTGTTACCCAACCTCACCTCGATCGAGTACAGTGGCTCACTGAACTCGCCGTCCCCAGAAACGCTGCTCCTCGTCTCACCGACGATCCTGCACGTCGAGATTTCCGCCCTGGACCTCTCGTCCACCACTATCTTCTTCTCGACTCTGGCCGGTGTAGCAACTCAATTGTCGTCGCTCACCATCCGTAATCAACCGTATGGGGCCCTCGAAGACACTTTGTCGTTCTTTCCACAACTCCGCGAACTAAACATGCGGGACATGACGGGCATGATCCCAACCAGCTTTCTCACCTCCCTCGCAAATTTGGAACACCTGGTTTCGTTGGGGACAGAGATCAATCCCCCAGACTACCTCTCCATGTTAGGAGTTTTATGGTTTGGAAGATTCAAGTCGTTCCCTGGCCTGAAGCATCTCAAGATCTCCTGTTCCTCGCTCCCCCTCCTTGCGGATTTCTTCCAGCTCTTTACCCCGGGAGTGTTGGAAACCCTCTTCATCGATGGTAGATCGACTTCGGAGATCGCGCTCGTCGTGACCCGAAGCCCGTGGGAAGAGATAGCCGCGCGCTGGCGCTCCTCGCTCCGCCACCTGGAAATCATCAATGTGATGAATCAGACCATCGCTCCCCCGCCCACGTGCGAGCCGCTGCTAACCCTACGCAGTCTGCGGGTATTCTGCCTCCGCAATTGCCCCTCTGTGTCCTTTGGCGGGGCCGCCATCATCGACATCGCCAGAGCCTGGCCGGAAATTCGGTCGCTCTCCATTCCTTCGGTCACCGACATTTCCATCCAAACCCTGCCCATCTTCGCGCAGAAATGCATGCACTTGACCGATCTCGACATCTCCCTCGCGACATCCGTCGTTCCGCCATTCACCACAACCCCCGTGTGCGCGCATGCTCTCCAGCATCTCAATGTGCGCGATTCTGCGTGCCCTGCTGGAGGTGTCCAGCTGGTCGCGCGCCATTTGGATCGCCTCTTCCCCCGCTTGCGTTCTGTTCGGAGCGAGGGACCGGATAAGGCCCGCTGGGACGAGCTGGAGGGCCTCCTTCTCATATTCCAGGACCTCAGGTTGCATGCTCTCGCCCAGAGTTAGACTGCCCCCTCCGCTATGACGTTCAATGGCCAATGTTAGGTTCCACACACATGCGACGAGAATTCTGACTTTTTACGATTCAACTCATTCATTTTGGTGCTCAAAATCTGAGAACCTGCAAGACCGTGTTGGATGAAGTCCTAGTGTAGATGGTATCAGTCTGCGTAATGCTTCCCACCCGCTGCTCGTCTCGGTTGGGCAGACGGATATTCCGATGCCTTAGTTTGAGTCCGCCGAATCTTCGGTCCGGTTCAGGATCATCCGCCTACTGTTTCTCAGTGATTCAAGGCGCCATATATTCCAGACATGAAGATGGAATCTCGCCGCTCGGTCACCACGATTCGACATGCTCCACTGCAGGCAAACCCGCGAAGAGCGCGCAAAAATCGGCATAACTCGTAGCATTTCCCCAAGATTGTGTAATTGGACTCTTGGTACTGCGTTGGCGAGGGGTGATGAGTGGCCGGATCTGGTTCTGAACGGGACACGCACATGTTCGTGTTCAATAAGTGAGGAAATCTGGTCCCATCTAGACTGTTGGTTTTTCTGGTGCGCGTAAGGCTAAGCTGTTAGGCTTAGAACACCGAGGTAAGAACACAAGTTTTCCGGTTGACTGAGGCTAGGGCAATGCCTGGCAAACGGATGCCAGTGCCCGTTACATTACGGGGTATTTATACTACCACAAAAATGATCTAGAATATTCTACTAAGCTCAACCAAGATGAGTAAGAAGCAATCTAGGAGATTCTCCAGCTGGCTAGTTGGATCTCACAAGATCATACAGATTCTCAACATAGACTCTGGGGTGGGGAATCCGGACGTCGCGGGTCTGAAACTGGAGATGAGCGGAGATCTGGGAGGAACAGGGAAATTGAACTCTCTGTGAAGAGAAGGAGGCAACTGGGAGCAGTACCATGCGCAGGGAGAACCGCAGTCTAAACAGCTCAAGGTTAAACTGGAGTTGTTCATCCGTTGTTCAAAATTCAATCCACTCTTCTTGGATCGATGACGAATCGACAGTCGACCTCAGCACATTCACCCAATCTGAGCTGAGTGAATCATGCAGAGGAGGGAGAGATAAGTGGCAAGAGCGGTGAGATTTTCGTAGCAAGCGTATTCATTCCAACATTGTAAGTGTAGAGTAGGTGGAGACGTTCCGGGCGGGGCATCCTAATGCTGTGCGTACGCCCTCGGCCGGGCGTTACAAAAAGCCCCAGATTTCGAACATTATGTGCAAAATCTCGCTGAATCCCCCCACCCTTGGAGGCCTGAAACGACTGCTTGCCCGTCACCTCTGGCCAAGTGACATGATCTAGGCTCGTGGTAAGTGTGGCCAGCTGCTCGCTCCCAAAATCTATGGCGTTCCCCTCAATTCTGTGTCCACATCTACCAACACACCCGAAATCGGTATAAATGCTGTTGGACCATTGTCATGCTCATACTTCGTCCTCACCACATATAGGGATCTATAGTCCTCGTTCCGCCCGTCATTTCCATGCCCATTACTCCTCCCTGCAGATACTGCGCGTAGCATCGCGTCTTCTTTCCCCGGGCACATCCCCGAAACGCGCCCACGTGACAGCCCCGGCTAAATTTGACCAAGCTCTTCACCGCCCGCTTTTACGTCGGCGCGTCCCGCCCTGAATCGCAGGAACTACGGCGCCTCCGCCCGCCCCGCCGCCTCGACTCCCGCCGCTCCCCCGCACTACGCGTAGCACGGCAGGCGACCTTGAGGCGACCCGTCTTGCTGCCGTCCGGCATGTCCCGACGTGGCTGTGCGTGTTGCCGCTGCCGCCGGATCACGTCTATCGTTGCTCTTCTGCCGCCACGACCAAGCCACGACACTCACGCCTACTTACGCTCCAAGCTCTACACATCGCGCACCCCGTCAAGTCTAAAACGTTACGGGGTCAAAGCAAAGCAGTATGACAGTAAGGAATTCACTAGGAGAGCATCACACCCGCCAACAAGCATGCGATCACACCCGCTACCACATTCACACCCTCCTGCGACGCCCTGTTGATGTTTGAACCCAAAGGCGGCCGGCTAGCCGTGGCAGTCGCAATAAACGAGGCCCATGCAGACCTCGTCGCAGCAGGAATAGTCGACACTCCCGCGGTCGTCGAAGACCCAAAGAATATTTCGTCTCCGCCCGGCAAAAAGTCATTGGCAAGTGTCGCATTCTCTCCACCCATCACAGTGTTTCCCGAAACCGTGCCGTTCAAGTTTGAGCCAAGCACAAACTCGCGCAGGAACACTAGCGCCTGCGCGGGCTTCCACAGCGGCACGAGGTGACCTGCTCCATCGAATAGTAGATAGGTCACACCTCGCTCCTGGTGCACAATGCCGGCAAATTTGCCGTCGTCGTCGAACCACGGCGTAGACGGCTTAACCGTGAAACCCTGTGTGCCTCCAAATGTCATGTTTTGGATGATCACCTCCGTCCCGCGGTGCTGCACGAGCGCGTCGTCGTTTCCCGAGTAGAAGATGATCGAGACGTTGTTCGCGGTCGCGTTTGTCGCGAGATCGGAGAGGAACGCAATCGGCTCGACGGACAGGTCGCCGTACTGGTTCCCCCTGGAGCGGTTGTGCACAGAACCGAAAGGGTAGTTGAAGTTGCGGATCCAGTCCTTGGAGGTGGGTGAGTGCAACGCGGCACGCGTGCGGTTGTCGTTGAAGAATGTGGACGCGTTTTTGAAGGGTTCGGGGTTCGTCGCGTCGGGAACGTCGTACACGTCGAATTCGCCGTTCGCTGTAACAATCCTCGCTGGTTAGTATGCAGTGTCATATCTGTGATGGACTTGAGGGCACTTACTCCATGGGAAGGTGAAGTTGACCGCATAGTCGATCAGTTCATCCAGCAAGAAGCAGCCGTAGAGGGGATCAATCGTCCCGTTTGCACGCCCAGACAGGTCGCGCTTCCACTGTTGGTGCTCCGCCTTCCGTCTCTGATGCAAGTCGGATCGCTTGAAGAGTGCGTCCCGGCCGTGCACCTCGGCGAATCTGGCAGAAACGGACTCGTGCAATGTTCTTGCACGATACTCGGTGGGGTTGAGGAGCGACTCGCTGAGAGCTGAATTCGCAGTAGGCCTGATGAGGTTAAGCGTCGGGAAATGACCGCTTTGGGGGTAGGTCAGGTTCAAGTCAAATCCGCACAAATGAGTCCTGTGAACGGGTTTAAGTCCCGGTATGTGTGGCCCTTGTACAGCACCAGGACGCACTGTTCGCGGAAGAACTCGAACACCTGCTGGTCATAGCCGATGAGTGCAGGGTACGTCTCAATCACGTTCAGCTACAAATTGTTGACAACCGCTTGTCAGTCTTGTAGTGGATGGTCAACCTAGGGGCTTACAATTGGAAGATGTTCCACGGTAGCTTGGGACCCGAGCGAGCCATCTCCAATGACAATTTTGTGCAGCTTCACCGGCGGGTTCGGAGTCTGGAAAATGTGCTTCGTGATGTAGGGCTGTCGCGGAGAGTTTCGTCAGCAGTGTGCGTTGGTACTCGTCCGCACGGGCCACTGCGGAGTATTGTCTCCATGTCCGTGACGAAGATGAGAGACACACATCCGCGGCAGTCGGTAGAGAAATTGGACAGCGCGACTCACAATGTATGTGCCCGCGTAGCTCTCTCCCGTCAGGAACAAAGGTCGGGTGGCGAGGCTTGGAAAGACCTTGACGAGATTCGACAAGAAGCCGACCTGAAAAAAAGGTGTTTGGTCAAACGCCGCGTCTGCACGGAAAGAGGGCGCATGTTTGCAACGTACGAAGTCCTCTCCTGTCTGATCCTCGTCGGATACTGTACGAAATACGTAAGAGCCCGTGAGAGAGCAGTAATCGAAGCCAGGCCGGGTTCGTGAACGTTGGCGGCCGGGCTAGAGGCAGAATGCGTACCGTAGCCTGTCGAGTCCGATGTCGAGAAGCCGGTGCCTGTACCGCAGTAAATGGGTTTGTTTTCTCGTGAAGAGTAGGGGGGAATAATGGGAAATGAACTGTGAAAACCCACCAACGGGTTGGTCGATCCAGATGGTGTCCGCAAGGGTGTCCCAGCTGAACTCGTTGACGAACCAGCTATTATTGGGCTGGAGGTGGATTGGACCGTTCTGTCAACGTTGTCGCTCTCAGCATGCGCGCAGGAGGTGCTGTGTTGTGATATGTCACATACCTCAGTGGTAAGAGCGATCATGCCGGAAGACCCTGGGCTGATACCGGAAAAATTCAACACAGGATCGATTCCTGTGTAGGACGCTCACCCTCCCTGCAGCCAGATGATCCAGGGGTCAGTGTTGTTTGCGTCTGCGGGAGCAGTGAGGGAGCCGTTTTTGCCTCCATGTTCGAATGCCCAGAAGAAGAGCGTGTCGTTGGGGTGTCCTGCCCGGTTCACGGGAATGTTGCCTGCGAAGTTGCGCGGGAGGGTGCCGGTTATGTTAGGCAGCTTTTCGGTCACTGCGAAGTCTGCAAAGATACATCCCGAGGCATGTTAACGCATGTTGTTTTCGACGGATGAGACGCGGGCGAGGTCTTGACTCACAGTTTTGCCATTCGGGACTGAAGGCGCCTTGTGGCTGACCAGGCCACGCGTGAGGAAATGAGTTTGGTACGCTGTTTGCTCCCTGGCCGAGAACCGTGGAGGATAACCCGAGAGTAAGAAGGAGGAAAGTGGTGGTATACATGGCTGCGAGGGTGCGCTGACTTCGCAGAGAGACAGTCAAACGGAAGCGAGCTTCTTACACACACCTAGCAAAGGAGCAGAAAAAAATGGCGCAATTCAGAAGCGCGATAGGACATATGTGAGCACAAGAAGGTCAAGGGCATCGTGACCAAGTCGCCGGCTACAGGGGGCCGGGGATGCAAATAATAGCCCTGGTAGACGGATTGGACTTCGAGAAGTTGGATGGCATCTCGGCGAAGAGGCAGGTGCAGTGGAGTTGTATCTGGAAAGAAGGAGGCATGCCGACCCGGAGTGGGTTTACAACGGATTTCGCAGAGTTACGACATGGTGAACAATCGTTGGGCAAGTTGACGTTAGAGCCCGGGACCGACGTCTGAGGCTGAGTGATTGCGACATAGGCCACTGCGCTCAAGCTCCAAATGGCCACAGCGGAGCATCGCCGGCCCATCTGTGGAGCCATGCAGCTAGCCGCGGTTGGCACCAGAGCTCCGCAGAGACTGCTGCCACCTAGCCGGAGGCTACCCGAAGGCTCGCCGTAGCCTAGCCGAACACCTACTTGGCGCTCCACTGTCCACAGGCTTTGGCTACATTGCCGGGGCAAGGCGACGTGCCGAGGCTAGCCGAAGCTCCACTGCGGATCGGCAGACCTGGCAGATGTTCCGAGGTGCAGGCGTTTGGGAAGAAGTTTGTGGAGGCGACGGGGAATCAGAGTGTTGGGCCACTGGAGCTGAATTATGGGGAGGAGCTGGTTGCTTTGTTTCAGTAGATTATGGTGAGGCGCGATGCGCATCCAGCTTGTTGGTTGGCCCTCAGTCCTGCCTCGAGGTCAGTCAGGTCTCCAAGCCTTTGGTATCGATCTATAAAAGACCCAGCAAGTGTTCGAAGACGGATGCCCTATCAGGGTGTCCTTCTGGAGTGAGATCCACTGCTTCCTGCTTGCTCTGCAGTGCAGCTTCAAGTCGTGTTGCCGCGGTCCGGTTTAGGTCCGGTTCACACCCAAATTCTCGGAACCTCAAACCGGACCTGGAGTCCGGTTCATAACCCAACGTTAAGCCCATCTTATGAGTCTATCCGGAGAGGTCAACAGTGGGCATTTAAGGAAGGATGGGGGGTTCATAGAATGTGAAGCTGCCTCACGATATGGCGACGGCGATAAGAGACTGAGGCCTCTGTGTAATCCAGTCAAAACTCAGCCTCCGTCCCTCTCAGACTGCAGGTCGCTGCTTGCCTACTGTTTGTCCATGTATCGGCCGGCAACGCGACGCGTCTGGTCACGTGTCCGCTCTAGTCAAGAGTTTACCGCGCGCCCGGTGTTATCGACCTTATTACATAATCGTCGGACTTTGAATCCCAGTAAATCCTTGAATCAGATTGTTCACCCACTCCCCGTAAACTCTGTAAACTCCGTGAACTCCGTGAACTGCTTGGTAAGCAGTGAGTTCACCGTTGTTCACCGGCCAAATAGGGATAAAGCTTTGCAGTCGGCGACGCCTGTGTCCCGCTTTCGAGGAGTAAGGGCAAGCACAGCGCGCCCTAACTCCGGGTGTCAGCTGTGGAGTCCCGCCTTGCCGGTTAGGGTTAGCGGTTAGGGTTAGGTGGGGGGAAGGGGGGCTGGGATAGTGTAAAAAGCGCGAACGAGGCTTTAGTGTGCCCACCTGAGAGGCCCCGGCTTGGGGGACCCCCCGAGCGCAGCGAGGGAGGGGAGGGGCCTCGAATGGTCGGTCCCCTTCGCGCACACGAAGAAAAGGCCTGCGCAATGAGCTGTAAAATGATTATCTTGTGTCATCACTTACCCAATTTGGATAGGGGTGGCTTATCTAATGAGTTCACGGAGTTCACCGAGTTCACCGAGTTCACGGTGCACTCCGTGAACTTTCTGATTCACGTATGTTCTCCAGAATCCTATCAAAGGCTTTCCCGCTTCAACCTGACTACAACGGACAAATATTAAAAGGCCAAACGGCCTGGATTGGAATTCCAATGAGATCGATCCACCTCTTCAGAGTTGTTGCGTGCCCTATTCTCGAGGAGAACTGAAACACTGCCGTTTTCACGTGGCCGGTCCATCAAAATTCGGCATCGCGATTGCGCGGTCCGGGTGAGGGAAATGACCGAGAAAGCTGCTTATTCGGGTGTCTTAAGCGAGGATTCCACCACAGAATGTCGAAAGACACGTCGTAACCGTCGTTTAAAAGCTCGAGAAATTTAAGATTACATAATAAGGTCGAGCTCGGATCAAACGCATCGGGTAATCGACAGACTACAACATCGCGAGGTACGAGTGACATTTGTTGTAGCGTCTGTTTATAAGAGACCATGTCCGCTAGCATCTTTGCCGATCGGCAGCAGATGCATCGCATCATTTCTTTGCTTCTGACTCTAGCTTCCGAATCCCATCCTCGGCCATGAACTTCCCTGGATTTACGACCACAACCTCATCCTTTCTTCCTCAGCTCGTCCAAGAGCCTACCAAACCACCCAAGCAACGTGTAGCACCCGGGCGAAATCCTCGCCCTCATTTTCGAAGAAGTTGCCCATCCGGCGGGCCACCCCGCAGCTGGCCATGGGCTGAAAGATTTGGAATGCACTGGGTGCGCACGAACGATTTGGCCGGGTGGCTGCCGTTTATTCCCTTTTCGGGATACTGCCGGGAATAAAATTCGGCAGGCCACGAAATGCAAATGTAAATTCCCGAAAAATATCTCAGTTCACACATAGGATGCATACCTTGGTTGCTGAGCCCATATGCCAGGATCAGTTCGAGTCTCTGTACGGGCTTGAGGACAAAAATGGTAAGGTAGCCCAGTAACCAGTTTCCGATAATAGATAAAATGTCGCCGCTCCTCAAATGTTGACGGCGCTCAAACCCATAAACGGTGTTTATGTGAGAAATGCACCGTTCTGAGAGGCTTTTGACTTATATCTTCACTCCAGACACTATCGGGGATCATACTCGCATCGGATTGGGCCCGCTTCCATTGTTATGCACAGCGAGTTCACCGAGTGGCTTACCGCGACGGAATACACCCGATCGCAATACATCCTTCAGTGTATTCCGCCCTGGCCATCATTCACCCGACACCCTTGCTGTCCAATCTCACCTGGATCGACTACAGTGGCTCACTGAACTCGCCGTCCCCAGAAGCGCTGCTCCTCGTCTCACCAACGATCCTGCACGTCGGGATTTGCGCCCAGACCTCCGTCTAACACCATCTTTCTCTCGACTCTGCCCGGTGTAGCCACCCAATTGTCGTCGCTTACCATCTGTAATCAACCGCATCGGGTCCTCGAAGACACTTTGTCGTCCTTCTCCACAACTCCGCGAGCTAAACATGTGGGACATGACGGGCATGATTTTAGCCACCTTTCTCACCCCGTGGCGAATTTGGAACACCTAGTTTCGTTGGTGATAGAAATCAATCCCCAGACTACCTCTCCACGTTCGGAGTTTGCGGGTTATAAAATCCAAGTCGTTCCCTGCCCTGAAGCGTCTCAAGATCTCCGGTACCTCGCTCCCCGTCCTTGCCAATTTGTTCCAGCTCTTTACCCCGGGAGTATTGGATATGCTCTTCATTGATGCTAGATCGATTTCGGAGATCGCGCTCGTCGTGACCCGAAGCTCGTGGCAAGAGATCGCCGCGCGCTGGCGCTCCTCGCTCCGCCCCTCGCTGTCCTTTGGGTGGGTAGGCATAATCGACATTGCGCTAGCGTGGCCGGAAATTAGGTCGCTCTCCATTTCCTCCGTCACCAGCATTTCCATCCAAGCCCTGCCCATTTTCGCGCAGAAATGCACGCAGTTGACCATTCTCGACATCTCCCTCGCGACATCTGGCGTTCCGCCATTCATCATAATCCCCGTGTGCACGCATGCTCTCCAGCATCTTAATGTGCGCCAGCCTGCTTGCCCTGCTGTGGGTGTCCAGCTCCTCGCGCGCCATTTGGATCGCCTCTTCCCCCGCTTGCTATCCGCTCACGGCGAGGGACAGGACAAGGGCCGCTGGGACGAGCTCGAGGGCCTCCTTTTCATATTCCAGGACTCAGGTTGCATACTCTCGCCCAAAGTTAGACTGCCCTCTCCGCTATGACGTTCAATTGCCAATGTTAGGTTCCACAGACATGCGACGAGAATTCTGACTTTTTACGATTCAACTCATTCATCTTGGTGTTCAAAATCTGATAACCCGCAAGACCGTGTTGGATGAAATCCTCGTGTATATAGTACCAGTCTGGTTAATGTTCCCCACCCGCTGCTCGTCTCGGTTGGGCAGACGGATATCCCGATGCCTTAGCTTCAGGATCATGCGCCTACTGTTTCTCGGTGATTCAAGACTCCATATATCCGAGACATGAAGATGGAATCCCGCCGCTCGGTCAAGACAATCCCCACGATTCCACATGCTCCACTTGACGCAAACTCACGAAGAGGGCACAAAAATCGGCGTAAATCGTGACACGCACATGTTCGTGTTCAATAAGTGAGGAAATCTGGTCCACTTGGACTCTGGAGCGGGGAATCCGGACGTCTTTCGTGACCGCGTACCACCACATCACGTGTTTTTTCTTGCCCGCCCTCCTCTTCCTTCTTTCTCTCTCTTCCAGTGCTTGGTAGAGTTGGCTCCGCGCCTTCGGCGCGCTTTTCCGTCTCCCCCGGGAGACTCTCCGGGTGCTCAGAGCTCGTTGGTCTCACCACTGTCCACTGATGATAAGTCCGTCAAGGAACCCCCGACAACGAGGAAACCGAGGGAAATATTCCTGCTCCCCGCACCGACCCACAGTCTGAGTCTGCCAACCTGGGATACATTAATAAGATCTGCAGAGTACACTTCCAAAGGCAAGAGTCTCCTTTCCTTCCGTATCATGTCATTGACTGGCAGAATTCTTGTGTGCCGGTAGACGGCTCAAGCTTGTCAAGTAGAAAAGTCGGGACCGAGCACCTCTGGGTCGTGAACTAGCTCGAATATTATTCGCGCGATACTTACACTATATGGACAAAATGATTGAAAGGTCGATTTACCCGCCATATCTCAACAATGGGAGCATATTTCTTCTTCAACTAAAGTATAGGACTGTTTAGCAGGACCCGCCCTACCATTCTGCATGAATTTCGACATCAAAATATCTTGATACGCCATCAGCCGGGCCGAAATACGGAAAAGCCCGAAAAAAGGCCGTGTCCAACTTGAGCTATAATTTTTTCGGGACAAAGTGAATCATGCAGATTGTAATTCATGATTTTCTATGCCATATCACACTTTGAATCATGCCAAAATATACCGGCAATAGCGAGATACGGAGGCCGCAAGATGGCCAAAAACTGGTGAAAACTGGTGAAAACACCAGAAAACAGCAGAAATGGTGATTTTGCGGCGCCCACAGCTCGTTATTGGCTGTATATTTTGGCACAGTTCAAAGGTGGAGATGCCATAGGACATCCCGATCTACCATTTGGGTGATTCAGTTTGCCCCCAAAAAAATCATAACTCAAATTGAAAGTGGTGGTTTTTGGGTCTCTTCCGTATTTGAGCCCAACTGATGGCGCATCAATATATTTTGATCCCATCGTTGTTGCTAAATGGTAGGGAGGGACCTACCCAACAGCCCCGTCGACCACGTCAACCACAATAAACTCTCCAGGTTTGTCGAAGTCGGGTGCTAGGAGCGCTCCACGGATGATGGAATGTACGGAAATGAACTCTGAGTTCTTCCTAGGCTGTGCGCGAACCCGATGGAACCGTAGCGCCTTGTCCTTTTTGCTCAAATGTCCTGTCGGAGCGTCCAAAGGCAAGATGAGTGCGAATGAATGCGCGGTCTCCTCCACTGTGATAGAAAATAGATAGAGGAGTTGAGCAAAGAGAGGCTCCTTTTCTGTTTTCACCAATACACCGTCGTAACGAGGGTGGCCGTGGAATTTCGGGTTGCATCGTAGATAGTCCGAAGATGAGGTCCAGGTGCTGAGGGAGTCATAGTGTACCTTGAGGAATTGAAACGGCACAACCTATTGCATTAACAGTCAGTTGAGATGTTCTTGGGCAAGACAAAACATGTACCTCCTCTTTACCATCAAATCTCAATGGCTTTCCATTCGGCAAAGGATACTTGAATGCGGGAAGGAATTTGGTAATGAAATTCCCGAACTTCACGCGGAATTTATCAAAGGCGAGGTCGTGGGATGTTTGCTCCAAAGTCGAGAAAGAAACAGGCTTGAGGCTCGAACCAATATCGACATTGGACAGTGCGGAAAGTTTCCGCGTCTCTATATCCTCTGGAATCTCATCTGCGTCTTCATCGAGCACATCAATTTGTTCCCGAATAAATGTAGCCACAGTACGACGGTGATCATGTTTGACCAGCTGAGAGTGTTCAATTTGGCGTGTGTGCCCAGTGTGAAACGCTCGAACATACCTGCGGAGTCACATCTTTAAAATTTGTCAACCGGTGGTAGGTGTTCCTGATTGCACCGTGCATGGATTCACTGGTTTTCGTTCCAAAATTTCGACTTGCTCCTTTCTTTTCGATGTCGTCGAATATATGATAGCGCGCGTGGAATTTGGGGAAATTCCAATTCTTCTCGCCGTGGTCTGTTCCCTCGCAAGCGGTGACATATTTCTGGCCGTATTCAGTACGTTATTGGCTCGAATGCTTAACCATACCTTCATTGCTAAGTCAAGGATCAGAACCTCACGGCGCCCGGCGGCAATAGTCTCCGAGGTGTGGACTTGGAACCCGATGGAAGTGCGCAACTCGAGGTAACTTCGAAGGGATTGCAGCAGGAGGAGGCCAGGTTCATCAACGAGAACATTGTGAGCCACGAAAAGCATCAATTTAGCAATGTCTTCGTGTTTCGAACCGTCGTTAAAGGAGGTATTCATAACCGTTTCGAAATGGTTTAATCCTCTCCACCGTGGAAATTTGGACATCCTGAGTATTCTCAGGAGATGATGGTGCATGCACAGGAAAAAAAACATACTGTGCATCTATCTTCACAATGGCTGGGCGGCCCAGCTCCGTAATTCGTGCCTTAAATTGACCAAACAGGTGATCACCCCAAAATCCACCATCGTCTGCGTGCAGCGGGTCGTACGAGATAGCCTGATGGGGGTCTGTATTTCCGAGTTCCCAGAATGCATTCTAGTCATAATTAGATGAACCAGAGTGACGAAGCAGAAAATGGCACACCTTGACATCCCGCAATCCGTGGTCTTTAAGAATTTCCTCCCGCTCGGCTACGGTTCTTGTTTCTCTAGCCTCCTCCAGAATGCGCTGAGATTCAATTCCCGTGCGCAGTGGATGTGCTGTGGAAAGATTTGACTGTTGATCCCAAGGGACAAAACATATCGGGCAAGGATAGAGTCCCTGCAAACCACGAATGAGTGCCATTACAGATCTAAACCTATTTTCAATAAATCGGAGAGAAAATCCAAGGAGGAACGTACGCTTCTTCGTAGTCTGCAGCTAAAATCAGAATCATGGGCCAAAGCCAACGGATAATTTCATCTCCACACTTCGTCCAATTACCGACTTTGGACGGATGTACAAGGGATTCCAGTAACTTGGAGAACGCAGTGTGCCAGACTATATTTTTGAAATTGCTGAACGCTGGTTTACCATTCTCCTGAGGGTCGTCTTTCACCTACACATCGAAAGTATAAGTGAAGCAAACACCGCAGGAAATGGAACATACTATTGGTTGATGACCCACGAGCTGACCACCACCGAACCGAGTACTGTTTCGGATCGCAATCGGAATGTTTGCGACTCTGGCTACTACCGCGTACGCCTTTTGGGTGCCAAAGGAAGAGAGTTTTGACTTGTCTGCATACACGACAAGACAGACGGGCTTCGCAGCTGGATCATTGGGCAAGGCCGACTGAATAACCATGAGCTGGTGCATGAAGACATAGTTTTCTACTCACCTGTGCAGCCCAAAATGCGTCGGCGGTCCAAGGTTCATGGTAGAAGCGAACATAAGTTTCACCGTTGAATTTATAAGCCTTTTCGGCGTCCCAAACGAAACAAGCAGAAAGGCGAGGGTCCTGAACAAGACTTAAGACCCAGTCCCACAGTGGACGAGTGTATGTATCAAACTCCTTGTCCTCGGTCTTGTACTGAATTTTTATTGTGTCTTTCCGGAACTGGAAGTACAAAATAAGTACGAGAAGCACGAACTGCGGATGCAATGTCTTACCGCAGTGCATTTATGCGAGGCCAACCCCCAGAGCTCATCCAATTCTCGTTGGTTTGCCAACGTGAACTCGTTCGGATGGGATCCACAACGTCGGATAAGAGAGATCAATGTCTCAATCGCATTCTTGTTCAACATATTATTCTCGCAAAATTCGGCCACTTCAAAATCCAGTTGGGATCGAAATGGCAGCCATGGTTGGTCGTCGGAGGCTGACGGTTGCTCTGCCATGGTAGCTTTCACATATTTATTAAAAGATTCGAAGGTGGGCGAGCGTTTGCTATGAGGATGAAAAACACGTTTGATTTCTTCAGGTGGCGGAGGACTTTGGGGGCGTTCAGGATCATCATCGGGCAGAAGATCCTGTTCAAGGTCAGGATCTTCTGGAAAGTTGTCAACGAGATAATCTAGAGCGTTTGAATGTCAGAATGTGGTTATTCACAACGATTTAGTACTGCGTACCCGGAAGATCATTTCTTTCGGGTATCCGCACTCGCGGCGGAGAATTTCTTCCCGGTGGTTGGACTGGGTGGCCGGCTTAAAAATATAAACTCCCTTGCATCAGAACAGAGGATATACTTTTACCTCTTAAATGGACATCAAGTTGGGCGTATTGAGCTTGACCTACGTCAACATTTTTCAACGATTGGTTATGGCAAGAGTAAAGATGAACATACGTTGTTGGGCCTTCAATTTCATGATAAAATTTGTGTCTTTTCCCTTGATAGCTTTTTGGGAGGCACACGCAGCTTCATGTTTATCGATGCCCCTTTTGTCGTAGGCACCACCACAGTGCTGACAGGCGGGTTTGGGGGGCATGACAAGGAACTGCTAGTCCAGAGAAGGGCTGTGAACTGGGTAGAATATTCTTGCGAGCGGCGGACGGCGTGAGTGAACTTAAACGGAACCGACTTGGAAAGCGAAGTTGACTTTCATCACATGTGCGCGTTAGTGAAACATGTGCAAACATAATCTCCCTCCGTCTTCGACCACTGTCGCCGCCGCGAGACAGCGAGGTGGACATGTCGCTCTACCGGTCCGCCTTCTTCGTTGAAGCGCTTCCATGCACTCCGTGGGCGCTTCAACCCAGTGAGTTTTTTCTTCCCTTTAATTTCTCGGTCTGAAACCTATGGCTGTCTTAGCACACTCCTCTCGCTTCCCTGCGCTTGTTTTCCCTCTCAGGCACAATCTCGCGATGAAGACCTCAGATCCCTAGGTAATTCTGGAAAAAAATCACGGCGCCACAGAAAGCTGTTCTCGGGACGCGGGGTCGGCATCCCTAACCATGTCAACACGCAGAAGCTCATCCAGATGTTCAATCAGAACATGCTCCTCGTGTCTTGCAGCACGAGCTACTTTTCGAAGGCACTCACATCTGTGCCTCTCGCACACACTCTCGTTCAAGAGCATATCGTCGATGCTGCCCGCCACATCGAAGCGCTCGCTGCCACTGGGACCTGCGGGCGCCGACCGAAGCTCAACTACGCGGACGCAGGCAAGCCATAGCTTTTGTGCTACCTCGAGCAGAAGGGGCTCGCTCACAGACGTAGACTTGACCGTTGTTCCGGAGGTGCGCGACATCCTTCCCTTCTCTCCCCAGCTGCTACCCCCGCGTCCCAGGCCTGCGACGACTCCTTCGAGGAGCACGTCCTCGTGTAGCAACCGGAACTCACGGGGCTGCACCTTCACGGCCACGGAAGTACTATGGCCTTTGAGATGCTCCCGCCTGCCGAGGTCACTTTCTTCATTTTTCTTCCAAAGTACTGACGAGCGCCTCAGCCCGCACCAACATACACCATTCGACTCGCACTGTTATTCATGTACCTCCCCCCTCGGTTCCTTTTTTTGCCATCCCGTTTCTCATGATAATATATCCCACTTTTGCAAACACCGGTTTCCTCCGACGGGTATCCTGTTCTCGCTCGACCCTGTCTACTCTTTACCGAACATTCAATTCTCGGCTATCTTCCAAGTTAACCAGTGATCGATCACAACTGAAACGTAACCACTTGGCCGTTAAATATCACTGTAAGGCGAGTATTCCTTTGCCTAATCACCATGTCAGCTACCAATGATGTCGTCTTCACAGAGGTTCAAAACTTAGAGTCTCCCCATGCCCTCATGGATTCAGATGTTGCCATCGTACGTCGTCTGAATCGCCTTTACGTTCCGTCCATGCTCAGATGCGCTGGTAACGACAGCTCGAAAGCCTGCTCAAAGCTCGCGAGCACCAACTTGAACTCCTCAGAACGGCGTACTTTCAGGTTCGCGGGGACTATCAAGCTGTGTTAGCTGAACGCGATGCGCTCCTGGTACGTCATGAAGAACAGTGCACTCAATACCGCCGTGTCATGTGAGTAATTCATCTATTCGTGTTCTGTCGCAGACTCTTACTGAAAAAACTTACGCCTAGCACGGAACTGAAGGATCAAACTGCCGACGTTCATTTCTGCGCCTGGCACAAGTTACAGGCCGCAACTCGTCTCACTCCCGTTGTGATGGATCCCGGAGCTGGTGGAGCTAATAGCGGACTGATTTCGTTGTAACCCATGCAGATACATCGTCGTCGTCAAAGTTAAATAGTGTTGCGACCTCCCTTTTGTGTCGGCATGTGTCTGAAATTACCGTTTGAGAACTGAACATTTAGATTGACCCTGAAATTTCCAAGAACATGTATCGTCAAATTCAAGGCACCAACACTTGTTATGTAAATACTGTTTCCAGGGAATCCCTTCGTCGGCCGGAAACTTTCTCTCAATCTCCACCATGCCCACTCCCACTGAAGACGAGGACTACGACGATGGTGGCGACCTGCACCTCCAACCAATCAATTACAATGCTTCACGCGATGAATTGATAGCGGTTAGTCCTCAAATTTGTGTCTGGATTGTTCTCATCGTCTCCGCATTTCAGGCCTTGAAATCCTCTCAGTTATCTCTAATGAAAGTGCTGGGAGAGAACCGTGAGCTTCAAAAGACGAACAGCGAGCTTATGGCGGTTTCAACCAAGAAACGTCGCAAAGGGGTTGAGAAAGACCTTTTGGGCTACCAACCGCACATCACCGCTCTCGCTAAGAAGTTCCTCTTCACCCGAGCGCTCTTCATAGACTCTGCAATGTTCCGACTGAATCTACCGCAGCCTTCGGAGAGACCCGAGGACCAGTTTGTCAGCGATGAGGCGTATCGAAACAGCGTAACCATTGCGCTCTACCAGGACATCCCCGAGAAATTTCATTCCCTTCTGGATGCAGAGACGTATGGAAGCTTTGCCAAAGACGTACGTGAATTGTTCGGGGCATCAGAGTGTAGAACTCACTTGATATTCCATTTAGTTTATTCACGAACATTCAGACGGACGTTCGACACTAATTAGCATCATTCGCAAGACCCTTCCCGTCATTTTGAAGGGCTTCAACATTGATTCCGACCTGCTTACCACGGCCGGCGCTGATCGCAGCAACAACGAAGCTCTCAAACACTTCCTTTGTTTTCCCAACGAACGAAAGGCGACGCTGTATGCGCCTGTCTTGTTTCCCGGCCCGACCCGAAATATGAACGAGCTGTTTACTGGACCGGTAGTCATGAAGGTGCGTCCGAATAATGGTGTTCTTTCAGATTCTAACATTGCGAAGGTCCACCGACTGATGTACTTTGGTCCTGGGAGTCTCGTTCCGGGAAAAAAGCCAGCACCGAATTCAAATGGGATCAGGATGGGGTTGAAGCAGGTAACGGAATCGTCGATCTCAGCAGCCGGAATTCTCGTGCGTCCTTAACTACTATGGATGATCTTGAGGCTGACATGCAGCGTTCAGACTCGATTCGTCTTATCTCCGGATAAAGAATGGGGGACCTCCAAGACGGACTGGGAAGCAGAGTACCGAGCATACCACAAACTCCTCGCTTGCAATCGCCATCTGCCACATGTCAAAAGAATCTTCAAAAAAATCCACTCTTTCGTTTTCGATGGCATCGATACTTCCAATGAGGCCACCACCTCCGACACGGATTCAGACCGCGAGACCGAGGACGCCATCGCCGATGCAATGAGACAATTCGAGCTTGGCACTGACCCCGCATCAGTTCTGGAAGACGATGCTGATGCTCGTGGCGTGGTCACTCTGGTAGCAGAACCGGTTACTGCAGTCAGACAGGTCCACTTTCTTGACGCGGAATTACCACCCGAGGCGCCGGCGGAAGCTCAAAATGCTGTTCCGGATGCAGACGTTCCTACCGGAAGACGCACTCGTGGTCGTAATGCAGGGGCTATTGCGGGGAGCGGTGAAGAGCCTAGTACCACGACTGTAGCTACACGTAGAAAAAGGAGGACGTAGTTAGAGCGAGTCAAGAATGAGACATACAATTTACTTCTTTTTTTTTTGTTCAATGAAGGCCGGCTAGATGCAGTATATATTGAGCAACAGTTCCTGTGTAAGAAAGGTTGCCTGGTGCAGTCGTTATGTTAATGTCTTTGAAATTTCGTTACTTGTTTAGAGGTCGCCGTTTCGATCCATTATAAAGCCTCCCCTTTACAAGGACAATATGTAATGAATACAACAAAGTATATATATAAATAGATTTTTTCCTTACTGTCCCCACAGGACTTACAACGTACCGGCCTTAATATCAGCCCTTATAATTCACTTCATTCCTTATCTAGCCTTATAACGTCAGCAGCTCCTTCTCAGACCCCGGATCCTTATCATGTGGCCTCATCTTATCTGGGACTTCCATCTTATCAGGTCAGGATAAGAGCGCCGGTCCTGATGGCCTGATCTGACCTAATCAAATCTTATCGGCTTCACCAGGTTTTTCCGACATGCGCAAAGATGATGGTCATTCTACAAGGCAAGATAAGCTGATGCAATGTGCGGATCAATCTTGCCGAGAATTGTAAACAACACAACTTCAAACAATAATTTCCCCGATTTCCTGATGTTGACTTGTCTTTTGACCACACCACCACGACACGAGCTGCGATTCCCAACGTCCTTGACTTCTTCTGCCCCAAGCGTAATCGAGCTACTGCAGTTGTATGGAACTGGCGCCCGAGTCCCACCCACATTTGAAGTTCATGGAGCCCGCTTTGACACTCGCAGAACAAAAAACGAGAGTAAGTCTCTAAGTCTCATACCATTGTCCGATCCTGTGAAATCCATCAAATCGTGACGTAGCGACTCATTCCATGGCCCACCCTTTGGATGGATTCGAGTCGGACGATGACGATGAGGAAATCGAGTTGGATTATCCGATCGCGCCAACACTTATCACCTCAGGATCGACCATCAAGGTGGGTGGGAGTATACACGCTCGTTCGCCCAATGGAGGTTCCCAGACCGAGTTCCAGGCTGCTTTAAAGGATGGCTTCCATTTCGATGGCGAATTCGCGGCTTCCAAGCGGTATGCGACCGCCCCCAACCCGTGTCTCGAGATCGGTGGCGAGGCACTTTGGGTCTTCCGCTGAGCGACACCGTGGCTGAGGTCTTGATCTCCGCCTCCTATCCCGTCTACGATCTTGGCGAGGACTCGGATGATCGTGTTGAAGATTCAGATGCTCCCGCGCAGGATTCAGAGCAGTCTGGAATTTGGGAGATGTCCGCAGAACAGGTACGCTTTCCGAAAAACTCTGACCGAACTGTCTAGGACACACCCAGATATACGTCGAAAACCCTGCGTGGGATGTTTGGATCAAGGAAACGGCTGGAGCGACGGCGGTAATGGGTCTCACAGCATCCTCGACCCCCGCGAGATTCGTGCTCAGGAAGCTCCTGTTCCAATTAACAGCGAGTACGTTTTCCATTCCAACGTATGAGGCCTGACTTAAAACGTGACCTGCAGAATGACAACTCAAACAGAGTGCGATATATCCGTCCTTATTACGCCTGCACTCACATCCTCCAGCCGCCCCGCTAGCGATGGTACCGAACCTAAAATTGGCGAGCTTATTGTCATCCTCCCCTCTCGCCATGAAGGAGGTCTACCTCAGCTGCAGCATGCCGGCCAAGCTAAATCGTTCGACTTCGCAGACGACAGTGGCCACTTGACATCCATCGTCGCCACATATTCCGGGGTGGAGCATCGCCTGACCAGCGTCACTCCAGGCTGCCGCCTATCCCTTGTTTACGACATTCTGTGGCTGAAACCAAAGACGCGCCCGGCGCTTCCGCAGATGGACGCTGTTAGCCAGAAGCTTCAAAGCATTTTGCATTCTTGGAAGCAAGACACATCTGGCAGCGCGCCGAAGTTTTGGGCCTGCTTGCTGTGGAAAAGATATACCACCTCAGGATGGTCTAAATGCACCCCGATACCGAACCTCTCTGCCGAGTCTCTCGCTGGCCGCGATGCAATCTTGGTATTCGACTTGAGGCCCCTCGCTCGCCAACTCGAATTTCGCATTCTGCTCGCGCATATCGATTTCATCGCTTCCACTGACGGGGACTATGAAGGTTATGCGCTGGATGATGACATCGAGGAAGAGGACTTCATAACTTTCGGGCCTCCGCGCCGCCGCGTCACTATCACCCAAGCCATCGATTTGAGCGGCCTCCCCATTTCAGTTCGGCTCAAGCTCAAACCCCAAGATCTAATCAACGGACCCGCGCACGGAGAAGTTTGAACGGTACTCTCACGCGGTATGTTGTCCTGTCTTGACAACTCTTTTTCCTGCCCTGATCATCTCTCTCTCCCAGAGCGCGGCGTGAATCGAAGGGGAATCAATATTTATCGATGTACCGACATGCTAAATCCTGACGTTACCGCATCCGCGTTATCGCAGTTTATAAACGGACGATTATACTTTTGTGGCCAAAAGTGGCTCCGTAGATTCCACTCTGGAGCTCGGCGAAGCATACGACTTCATATGCAACGAACTTCAGATCTCGATTACAACTGCTGCTACTCGGAGAGAACAGGTCTTAGTGGATAGTCTTATCCGATCCTGTGAGATGTATCCCCGATATGATCCCAATCACGCCGTCCAGGTCCTCGCCGCGTCTTCCCGTCGTTGTGTTGAGAGAGTTGTGAGTTCGATGTCGTCGTCTTTTCCTGGCTTACAATTTTTCACCATGCAGCTGGGATCGTGCCATGGACCGTGAATTACCCGCCGGGATGTGCTGCTCGCCCGGCTAACGCAACTGGCTGCAGAGGACGCAGATCCCAGCTTCTCGCTGTGGTGCCAAAATCACGACGAAGCCAATCTCCGATCCCTTCGCAATATCGAGGGATCAGACATCCCCTCGCTTCTTGAGCGCTCCCTGACCTGCGGTGGTGTATTCCTGCGAGACATGTAATTTCAGGGTCCATATCCTTTTTATCCAGGACTGACAGTAGTCTAGTATTCTCCCTCAACTCCGAACCCACGATCTCAGTACGGCCCTCTGGATTCTCTTCCTGCGAGACTTACATGGCCGCCTGATGACTGTTCCTTCTGCCGATGTCGAGGTTGTGAAATCTGTGATTACACAAGGTGTCTCGAATATTGTCCGGAGTCTCCCGGCCTTCCCTCAGAGAACGAGATCAGAGCATCTCAGGGAGACCCGGACAAGGCCCTGGACGTAATCAAACTATGCATCGGAACCGACCACGCCAAACTCTGCTGGTATATCTTCGCCAAGATGCGGGACGCAGCTGCTTGTGGCGCTTTCGTTTCCACATATTTTCCGTGGAGGTATTACAGAGCTATGTGAGCCTCTGGGGCGGTACCTGCGGTCAGCTCCTCGATTCGATACGCATTTTCATCCTTTCTTCCTCGACACCATTGATTCCCTGCTTTCGCTTACGACGCCGGTCACGTCCAAAGGGAACGAGGCCGAGCCGTGCGACCTCACATATCACATGGAAATATTTATGGTGGCAGCGCGGCATGCTGGCGGGATACGTGTCCTCAAAGAAAAGTACGCTGATCGGCATCCCATTACGTTGTATCCGAGTCCCATTTATCATTAGACTAAATGCAGAAGCATTTAAGGGTCGCGACTCGCACATCTTGGAAGAACTTGCCCGTTCTGTCGCAAGGGAATTTACGCGGGAGGGGATGCCCGATTCGGAATCACTACAGACTCAAGCCCATGTGTCGGCCACCCTTGTCCGCGCGACCATCGCCGCGTTCAGAGCGCCTTCAGCCGTGAACGATTCCTCCCTGAACTGGAGGGATCAGCAAACTCCCGTTGACCGTATGATCGGCCTCGTAAAGCTTTGCTTCGATCTCGAGGCGCAGACTGAATGCGAATATCTCTTAACTCGGTTCCTCGAGCCGCCCGTTAGATTCACTTTCGGGCAGCATGCCTCCACGACACTCACGCCCTTCTTCCCTATTCCGCGGAGTTTCCTTGTTGAGTAGGTCCTGGATCTGGAGACAGAGCCCTTCAAAGGCTTCGCGACGGGCGCCGTGAAGGCATACGCGGACGATGTTATAACCGAGAAGCCCGAGGAAGTCATCGCCGTCGCTGAGATCGAAAGTGTTGGATGCCAAGTTTGCACGTATTTTGCGGGGCTCAGGGCCTTTCTCCTTGGCGAACACACGATGACTTCGTTCCGCCACTCAAACGCCATTCTGACTCACTTGGAACATAAGCTTACGCGTACTAGTGTTTGGGGCGTAGACTGAAATTCTTGTCAAGTCATGCTCGCGCATCCTGAAGGTCAGTCCACGTAGCCTCTGCCCAGACTGTGATTAACCGCCCGTTTATCTAGGTCATGAAACCCGAGAGCATGACGGCGTTTCCCAAATGGTACACGGACAGCAGGTTCGGCAAGATGTTGTTGTAAAGTTTGGGCAATGATGTGGCCCAGAGATGTATCCTTAGAGCAGAATATGCCGGAGTGTATGCCCGCATTGTTGGCACGCATATCCTCCCTCCTCCCACAGAATAACCGATGCGGCTCTGACCCGGACGCCGGACGTTGGGTCTGGCTCGTGGCAACGGCGTGAAGTACATACGTTCTATTCCAGGTAAATGAATACTCATCTACCAAGGATTTGAAGTCGTACCCGTGATCAGCTGCTGCAAAATCCTTCTAGTACTACTATGTAGTCAGAAATTTTATCTCGTCCCCATCTGGTTCTCAAAATCGTTGAATGTAAGTCGAGCGTGATCAAAAAAAAAAATCCAGCGCACGCGGATCTTGCGAACTGTTTAGCCACCCCCCACCCCCACAATTCATGTGTATTCAGACGACGGGGAAATAAGTATGAAGTCGCCCCATGCGGCGCCGGGAGTCAATATGGTGTGGGCTCCGGCATTCGGGACAGCTGTTCACCATGCACTACACTTGCTCTTTTACCCCACCTTGGCAGATTCCTGCTCGGGTATATGGGTCTCATTATGCTCGATGAATCAGCTATCCTTCCCAGTCCCGCTCCTCCGCGCGCAAGTCACGGACCGCCGGAGACATGTTTTTGGCACACCTGTTAATGAGTACCCACCTCCACTGTGGAACCCGGAGTTGATGAAATTCACCCTAATTTTCACTAGGAAGATGGGAGAAATTCACCCTGAGAGTGCATGAATTTCACGGTCAAAAAGCGATTTTCACGTTAAAAGTGGGCCAAATTTTTTCACGTACAATATGCTGTTTTTCACCCTGCCTTGAAGAGCGAAATTCACGATATTCTGAGGTGAATTTTGACAAAAGACTTTCTGGCCTCCCATGTCCTTCAAGTGGGACTAGGTGTCCTTCAGGTGGTTACTTAAGCATCTTGATGTCGTCAGGGATGTAACTAAACTAGATGACTCAGGTATCTTACTCTGAGACATGCTACTTAATGTGTTGAGATATCTTGAGTACAGAGGTACACAACTGGTACTGATCAACAGAGTTATGTACCTGGCTCCGGTCGCCGGGAATGTGTACGTGAAAAATCGGATTCACCCTCTTCTGGGGCGAAAGTAAAATTTCACGTACTTTAGAGCCTGTTCGGATGCACAATCGATTGCTGATTGTGATTGTTCTTCCATTTACGGACGCCTGATTGTGATTATGTAGTTGTGACTGAATGTGACTCGACGTGAGCTTTTTTTCTCCCACACCAATTTAAGTGCGCAAACCGCCATTCGACGCGACAATGGCGCGGGGAGAACAGCACCGAGGTACCTCTGGCTCACCCTCCCCTCCCCAACAAAAAATCAGCTCCCGAAAAGGCGAAAATGCCCAATGGACCGCCTCCGACACCAAAAGACTTCATCAGGAAAATGTCGATAGTCTAAGACTGTCTGTACCAGACACTACAGACAGGATAGACCGATAGACTGCCTATCGACTATCGCAGACAGCGTGGTTCTGGGGCAGACACCGCCAGACATCAATAGACCGATCTTAGCCGATCCTAGCCGATCGTTGTACAATGGATCCGATCAGTTTGATGGATTTTGATCCGCAACCGTCGCGACGGGCATTGGGTAGCATTGGGTCGTCTGGTTTCATTTGGATGGTAGGGCACTCTTGGAGCTTCTTCCTTCAGATATTGGCTGAATTTACGGGGAGACAATTGGGAGACAAGGTGAGAGGAATAGTTAACATTGCATTATTTACGACTAGCGAGACTAATTGAGTACGGATGTTAATAATGCTCAAGGAACCATGGCGCGATGCCTGTACATCAATATGTGAACATGGAAGAAAGACAACTGGCCTTCAAAGTGATGAGGGGGATCTTTCAGATATCAGCTTACATAAAGGGGAAATTTACCTGGAGAACGGGGTGAAGGCGAGTCCTCTTTATACTTCCGCACGTCCATAACAACAAGCGAACGGACTTGGAGTTTTTTTGTCTAAGTCGACCGGCGTGAGCAGCCGTGAGCACGCGGCGGTGGCCAAAACGGTCGTCGCGTAGTCGGATTTGATCTTGAATGATCCTTGCCCGTAAGCGACGGAAACACATGCGAGTGTCGATGTCTGTGAGTGTCTGTGAGTGTCTGCGGTTCTGAAATCGTCTGGGCCAGAACTCGCCGTCTGACACAGATTCCCTGTGTCTGTGTCATTTTTTCCCCTTTCCTGATGCTTGTTGACATTCTTTTCGAGACCAAAGACGCTTCGACGAGCATATTGGTGTCACATGTCTCGAAAATTGACCGGTCTGAGCGATAGACAGCGGACCACATGTGAACGACACCCATCCAATGGCTCTTGAGATATGCAACAACACTATCAGGGGCGAGAGTCTGGATTTCCGCCCAGCATGCATCGAATTCGGTTTGATCGGTAATGCGAATCCACTTCTTGAGTCGTTCCCATAGAATGGGGTAATGCTGAGTGACGAAATGGCGTTGCCACGCATGGAGAACGTGCCACCAGCAAAGTAATAGGCGAGCTGTGGGATACCGCCGGCTGATCGCGTTTAATTGAGCCCAGTCGAAGTCGGACATGAAAATATGGGGAGATATCGTCGGGTTTTTCTTGAGTATTGTCGCAAGGAAGTGGTCAATCGTCACCTCCTTTCCATTGGACGAAATCATCCAGGCAACGGGCATACCTAATAATATATGAGTAAGCTAGTTGGAGATACTTCGACAAAGAAGTAACTGACCGTGGCCCCATTCGTCGCGTACAAGCAACGTAAAAAGAGTCATATCTTTATAGTGGGTCGTGTTATGGGTGCCGTTTATGCCGGCGAATTTAGACCCGTATTGTTCCCAGCATTCTCGTTGATATTTTGTTTGAATGATCAGCACAAAGCTGTCCGCATCGAGGTTTGAGCCCGGTGGCGCCGCTTCGTTGCTACACTTTAGGCTCACGAAGTGGCCCTCTTCTCGTAATTTTGCCACCCATTCCAAAACGGAGGGACCGTCCTGCGCTGCGAGTCGGATCGACTCTTCCTCGATCATCTTCTGGATCCGCCGGATGTCGGCGCGAGTCGCAAAATGGCGTCGAGTGGCCTTATTGGATCGAGTCTTGTCGATGTTGCTCTCGTGGTACATGTTTCGGGTAATATTTTCGAGCTACAAGCGTGCATAATGAGCACTAGACAAATGGTGATTCAGTAGAAGTCACTTACAACTTTCTTCGGTTCCACTCCCAGACGCAACAGCTTTTCAATTTCTTTGCGTGTATCGGCATCGAGTCGCGTATACTTGAGGTTATCATCACCGATGGCATGGGTGTGATCCCGTTTGTAGAACCCCAGCACCTCCGAGGTACCGGGATATGATTTAACGGTCAAGCGGCATGGGCAGCCACTGCGCTTGGATCCAATCTTCCTCGTCCAAGCATTTTTGGCACGGTATTTAGACTTCCCACCGCTTCCCTGTCGCGAGCAGACATAGACACTTTTCTGTGTCCATGTGGTTATGGCTGGGTCGCGAGGTCGGTCATCTTTTTAACAAATTCGATGGTCTTGTCACGGCACTCCTGTTTCATCCAAGCCTGCATTGCAGACAGAGACGGCCATCGAAGTTCATAATCATGGTGTACGTCGTAGTCGAAGCTTCCAACGGGAGCCGAAGAAGGAGGGACGGTGCCATCGGACGGTGGCACATGGAATGCAGGGCCCGGGTCGTAACCGGGCACGGCGAAGGGGGGTGTGGCGTCGTAGTGCGGTAATTCCGCTGTCGTTTCCGAAGATTTTGATGCCCACGACGCGTCGATGTTGCTCGGGGACGCGCTCAACGCGTCGGCAGTGGCAGAGAAGCGAAAGGACGATGCTGCCATCGAAAGGACGGAATTTGGCAGGATGAGAGGGAGAGTGGCAGAGTTTCAGGTGAATTGATCCCCATACTGGGCAGAACTTTGCAGACAATGGTCCACCAGAGCTGAACCGAGCCAGCAATAGCGAACTTGCAATTGCCGTTTAGGGGCCAGGAACAAACAGGGCACGCGAACTGCCTGTTATGGAAGCACGTGCTGGGGGGCGAAATCTCAAAGACTACCACTACCACACATCCAAAATATCTCTATGGTCGCACGTACACTCCCCTTACCCCTACGAAACGCCGCGTCGTCTGTGTTCTCCGTGACCAGCAGCATCTTTCCTGCCCCCAAATTGGAGCCACTCTTGGGTGTAACGAGTCCACGGCGCGTCGAAACTACGCCAAGCACCACGAGAGTGAAGACTGGTATCATGTAGAGCCTGGGAGGGGTCGACCGAAGATGTTTGACGACCATGACCACCGGCCGCACGTGATGGTGCCGACCTCCGCAGACAGGAATTCCCCGAGGCGGGCGCTTCGACAATTTGCCGAGAGCTAGGGTTAAGATATCATCAAGCTTGGGAAATGGCGGAGTGAGGAAGAGTTTTCTTCTCAGATGAGTCCAAATTCCTCCTTTTTGGCTCGGACAGGATTCAGTACTTCGGCCACATGGTTGATTTTGATGGACACTTATCTTCCTCCCACCATCACCATCCTCGACATCCCTCCCTCGACGCTCCTCCGTCCCGCTCTCCCCCGCGCCCGCGCCTACGTCCGGAGGAGAGGTCTTCTTCAGGGTGCTCCCCGTGCCATACTATATGGTATCAAGTGGGAAAAACCAGCGGCTTGGCTACGCCTTTATGTCCTTTGTTCCTCTCGTGCCTGCACATCTTCAAGCTTCAAGATCTCAAGCCTCCATCCCAAGCTTCAAGCTCTCAAGTCTTAAAACTTCAAGTCTTCAAGTCCTCGAGTATCAATTATCAAAGGTTCAAGCATCGCACTCTGGATTCACTATTCGCATTTTTCGTCGCCGCAAGATCTCAACCTCAAATTATTTTCTTAATAATCTGCTACCAAGATTTTCTATTTCTTCTAGTCCTGCTTGGATCTCGAACATCTCCTGCATGTTACTATTATTTTCGTTGGGCGTCTGGGTTAGGCTCGAGGTGTGTTGGTTTTCTTCTTTCTACAACTCGATTTCTGATCATTTATCGAAGTTGTTGATCGACGTAGTGGCTCGACGTCGCTGTCAACGACAGGTAAGAATACACGGGTACAATGTCGCTGTACGGCGAAAGTGGCCTCGGCACATGGCGCGGAGGGCGGGCCGTACGGGCAAGGAAAGACAGACCTTCATGTCGTATTTACTTTCGATCGTGATTATAGGATGTTTTATATGTTCACGAATCATTATAATCCCAATTGTCGCAATGACCTCTGGCCCAGAAGTGAGCTCTGTGAGGCTTCTGGTGCCATAACTGATGTGGCGTCAGGCATGTCTTTATGCGGCCAGATGTGATTCTGGCGGCATGGCGCGCTTGGTTAGTCTGGTGCCAGATCAACCAGACACGTTCGGTTTGCTGATGCTCATGAGATCGCTCTCACAGTCTCCGCAGATCCGTTGTGCCAGAACTAGGCATCGCCTCGAAGGCTGTTGAAAAGTTAGAACTTCCTAGAATCCTAAATTGTGTTGGCTCGAGCTGACGCATGCGTGCCGTGAGTCGATAGCTTGGCAAGTTTGAACTAGAGGCTGTGTTAACTGTTCCGAACCCATGATGCTCTGCGCAGCGAACGCACGTCCTGGTAATTCGTGAGTCCACGACGTTGAACTGCTGTTGAACCATTCGTATTCTGGCACATCTTTCACTGTACAGCGGAGTTATCATCTTCTGAACTGCGGCCACGTAGGTCTGCTTTCTGGTATACCGTACAATTACGTTCAATTTGTTTGTCACCCGTCACGCACCCCTCTATCGATATCGAAATTTGGTCGATGTCACGCGTCACTGGGGACTTTGTCGAACCTCAAAACGGTCACGCAGGCACCAAAAACGCCTGAAACTGCAACAAAGGCGAAAAATCGGTCGGAATTTCGAAAATTTTGGTTATGTCACGCCAAAATTTGGCCGCTCTCGAATTATCGAATTGGTCAAACCATGTCAAGCGTCACAAGGGGTTCGAATCGAACGTAATTATACGGTAAAGAGGACCCGTTTTTACCCCAGTCCACAGTTCTCCTTCGCCCATCATTCGTGGCCTGCATTTTCTGTTGGGCCTCCCCTGGAACACCCAATATGGTAAGTGTGCAAAACTTTCCTGAACTACTGCGCTCCGACACGCTTGACCTGGCGCGCATCCTTTCTGCACTGCGTCTACACATTCAATCCCGAGGGCTAGTTAATCACTTTCAAGAGCTTCCGGCCCCTCTAATCCTCAGACTTCCGTGCGAAGCTGCCAGGGTTTATTCTTTAGGGCTTCGTCCCCATCCTGCAGTGTTACCGTTGCCGTTATTTTCATGTGTTCGCGCTCAGGTTAATGTCCAGGTTACCGAATCCGACCCTTCATCTATTTGGTGTGCACGCATTCTATTTACTAACCTCGAAACATCAATTAATCGCCTTTCGCATCGTTTGTCTGAAATTCGATTCCCCCCGTTATCTTCCTTGCTGAACAAACGGTTCTTCAGATTCAATTTGCTTCTCCGTTCTCCCACTCGAAGCCCGACTCCCGCATACGAATTTATCTGTTTAATCGTTTTTTTGGACATTTTGCTCTTCTCACCTCCCTGGCACTCAGATCCAAGACCGGCCATTCAAGTGAATTTCTCTCGCACGTCACCTTTGTGGATGTCGATTTCCAGCCAAGCAACTGATTCTTCCCATTTCTCTGAGCGACTTCCTGCTGGGCGCCATAACCCATCTGCTATGATTTTGTAAATCTTCCACAACTTCGACATAGTCAGCTACCTGAGATTCATCACATCTGGAATAAGCTTGAACTGATCCGTGCATTCGGCTCTGACACTTCATTAATATAATCAAAACATAGTCAAAGATAGGATGGCGTAACAATGATATTGAATGGGAAGCTGAGGTAGAGGGGGACACGGACAAAAGCGGAAAAAGATGCAGTGTTTATTAAAGGGGAGCGTACAGAGATATGATTCAATATGTGTAACGAAAGGGACTGTCACGATAAGAGTCAGGAGGGCGAGGGCCGGGCCACGAGGCCCACTTTCAGTTGTTGTTGTTGAGGACGCCATATATCCCCACTATCGTCTTCCCCACGTCCAGGAAATCCCTCCAGTCAAGGGGTGTTTTATGCGAAGAAGTACCTCCCGTCGCGCTTATACGTTCACTGGAGTTGCACACATCAGTCGCCCAAGCCTTCGGAAGGTTCCATGACGTGGATCCATCCAGACAGACTGCGTAGTATTCCCCGGGGATGAAGGGATTCAACGCAACATACTGTCAGAACAGTGAATCACCTGTGTTCAAATCCCAGGTAATGAGTAACACACCTTCACCCCTCCCCCTCTTGCCTCGTCGAACAGCGCCTTGACCAATGGGTACATCCCGCGCAGATCATACTTCGCGCTCCCATCGTTGTACACCACCACGTACGAACCGTCTACGCCCAAGGCGACAGCGGTCGGGTGGTGTATACGTGAGCGCATGATAATGTCCTCCTCCAGTTTGCTCGGGAGATTCTGCCAGGAACAACCACTCGGCGAGATGGAGAAGTAGGAGCGATTGGGACCGAACGTCGTGCGTGTCGTAGGCCATGTACCTGGAGATTTGACAAAGTGTGTCAGGCGGGCGTACGCGTCGCCTAAGTAGTCCCCTGTCAGATGGCACAGATTCAGGGTTATTGAAGTTGTATTTTACAGCACGCGGACGCACACTCTAACCAGGACTTCCTACCCTTCCCCTGCCAGGCCATGTAAAAAACATCGGGTTCCATGGCTAGCGCCACGTCGTAGAGAGCCTCCCACGCCTGTGGGTGCGCTGCGTCTGTAAGAATGCGCGTGATATACGCGGGCGGCGTCGGATCGTCGCTGCTGTAGATGTCAGTTAGCGGCGAAAGATCACCCGAAAGTAGGAGGGGAGATTCAAAAGGGTCCCACGACGCACTACGCCCACCAGCCGGTGCCGACGCGCATGATATACGAACGGTTGGGGCCAAAAGAAAAGGAATAATCCATGCTAGGAGGGAATTCAGGAGGAAGATCAAGATGACTGTACACGCATTCTGCCACCCCAGCTTATATGCTCCACCTGCGCGTCTATTATTACTCGTATCTTGAGCAGATGCCCCGAATCACATTGTTCCTGTTTGTCTCCTTCCCAATTTTGCACTTTCTTCCCATCCACCATCCTTTTCGTCGCCATTCCACTATCTTGGTTGCCTCGAGGCCTTTTCCCTCACTTTTCTTTTTTCAACATCACAATTTAGCTTTTGGAAGCCTTCGACAGGCTGTGTGCGATGATATACCGTTCATTTGGGCCAGACCACCTGCCCATGATTGGTCCGCAAAAGGTCCGCTCGAAAGCGACAGCCATCCTACATTCCTTCCCTTTTTCCCCATCATTGTCGACCTTCGAGCATCCCCCATCCGTCCCTCATCCCGTATCTTAGAGCTCTCAAGATCTGTCCAGCATCAAGAACGAGCATCAAAGATGAAGATAATGCAACCCACAAAACCACAACTCCCGTTGATATGCAGCAGATGTGTCCATGTGTGAAAACACTATAAATTTCGCATTTCATCCACGGAAAGATCGTGCATATTATCATAATAGTGTCAGTACTGAGTTCCCGAAGGAACTGGCAGGACCTTGATCACAGAGTAATGAGTGAATTGGAGAGGGGTAACCTCTACAGTCTCTGGCATGTATTCACTCTGGAAACCGTAAGAGTTTGTGTAATCCACTTCAAACACAAGGGATATTTCGTCTAATTTACCAGGTTCCCAACGATGGGAACGTTGACTCGAGTTGAGCTTGCAGTTCTGTTACTGGATGTTTGGTGCAGAACGCGTTGCGCGTTCTGTCAGGTGATGGAAACCAACAGGGATCGCTCCCAAATAGGGCAACCCCGCCATTCCAAGGGTGATCGCAAATCGGTTGGGAGACCGAATAAAACCGAACACGCCGGCCGGCGAAACCCTCGGCAATCTGAGGTCATTTCCGGGGAAATGAAACCCTTGGTAGGTAGGTAGGTAGGTATGATTACACGGCATGGTCCGGATAACGAACGCCGGTTTCCAGGAGTTATCCCGGTGTACAAAGCAAGTCGAACATGCACCATCGCCCCTGGACTCCTCACAGCCATCCAAACCCCAGTCGCAGACCCCATGAGTTTCCCCATGCCCCACGGTAGACCTCAGACAACGGAGAGAGGCGAGAAAGTTGACCTAGAACAATCAGCTTCGAAAAAACTCCAGACATTGTTGATTCTACCGTGGACGATACAGCGGGACGGCGTAGAATTCCTCAAGAACCTCATACACAAATTTAGCAACCAGGACAATCGTAGCGCGCTCGTAAATCACGGCCTTCAGGAAGTCAATACTGGTGAGTTCGGCCAATTCATTCTGCAGTCTGGGTACAGTGTGAGAACTGCCGGCGACGCCTGGCATTCTAACAGTGCATGTTCTGGATTTTCGACCCGAGTTTTACAAAATCTGCAGAGGCGCTCGTTGCGAGGAAGTGGCTGGTGTGTATGATCAACGTGCCGCAGTTTTTCCAAGGCAAGAGAATGGGTGGACAGCATCATAGAGGTCAGGGCCTCCCTATGAGTTTGTGTCTTCACCATAAACAGATAGTGCCTCATAAATAATGTTTTTTGAGCGGCAGGTTTGTCCTTTTGTGGTTCACGACGCCCGTGAAGGAGGTAGCGTTTGTCTAAAGTGTCGATTTGCAGCTGCAGCCATTCAAGTGGGCATTTCTCCACCGATTTTCGGTAGGCTTCAATAAATTTCTCCGTCGCACTATTGAAATCCAAAGGAGAGGATTCAAAAGGCAATTTCCTTGCCGCTATCAGCACGTCTCCGGCCCAGGACTTTTTCCCTGCTGCGGCGAGTTTGATGGAGTTATTGAGACATGCACGAGAAAAGTGGGACAGCTTGAGGCACTGGATGTACTGCAGATAGCCAAGGAGTAGCAAAAATCGACGAATTCGAAGGGGCATAATTCCAGTCTCCGTGAAGAGTAGTACGAGCATGGAGTGGAAATGAACATTCAGAACTTGCCGCAGAAAATCAATTTGAACCGCGCAGAGTTGTTTCACGTGGACATCTTTAGAGTCAGGCGAAACTTCACACCCATGAATAAGGTGACAGTCGACGCGTGCCATATACATGTCCTTGTACTGCTTCGGTGTTAGCCGGCCCGTTGAATCTTCAATGCCCATTATCCTGTGCGCAGTACTTTTCTGTACTTGCTTTCGCGTTGTAATGATCTGCGAACATGTTTCGAGTGCCTCTGTTGAAGTTCATTCCAACATACTTCTCCTGGACCTCAATATTCAGAATATTTGCTCCTAGTCGGAACTGGAGGCCTACGGGTGACTTTCCAAAGATCATTATGATAGTTTTAATCATATTTACCACAATGAAGTTCTTCGAACACCAGGCAGCAAGTGCGTTGAGTCTGCGCTGAAGTCCTGCAGCCGATAATGACATTAAAAGAATATCATCAGCTTGAGCCAGGATAGCAATTCGAACGTTGGAGAGGATCGGGTCGTCGGGGTCATCTGGCATGATTAGGTCGGCCATGAACAGATTCCACAACACTGGAGATGCAGGGTCGCCGGTGAGTAAGCCTATAAAAGCCTTAAACTCCGCCGAGGTTTTATCTCCATGCCGAACGTAGTATTCCATCCGATCGTACAGCATGCGCAGCCAGTCAAATATCGCACCTCCCATTCCCATCCGTATGAGCTTCAGCCATAATGTGGGATGGTCTGTCGAGGGGAATGCATTCGTTGCATCCACAGCAGCAACATACAGAGTGAGTCCTTTTGAGCGTGCCCATTCCTTGACGCAGCGTAAGAGGAAGGTGTTGTTGTTCGTTCGATATCCCTCCCTGAAGCTGTTCTGATAGTCAGGAATGAGTCCACGCGCAGCCGCCCAGTCCGTAATTCGCTTGTGGATCAGCATGGTTAGAACTTTCAACACGCAGCTTTCGAGGGCAATTATCCTGTAGCTGTCCGGGTCTGTGTTCAACTTCCCCTGCTTTAGAAGCCCAATTACGACCGTTCTGAACCAAGTGGTAGGTCCGTCCTGGCGACGTATATATTCGTTGCACAGAATCACCAGCGACTCGTTAGGAATCTCGAGGATTTCCGCATAGGGAGTTGCATCCTCGCCAGACGCACTATCCAAGCCCTTTTCCCACGCCATATGTTCTTCGGTGAATTTCTTAGAGAAGAATTGCTCCTCGGACGAGTCAGTGATGGTTTTAAGAATGAACCCAGCAAGCATGCGATTTATTTTATGTTGTGATGCATCGAAGGACTTCGGGAGTGTCGCAGGAGGATTGAGCCGCTTCTCAAACACGTTGCGAAGACTGTCCGTTGTCACAGAAATGGGGATCGGGGCTGGATCGCAGAGGCGCTTGATTTCTTTCCAAAACATAGTAGCGGACGGTGCATCAAGGAGTTTATTTCGATTTCGTTCCCTCAGCTCATGTAGCCGTGCTCGGCCTCTATGTGACGAGGGGTATGATGGCCGCGCCTGTAGCGGCGCAGAGTCGGCGCTGCTATTGGAGTCGTTAGGTACGTCCGTGGTCACCTTCTCCGTAACTGTGGTCGACTCGTGAGAGGGAGCATTGGCGGAGGGAGTTGATTTTCCGGAGTGGGCGAGCGCGGCAGTTCCGAGCCCTTTACGGCTAGCTCCTTCGTTGCCTTGTACTGTTCCGTGACTCGGTCCTTCTTGACATGAGCGAAATGGATAGGTGCAGTTCGGTACTGAATCCAGTTGATAAGGATCTTCAGTACGTCGCCGTTTGCGCATTTCCAGCCGCAGGCATCGTTTTTGAAAGCATAGTATTTGATAGAGCGAATTGCGTACTCCGACCGCGTCGAGACAATCAGATTCTAGGTGCGTGGCGCTGCCTGTACGGCCGGTAAGAGAGCTATCAGATCCGCACGAACATTATTTTGATTTCCCCACACTCGCGCCGACTGATTCAGGCGAGAGTTTGGAATGACCAATTTTTCGTCGGCCCAACCAACCTACCCAACCCCAATGGGCAATGCTTATCCCTGGACCCCCTTGATCCAGGCGGAAGGGCATGCCACGTGCGCCTTTGATCCGTGCATGAGCACGCGCTTAATATGCAAAACCCCCCTCTTGACTGTGCGTAGATGGCCTACTCCGCAATTGGACCATGTGTTTAGGAAACTGCATCCGAACACCTGTGAAACTATTTAACGCGCGCGCGGGAAGGGAGGGCAAGAAAAGAGTCTGATCGGGATTCGAGCAACCGGCATTGGAAAACAAGATAGGTACGGCTTGTCCTGCTCTTCAGATTTCCAGGCCACATTTGAGTTTCCACAACCTGCGTCGGACGGAGACGAAATGATGGAAGGGAGCCCCATCGTCGTACTTCATGACTCTGCTGTCGATGTCGACTCATTTCTTTGCCCCATATTTGATTCCATCTTCGCCCCATACCACCCAAAATCCGACGGCTTCCCAGTTATTTCACGCCGCCGGCTGCAGAGATCGATTTCCACGCGTTGCTGAGTATCCGCCTGTCTTACAAATATGATGTCAATTATCTCCATAAACGCGCCCTTCTCCATCTTGAGGCAGTCTACCTTCTCGACGGCTCCAGAAAATTTTCCGGCTGCCAGCAGAACCTTCACTACGAGCATATGGTCGTCGCTCTTGACCTCAAAGCCATCCCAATACTGCAGCACGTTGGGACCACTTGGCTCCTCCGATACGCATTCTACAGCGTCGGCGCTTCCTCTCCCAGCGAAGTGAGTGCGGCTGGCGAGATGTGGGATAGCTCAGCTGTCGACACGAAGCAGACCTGCCACATGCCCAGCTTGTTCATGGGGTGACGAAGATCAACGGAGTCCTCGCCAGCCGCTCCACGTGCACTGAAATCTACGCTTGCGAATCCGAGAAATTCGCCACCCTGAGAGAGATTGTGACTCATGGAGAGCTCAGCCCGCACCCGTTTGTGGAATGGCAAGAGGAGGACTGGCAAATGTTGGAGGGGACATCTGCCATGAATGCTTCCTGCGCACGAGCAGAGCACAAGATCGCCGAAGACGAAATATGCAACGAGCTTCCGGTGATTTTCGGACTGGAAAACTGGGATGTATTAAAGAAAAAGAGGAGGGCAGCGCTGTCGTAGTGGGAAAGAAGGAATCCTTTCTTTACCTTTCTCTATTCTCCGTCATTTAAAACCATTCTCTGCTTGATTGTTGGACCCCTCTAATTTCTGTCTTCTCCATGCTCATCCACTGGTATCCGACTAGGATATCTCCACGCCTGCCAACAGTGAACCCCCAAGATAACATCCCAAACCACAGCGGCGTATGAGAAGCCTTCCTCGATTTCTGCTTGCCCAACAACCGCTGGCATGACGGAGACATATCGGAGAAGTTTGAGCACCACATTCGCCGCAACAGCGGCCTTGTACTCCCCCGCAAACACCTTGGCACGATAGTTGAGGATCAGCTGCATGACTGACCCGCCCATTTTCAGTGCGTCCACCAGGCCAATGAAAGTCATTGAGAGATCTGGCCGCTCCTCCGCTTTGTATGCCGGAATGACGGGTGCAATGAGGAATCGCCGCCGTAGACCGAGCGCCCGGTTGATGAGCAAGAGACCAAAGAATATCTGTAGTATAATAAAGCGTTCAACGGCGGGGAAGCACGCATTTAAATGACCCACTCACTGCAAATTTCCAGCGCCAGTCCGTCCGCGCGTCCAGACGCGCACTCGCCCGCTCTTGGTGCGTAGCACGCGCCCACCTCAGTCTCGGAGACGCCAACTTCCCGTTCATGAAGAGCTGGACGGGCGATACGGCCCTCAGCATCACCAACGGTAGCAACGCGTCGCTGTACACTAGGATGTAAATCACCCCCACCACTACTCGCCCTTCGGCGAGATCGGGGCTACGACCATTGTCGAAGAGGCTTGGGAGTAATGCGCCTAGCACAAGAAGCTTGCCGGCCGCAGTGCTGAATGTGCCCGGGACACTAATGAATGCTGTGCTTGTCCGGGAGCCCCAGTAGATCCAGTTCAGGAGAAGGACGAAGAAGGAGATTAGGGTGCTGTTGATTCATGTCGGACTGGGGAAGGTGGATAAATAGCACAAACTCACGTCGACACGAGAACTAGGATACGCCGGCGCGGATGTGAGTCCTCGCGGTATCGGTATCCGTGCAGGCCACCTACCGATCAAATTAGCGCTGGGGGAGAAGGTGACAGTGAAATACTGACCGTGCATCTGCGCAACGTTGCGCTCTTTCGCTCGCACGAACTCACTGTCGTTGTAGTGGCGTGGCTTTGGAGTGAATTTCATGTCACCGAGCAAGAACATCCACGGCGTAACGCCCGAGTACGAGAGGTGCCATGTTACGTTCATGTGGTCTGCGGCACAAATGAGCTACGCGGACTGATCTCACTCTGACTCGAGAAACGTACCAGAAAATGTACGGTTGGGTGTCATAGTCCCAAAGACCATACATGGGTCACGGTTATTTGGGACCGGCACGACGTCCTGCGACAGAGGGAAGTTAAGCCTGCACCGAAGAGGGTGAATCACCGACCTTCCGCTCCGCAGCGTTCCAAAACACATCCATGTAAGGCGCATAGGCGCTCTCCTCACGGAACCTCCCCTCTACCTCCGGCACCGCAAGCCGCACCATCGACTCCCAGTTTCCGTTTGCCGCGTAGGATTTGCGGCAGAAGCGTGTGCGCGAGCCCTGCAACTGGGGGAAGACTCGTCCACACTGCAGATTTGATTCATTAGTATTTGCAGTAAGAGGAAGAATAAAGAGTTCAGTGCCCACCGAGATGTCCCGTAACTGCTTGTGCATCCGCAGATACGCGTCCCGCCGGAACAGCCGCGATTTACGGACAACGCGGAGGTGAGTTCTAGGTGTCCACTGAGTATGCATGTAGCTTGGAGAGGCAAACCACTTACCGGGTGATGACGTGTGGGTGCGTCTGGAGGACCAAGTGGTGCCAGTCCTGGGAATCCACAATACCATCCACGGACTCATTCTTCTGGGAGGGACAGATCCAGGGGACCTCGTGCCGCTCAAGCAGCGGTATTGTAAGCGCGAATGAGTCCAAGGCATTGTCTACAGGCCTTCGAGAAAAAATCGTCGGGGAGTTCAGCGGAAACCTGTGTTCTTCGGTCATCAGCGAGTATAGCGTGTTGGTAACCCACTCACGGGAGACTCTTGAAACGCAAACCGGGCGGGTCAGGGAACCAAGTCGTAAAGTCCTTGAAATGATCGAGCGGGGAGGGAGAGTGCGGAAGGATGACGAAGGATGCCCGCAGAGCATCGTTGGGGCCTAAATACATGTGGCTGCGGCTGCGTCAGCACGGATGTAAACGGAGTGCTCAGAAGAGGAAGAGCGCACAAAATGTCCGTGGGAATTTGGAAAGTGACGTTGGCGTGGAGGTTGGTGTCGGACAGGCGGACCCCGCGGAATACAATGTCGGAGAAGATTGTCTTCTCGTAAACGCTGACGGCCTCATACCAGCTGGCGTAGGCCGCGTCGCCTCCTAGTAGGGCTCTCACCAGATCAAACTTCTTGTCGAGCAGCCGATCGCGTGTGCTCCTCTCGTCCATCGTCGCCAACTGCCACACCGTCACGGCGATATCGAAGGTATCATTCGCCCCAACGAGCGGCTGCACGACATCGCTCCGATTGGTGACGTGGACGATGTCTGTTTCCCCGACAAACAATTCGCGGGGCGGGAAAGCGGTCGAGCGGAAGGCCTCGTTGCAAAGGTCAAGGAGAACCAGTGCTGCCATAACCGCCAGACAGGTACGGCGAGACGGGAGTCTCGACCAAAGCAGAGTCGCTGCATCCAGGCGGGTGGGTGCCCCTTCTAGCATAGAAAGCGGATGGGAGGTTGGATGGATCAGGGAACGACCCTGGCTCGACTAGAAGTAGAAGGACAGCATTCAGACGCGCACGGGACGAGAGCCGCAGCTGGTGTTTGCACGGCCTGAGAAGCCAGATGTAATATCAGTCCGGCTGTCAATCTATCCAAGATTCTGGATGGCATACGAGTACCGTTCGGCGGAGCGTAGCAGATCATCTGCCGCGCGGAGACAGTAGACCTGTGCATCTGCCCAGGAAGCCATTCGTTAGGCGCACGGACAACTTGAAGTACTTACACTGTGGGCAGAGTTGCCTGTAGTATTGGCCGATTGACCATGCTGATCCTGCCACAAGCCGTCTAGAGACCCGCCGGAGGTCGGTAGTGAAGATAAGTGAATTGGCACGTCGACATCACAGAGAAAGAGGCCCTGAAATTGCAATCAAAGCAAAATGTCGCTCTGCGACAGAGACATAATTGACCAGTAGGAACCAGCGGCGGATCTACACCCGAACGCTGATAAGCTGTCCGCCCGTGGGTTCATACGTCCAGCTTTCGCTTGATAAGGATCTGCAGCCACAATATCGCCAGCGCCGTCCAACCTCCGCACACTGGACGAAGGAAGATCGTCGCGACCCAAATCTGGGCTTGAGGAGGACCCCGACATACGTCCCGCAACATTCGAGTCCCCGAGGGAAGACGAAGCGCAGCCCATTGAATAAGCACTGCCAATACATGAAGTTTTGCGGTGTGGAATCGTAATTTTCTTCCCAGTTACACCAGAAGGAAGCGGTCGAGCGGGAAGCCACAGAGAGACAAAGGCAGAAGCTAGTCAATGACGGTCCAAGCCCGATTCGAACGGGCGTCTCCAGCATTTCACTGTCATGCCATGATAAAGGATGCAGGCGCGGGCCACTCCGTAATTGGACCTTGTTACAGCGGCGGTGAGCGTTAGCAGGTGGACGAATAATTGGCCCAGGGACCGTGACACATAATAGGTGGATGAATACACTGCTCAAGTTCAAACGATTTGCATTCAGAAGAGACGCGCACGTGAGGAACTCGGTAAATAAAGGAAGAAGCACATACGTTGGGGTGAAGTTATTTGTTAGCACCGAGCATGCCGAGGAGGTCCCTGCAACAGCGGGCGTATGATGCGGCGGAGACATATATAGCAAGCAAGTCGGATACACCGCTGAGAGAAGATTGCGGTCGATAGCGCTCAGATAAACGGTAGGAGGCAGTTATGGCGTAAGAGTGTGCACGTACTGAGGCCTTTGATTCCGCTGTCCTTCAGGAGATAGGATGAGGGTGGTCCCAGGGATTGCACGGACAGAGGCCGCGCCGCCTTCTTGTGAGAGGAAACAACGCCATTGCCAGCCCAGGCAATATCGCTTGCAAGATGGTGATGTCCCGGCCAGTAAAGCGCACTGATTGAAATGGATAGAATATGGCTTGACGAGAGATGACACAGGCACGACGGTGTGGTGGTTGGAGGCAAGGGGCGCGTCGGATCAAATTTCGGCACCGCGCCACGTGGCTTGGCAGCGCCTTGACCTGAACCACAACGTACGATATCTCGCTGTTGTCCCTCAATCCGCAAGCGACTCCCTTCTCTGTTCGCTGCTCGGGTCAGCAATCCACCGCACTCAACCCCTCAGTTTCAAATGCGTACTGGTTCCTTCGTCACCGCGCACACTCCGAGTCGCGCCTTTCCATCGCTCACACCTTTCGAGTTGTTCTCCTATGTACTGGGCTGGTCCTCTCTCTTTCCCCTGACCTGGAGCTCAACTCGCCCCACCCCGGTGCTCCACTTACTCTCTCGTCGCCGCTCGCAACAAAGCGCACTGCCAATGTCGACATTCCGCTCTCTTGTCGTTATCCTCGTGACTTCAGTTACGCCTAACCAGACACCTGCTGTCCGATACCGTCATCGCGGCCCATAATCCCTCATTTACCTCAAATCTGTACTCCACAGCCAGCGCCCACTCGCCCTTCAGGTGTCCGTCTCCTCTCAAATCCCTCTTCCTCCGTCTCAATTCCTTAACTGCGCATCCGACTTTCGCAATGCTCGCCGTCGAACGAAGCCCTGAAAAAAACTATCGATGGCCCCTCCAGCTCTTCCATGCAGTTCGTTGACGTCAATTACCCGCTTGCTCGTCCGCACAGGAAGCTCCTCACGCTCGCTCCCCCGACGCTCTCGTTCCTCGCTCTTTGACGCTGACGGTATTAGCGCGCACGCAAATGCACCTAGAATCCGCTACGCCACGGCTGCTGCGCGACACCAGGTGCCTTGCGTGCAGGATCATCGTTCTCGTTCTCGGAGAAGGACTCGGCGCCTTCCCGCCCATATCCAGAGCTATCTGTCTCAGCCCAGCTCACAGCAGCTCTGCGCGCATGTATGACACGCCGAAGAACATTGATTCCAGCCTGTGCCGTGGTCCCGCACGCCCCACGTCCTCTATTCCTAGCGCTGCTCTCACTCCGCCGGCCGGCCGCCCCTCCCTCCTGCGCATTCTGCGCCGGCGTCGTGATAATGAGAGCCCGCACCCGCCCCGTCATCGCTCACAATCTCCGTCCCCCTGCTTGAGTCCCCTCGTCGAATGCGCTCCTGCGCGCCCAACTTCCCCGCGCGTATCCGGCGGACCCTATGTCCCAGTCCTCGCCTCCCGCCCTCTGTGTGACTCGAACCCGACCCAATCCCTGCCGTTCACATTTCCTCGCTTATTCCATCCGCCCGCAGCTCTCCGGCTCCGATCCGTGACCACACATGCTCAATACCGCCAGCATCGCCCTCGTCGCGATCAATCCTATACGCCTCATGATCCTGTTCGGATAACTGCTCCTCTCCCTCCTCCTCAATGGCTGGTTCGACCAGTTATCATCCTCAGCGTTCTCCCACCCCGCGCGTTCTCACTTGATGTATCTCGGAAGCAACACCCCCCTTCGCCCTCGCCCTCATCTGCGTCTGCGCATCCTCAATCCTCATCGTCGGCAGCTCCCGCAGTCTCGTCTAGATCTGCGCTACACTATTAAATAACTGTGCACCGTGCTCAGGACCGCGCTCATGCCGGAGAGTGCATGCAGCGGCTGCAAAGCTCTAATTGCGCGCTGACCCCTCCTCTTGTTCCTCCTCGCCCTCCGTTCCCAAATTTGGGAGGATTGAATCATCCTTTCGAGCCGCTCTTGTGTTCTTATGTACCTACGAATCTACTGTATGACCCCCTCACTCCCTGCGATTCCCCTTGTCCGTGCGCATGTTGAATCGCGGATTGCCAGCGCTAGCGCTAGCGCTCACGCCCCGCGGATCGGCCCACAAAAGAAGGCTGCAAGAATCTCAATGCGGGCGCCGAGAGTCGAACCCGTCTGCTGCTGAACGGGTGAGCGTAATTATCTGACGCAGCCGTGCGTCGTGCACCACACCCGCTCCTTGCCTTCATAGCTGTGCACTAGTACTTTATGCATCCCTCAGGCTTTCCGTGCACTCGCTGACCCGCATATGCTGATGCGGAGTTGACACCGAACCGCCGCTAAGCGCTACGCAAGCGAATTAGCAGAGAGGATGCCCGAGCTGCAGCCCTCGAAGCGAAGCGATTCAGCTTCGAGGCTGCGTTTACCAGATCACGCACCATCTATCCTCGGCCCGGGGCACCATCGCAGCCCGGCAAATCCGGGGGTGTTGGCGAGCGGTCTCCGGGAGCGCGAGTTCTAATAATGCGGCGATTGTGGAGGACACGATTTCAGATCTGGAGATCGTGGCTTGGTCACTGGAACACTCTGCCCACCACCGTGTGTTGTGGTCGGGTCTTCGCTCAGCGCGGCTCGCGCGTTCTCTGGCCGCTGATGTCGATTTTATTACTCGGTCCTAGGTAGATAGGAAGGTATATGGGATGGCACGGCACGGTCTACTCATGAACGCCGGTTTCCAGGAATTTTCTCGGTACATCACGGTGTACACGCATTAACAATGCAAATAGTTTCTGACTTTGAGGCTTGTCGGCGCAAATGATCAATCTCTTTCGGTCGTCCATTAATTTGCTACTCCCACACGGGACATTCGTACCGTGCTGGCCTAGAATACGTTGACGTTCGGAGTGGCTCTCGCAGTCGACTACGGGATTTGCAGATTCAAAGGGGCGTACTTATGAAACACATCTGAAAATATAAGCAGCACCAAGAAAGCGGTACCGGTGCACGCAAGCACCGCCAGCGGCTTGCTACTTGATGGGAATGATTCGACATATTTGGAAACCGGGTCGTATGCAAAAAAAAACCCCCCCTTATATAGACTGTGTGTCAAGTGTTTTCCGACGCAATTTACTATCCCTACTTACTGGTGACTTCGAGTGTCAGTATTGGCTAGAAATTCGAAGCTATCCTCCTCGCGATCAAGATCCGACCCTCAATCAACGACAGTCATCTGACAGCCGATGGATACACGGCGGCGACTCCCGCCATTGATGTGGGATGGACCGGATGGTCATGCATGGGAACAAAATGGGAAGAAAGTAAATATATTATACGTTCATTGTGTCGGACGTGGTGATCCAGCCTAAAATATCGTCACTCAAGTGTTTCAACATGTATATAGCTGCTTAAGTGTACCAGCTTGTCCGAACCATGAACGCCGGTTTCCACATACCTGCATCCTCCTGCATCGCCCCCTGCCAGAAGCGCTGTCACCCCGCCTCACAACGGCACGACCCGCACGGGCAACAGCCATCATTTCCAGCAACGCTGATCATAATTTCGGATGCCAAGGAGAGTGCTAAAAATACATGGGAAGATCTCGTATAAAAAAGCCCAAGAAACGGACCGGGTAGATTTGTCGTTCTGTCCGAGCCAGTCTCTGTTATATTCTTCTGAGCTAGTCTCTCCTTTTTTCCCCTTCTCGACCTTTTGCAATGTTTTTCGTGACTAGGTAGGTCTCCGCTGTCCAGACCAAGGGGGTGTCGGCATTAAAATTTCGGATATAGGGGGGGGGGGGTCCCGAGGAGGGCTGAAAAAAACTTTTATCATGTAGTATGAGGGAGTTCCTAAACTGCAATATATACCTCCTGGGGCACCACAGGATGCCAGGAGGATTAATTCTGGGTCTCAGAAGTCAAATATGGTGTGGGTATCCCGATTTGGACAGCGGATCATGCTTACACACCATCAATTGGCGCGAACAATGTGTCCCGGTTTCCTCTAAGGGTGGGCAGGAGCTAAAAACATGCTCACAATATGTATGGGAGTATATGGGTGAACAGATTCATATACCATCTAACATCTGTGTGAGTGGGTCAGAGATGTGGTCAAAGTCAAAGCGGCACTCCGGAGACCCTCAGTCAATGTTGAAATTGAATGGTTGGAGCTCCAAAAATATAATTTACTCATATAGGGCGTGGTATGAATGTAATGTATACCTCAAAGGTCTTCTTAGTCACAGTTGAGTCCACAGAGATGGGCCGCAACATCTTTGGTTTGGATTTGGATGCTGTCAATGTGGTGGCTGTGAGCCCGCACATGACTCGGAAGCGCGGCCCACCGCTAGGGGTGGGAACCTCCTTCCTTATATGGGGGGGTGGGGGGGGGGGGTCTGGCCGAGGGTCGAAAAAAACTTTTCGACCCTATATCCGTTTTTCGAATCCCGACACCCCCTTGGTCCAGACTCGCGTCTGGCTTTGGCTAGAGACACTGAACGAGAGATTTTTTTAGCATTATTCTCGGCGCTTGTGTCCTCCCATCTGTGATGGGACTCACCTTAAACACGCCCGCAGGCGCCACCGATGACGCTACGGTAGTCGTTACCTGGACCACCGTGGCCACCGATCCGTATGTGTCTTCCAGATTTTGAAAGCGTTAATCACAATTCAGTGAATTGTAGTAAATTCTCCCTCCTGCTTGTCAGCGCAACGAAAGCATTCGATGTCGCTCAGGGTATTGACCCTAAGGCTCTAAATGCCACCGTTGGCCTTGGAAATATTCCGCCAGGGTATGTGCGCCCCAACGTATCTGCTGCGACCACTTATCTGTTTCATTTTTCTTAGCGCCGGCTTTAAGCTGCAAGCTGTTGTAGCCGATGATATCAACACCGTTCTCAGCACCTCAGGCACATTCGCCGTCAGCCCCCCTGGCGCAGCAGCGCCTCCTACACCTCCTGTAGCAACTCCTCCTCCTCCTCCAGTGGCATCTCCCACTGGCGGTAAAAAGGGGGGTAAGAAGGGCGGTAAGAAGGGCGGCAAGAAGGGCGGCAAGAAGGGTGGTAAGAAGGCCCACAAACCTAAACCGAAGGGCCCTAGGAGTGTAGTGTCGGCCAAGTTTGGACGGAGGGAATTATACCGGGATTAAACGTCGGGCGGAAGTGATGTCACAGGGTAGGCTCATTCAGCTTAACTACCATGAATATACAAAGAATCACGGCCTCGGGTCGCACGACCATCCACACTAGCGAATCGGTTTTCAGTGCATATCGCCTTCATATGGAACCCAAAAAGTCCTCCGGTCGAGTCCGAGATTTACGGCTCGGTGGGAGGAAGTTAGCCTAGCGGACACTCAATTATTCATGATGTTAGGACATCCGAACGTCCGAAGTCGGATCTCACTGGGTGAAGAGGTGGTCCCGTGCCATGCTGACGCGTCAACTTCCTAGATTGGTGTTATAATTGTGGGACCGCATCACATACCTCCTCCTCCTCCCAACAGCCTGAGGCGGCAGGAAGACTCCATGAGAGGTGATCATTCCTAGGGCGATATTAATGGTAGGCTCGCCCGGCTGTCGACGTCGTACCAAAAGTGATACAGGTCAGGGTATTATTGACCCAGCGTGCGATGCCGGTTTCCACGGGCTGTTAAAAATGGATCCCGTTAGATATATAAACCCCAAGGAAGGAAGCTTGCTGTTCTCTCGAGCCAGGTCTCTACTTCGTCCAATTTCCGAACCAGTCAAGGCAATCTCGCTTTTCGTTCTTGCCACTCTTTAAGCAATGGTCTTTCTCGCTAGGTGGGTCTCGGGCACTATGTCTGGCCTTCGCACACTGAGCGAGATGACGATTTCTTCAGCATTCTTTTCAGCGCGTGTGCTCCCATCCGTGATGGGACTCACCTTGAATACACCCGCGGGCGCCACCGATGATGCCACAGTAGTCGTCACCTGGACCACCGTGGCCACCGACCCGTACATCCCTTCGAGCGCCTACAAAACTCCGTTAACAAATTCCACTCTAGGAAATTCTCCCTCTTGCTCGTCAGCGCAACGGAGGCCTTCGACGTCACTCAGGGCATCGATCCTACCACCCTCAACACCACTGTCGGGCTGGGAAATATACCACCGGGGCGCGTGCGCTACGTCCCGGTGGATCTCGGCAGCGACTTATATGTTTAAAATTTTTTAGTGCCGGCTATAAACTGCAAGCCGTTGTCGCCGATGACATTGACACCGTCCTCAGCACATCGGGCGGATTCGCCGTCAGCGCCGCTGGTACTGCACCTCCTGCTGCTGCGGGAGAAGGAAAGGGAAAAGGGAAGGGAGGCAAGGCGGGGAAAGCGGCTGCCGCAAAATCGCCCGCCAAGAAGCCCGCTGCTCCCGCAAAACCAGCAGCGCCCGCTAAGAAACCAGAGGCTCCGGCGAAAGGTCCCAAGGCAGGCAAGAAAGGCGGTCGGAATGTGGTCTCGGCCAAGTTTGGCCGCCAGGAATTGTATCGCGATTGAGCGTTTGGGGGACAGTGGTGTCCGCTGTGTGGATAGAGAAAGACTTGTTCAGCTCATTATAGGTATGCACCACGTATTGTACCGCCCCGGGTCGTAGGGACTGTAGTACATCAATTGGGAAGTGCTTCCGAAGATAATCCAGAGCGGATCGAGCAACGGGGACGTCGCAAAAGTGACCGGTAAGCTCTACCCCAACCAGCAAGTCATGCCGGCTGCATCGCTGGAACATGGATAGGAATTACAATGACAAGGCTGACATCCGAAGCAAGCTTAGATAAGACGAAGCAGACTCTGCGCTCGGACCTGGAACGATTCGTGGATTTGAAGTACACTAAGGGACACTCGAGCGAGGGAGTGAGTCGCGAATGGCTGAGATAGTTGAAAACAAGCGATTCTGATGAGCGGAGCGAAAAAAAACAGAGCTCAGAGAATGGAAATAATGAGGAAGGGTGCGCACGAATTAATACGGCGAGCATGTATGCGGCACGAATGGTGGATGCCGCTCAGAAAGACAGAGTCAGAGATGAAATCATACAGTTATGAAGGCGGTACCAGGTTTTCGCAGGAGAATACGAGGACGATAAGTATAAATGTGCGTAAATCGCTGAGCGACACTTAACAAACACCACAGTACATTGCTGAGAACGAGACCAGAGGAAATTTAAAATGCAAGAAGAAACTCGAGATGAGCTGGATGCACAATTGAACGCTACGTGAAAGTGCTTGGGGAGCGATGGGCGAGCGGCAATCAATATGGACACCGGGCTCGAGATCAGAGGACTAACCCCTGACCAGTCAGGGACCATGGTGTCATTATAAACGGAGGATCCTCCAAGGAAGCGACATATCCAGAGAGGCAGTTAAGGTTCTGGTGACATTTCACGAGGGATCTTCGTACACGCGTGGACCAAGACTAGTGATGTGCCGGGTCGGGCTTCAAGCCCAAGCGCGGGCTTGGGTCGGGCTTTCAGGCCCGACCCAGGCCCGACCCTGAGTAGGGCTCAAGTCGGGCTCAGGGTCGGGCTTGGGATTTTCGCCGACCCGCGACCCGGGCTTGGGCCCGGGTTTCTTGGTGTACCCGCCAACTGGGATTTTGGCTGCTTAGGATCGAGGTTTATACATGAGGGTGGCGCTTGAGGGTATACACAAATGTTAATCACTTTCAACAATTTAAACTTCGACCTGAACGATGAGTTTCAACATGTTTTGATGTTTTGATCGTCGAGTGATGGCGCATCACGTCGTGTTCAAAAACATGCTTGTTGAGTGTGAAGGGCGTAGAAAATTCGCTGAGTGTCCCCATGAATGAGTAATCCACAAATAGCATCGAATTAGACATGAGGATCCACTTCAAAGCTGTTTGAAATTTTCCAATCAAGCCCGGGCCCAAGCCCGAGCCCGACCCGATCCAGGCCCGACCCAAGAGGTCAGGTCGGGCTTGGGATATTTTCAGGCCCAAGCCCTTGCCGACCCGACCCAAGCCCGGACTTTCAGGCCCGACCCGACCCGAACATCACTAACCAAGACAGAGGAATCTACGAGATGGCAGCCCACAAATGAAAGAGGATGTGGACAGACAGAACTGACAGTGCGAATCGCGATGCGGTTGTGTGTGGTGGTAGCAGAAGAAGAAGCTGCGGATCAAGCGGGCCGATGTCGCCATCTTCTCAGTGTTGCAAGGAGGGAGGACGAGGTGAGTAGGACGAGGGCGGGAATTTGCGGGGAGAGGATTAGGTACAAAGGAGTGCGCACTAGCACTCACCGCCGTTGGATTAGACTTCTGCTCCCCCGTCAGTTCACGCCCATAATCCAGATGCCTCGGGATCTTCTCCATAACCAACGTCGCCAGCTGCGCGTATTCGATGAACGCCCGCTCCATATCCGTTGCAGCATCAGTATTCCCCCGTGGATTGCTGGCTGTGGGTCCGCTACCGGCGCCAGATGCGAGTGCCTTGCCCTCGCGTAGGGCTGCACGCCGTCCCGTCGACGGGCACGGCCGTCGTTTTGACGGGTCCTGGACGGGAACGGTCCGTCACGCGACGGCCGTCATTTTGCTTGTCGAAACTACCGAGTACGTTCAAAATTTGTGGCCTAAAGTGTGTGTCAGGCTTACATTTGCGTGAAGCATGCCTTCCCAAAGGCCATCACATCGTATTTCACAGTTTATGGCGTGTTTTTAGGACCCGTCTACCCGTCGACGGCCGTTCTTGACGGGAACGGCCGTCAAAACTACAGTCGAAGGGCCCGACCGGACGGGTCGGGGTACCCGTCGAGCCGTCCCGTCGAACCGTCGCGACGGGCACGGGTGTGCAGCCCTACCCTCGCGCCGATGCACCTCGGCACGCCGTAGATAGTGTCGGAAAATCCCAAATTACCTGACCTGGTCATGTCCAGCAATATCAGGCCCTGTCAGGCCGTCGGGTATTCGGAGGGTTGATCAGGTTCAAAAACAAATTATAAGTCAGTAATCAGCCTGATCAGCCTGACCGAGGCTGACAAGCCTGACAAGGCCTGATGAGCCTGAGAGACGTTGATTGGGCGTTATCAGGAAAGGGACGAAAATGCTGAAAAAAACAAAAATATTGAATCAACATGATACTAATGGTCTATTGCATTTCGTAGTCACCATTGACTTCATTTGGCTAAGACTGTAGTATTAGTGACTGTTAGTGGTCGAACTCACGACCCAATGGAAACGCTTAAAAAACTGAGCAGTGCTACAAAACCGGTAAGCTAAGTCAACATTGTGAACCAATCCAACTATCTGCTATACATACCCTCGTTTCGCGGCCTGATCAGGGCTTACAGCTGCAAACCAGCCCACATCAGACCAATACCAGCTCAAATGAAATAGAGGAGGAATAAATTCGGAGCAACGGGACTGAGAAACACCGTGTATTCAATTCAATCAGTACTTATTAATCATTTGACGATGTCCCGCCTTGCGACGCGGTCTCGCCGCCGTTCCCATCGACATCGCCCTCTGCTTCCGCCTGCTTCTCGGCCTTCAAAGCCTCCATCGCCTTCTCGTTTCCACCACGCTTCAGGCCGCTACCGCGCTGGCGAATATGGCCGGATTGTGAATTTGGAAAGACGACTCGGTCCCATTCCGAGAAGACGTTGGTGATGCTTCGGCTTCCATCGCGTAGACCCGTGGTCAAAATCTCGAGATACTGATCGTAGAGCGCGTCATAGTCGATGCCGGTTCTGTCGCCCTTATTCCGGAGGTCACCATCAGCCGACAAAGTCCAAATGGCCTTTAAAAACAAGGGTGAAGCGAACGGAGCGCAATAAACCGTGCCGAGGACATACCAGAACAGCAGAGCCCGCGATGGCACCAGGCTCAGTATGGTCTATTGCAAGGATACGTTCCATATTTTCCGTGTTTGGAACGGCGACGACAACGTGGGAGTCGGAGGCGCGCTGCAGCATCACGGTGGCGGCGGTCGGCCCACGGATCAGGGTTGCGTACAGCTACCAAAATTTCCGGGTGAGTACAAGACGCTGGCTGGATCTAGCATCACACGCACATAAGGCATGGGTGAAGAAAGCGCGTCTTGATATCGTACTCCCCGCTCCAGTCCTTGTGCAAGATCGGAACATCGAGAGTTGAGTACGCACCGCTGGTCCCGTCTTCGGTGTACCATCCAATTTGCACCTGGAATTTCTCGAGGCGTACATCCGGGAGCAGCAGGTCGACCTTAGAACACTCGAAGATGTCCGCGCCGGCGACCCGGCGAAGCCTAGAGCTGGTATTCGACCGGTGGGACGTAACTCTCTCCATGAACTGCAATGTATCGGATACCAAACGAAAAGTCGAGCAAAGAAACAGAAGATCCTCGCGGTAATCTTTTCTTCTCTGAAATCCCGCTCCTGGAATGGCGAGTCCATTCGCTGTCCTGATAGTTTGGTGCGAGTTTTCCACCCTGGTATAGTCATATGCTCTCTCGACGGCAAAGAGGCAGCGTACTTCAACGCTTGCCGTGCCGCGCTCGCCAATTTTCCGTGCCCAAAGTGCCTCGTGCACAAGTCGAACCTTCACAGAATTACTTCCACCTTCCAACTTCGAACTACTCCGACCATGAAAGCTGTAGTACTCAAGGCGTCGAAAAAGAAAACCAAGACCGACAAAGAAACCATACTCAAGAACTATGGACTTCACGATGTCCAGGTGCATATGGTTTACGAGACCGTTGCATAAGCTGACGGCGGAACCCTGCTCTTAGCATTTTCTATGGGGTTTTCGCTTTTCTGATCCTTACGCTGCATACTCGTACGATACCCTGCACTCCGATGATCTGGGTAAATGGGGTCATCATATTTGGCCCCTCTTACTTGATGAACTCGAAACCCTCAAGCAAAAGGGACCGTTGGCGGAAAAGTAAGTTTTGTCTGTCCCACAAGATTGTGGAGCTGACTATTGTTATTGCCAGCATGCGACGATTTCCCCGTTGGCCAAATCTTAAATATTTCAATGGGGTAACCACGGTACATTTCACCGACGGCCAAAGTTTCTACGATATCCTCAAGGTGAGGGACACTATGGCCTTGGAAACCTGTTAACGATATTCCTGTCAGTGCATCCTTCCTTGCATCGTCCAGTTGTTTTCGAATGATAATGCACTGGCTCATTGCATCCGAGGGTATCAGCGTTACCGCTTCAGATTCGAAACTTCAAGTGTGTCCACATTTCATACCAGTCACTTGAGGATTGGCGTGGTGTACGAGACATCTTCAGATGCAACCCGTCTTCTCACCAGCGCGAACGATACGACTGCTTCCTGGTGAATTTCTCGGACCCCGGCTTACACTTTGCCCGTGCACGTTCGCTGCTTCGCTGTAGTTTGCCCAGCGGCCGTCAGATTGATGTTGCCCCGGTTCGCCTGTTTGCACGGAGTCGATGGAAACCCAGGACTCATTGGGCTGGCTGTCAAATTCGCAACGAGGCCAAAGAATATTCCTTCCTCTCGATGGAGCATGTTATCCGAGGCGCGCTCCTAGCCCCCGTCTCTTCCGTTACCAACGAGCCTACTCATATTCTGGTCGATAACGTAGATGCGGACATGTTTTTACGAGCAGATGCAGAGCTTGTCAATGCATAGATAATTTGCACATCGGTATCAACAGTGGTACTATTCTTGATAATCTTAATAATTGGTATGGAATACAAAGAGGTAATGAGGAGCGAACTTGACCAGGCCTGATGCGGCCTGACCGGTCCTGACACAAGCTGATACTGCCTGATACCCCACAGGCCTAAGCCTGACAGGGCCTGATAAGTCGGTCTGACTCGGTCAGGGCCTGATCAGGTAAATTGTGTAACGGCGCTGGTTTCCCCATTCGTACTGACCGACAGCTTGTATTGTTCCTGACGGCTCCTATTGTTCATTTACTTACGGGGTTTATATGTTTGGGGATACTAGGATATATATTCGGCAGCTCGTAGCTTACTTTCCTTGTCTTCGCAACACCAGTAGCACCTCCCGTCGTTGCTCACGTCTCAATCCTATCCTGTTTCTCGTCCTCTGAGGCGTGGGTGACACGCCCCGTTACAGTAACTGTCACGGGGCTGGCCCCGAGATGGCCGGAGAGGAAGAGGAAATCTCAAGGGCTAGGGAGCCCCGAAACTGGCGTTGATTCGACGAAGCGTACTACGACGAACCAAGAGAATATAAAGTACAGTAAGGCAGTGCGTGAGGTAACATATCGTAAGTATCATAAAACAATAAGAGGTGTCATAACACAATAAGAGAGCTGTCTGTCATAAAACAATAGAATATTAATTAATATAGTCGATGTAAGGGGCATATCGGTGATGATCCGCCATGCCCCTTACAAATTGGGATTTTCCGACAAGTGCTTGAGCTCGAGGTTGCTGGAGGGAAAGGCGTCGGGATCGGCCTGTGCGACGATGGCGAGCTCTGAGATCGTCGCGGGACGCGTCGGAGGCAGCATGAAGGTTCAAGGCGTAGCGATGGTGGCGGGAGGAAGGCGGTGGGACCACGTGATGCATCGGCGCTTACCAAGCCTCGGCGCTTGTGTCAGCGCTTGCTCTCGACCACCATCTTCCTCTTTCGAGTGAATCTTTCTCCGCCTCAGGCTCTGGGCCCTAGAATCTATCGCATCTTCGCTCAAAAATCACTCCACATTCCTCGGCGCATCTTGACCTCCAATGCGCGCGCTACACGGCGACCTTGATACTTGCTTGGATCGCGTCTAAATTCTCAGGCGTATACGGCGTTTTGATATATCATCTGCCCGCTAATTAGCGGAGGACCATGATGTATCCAGACCGCTAACTTACCATACTCCGGATATATCAACACAGCCTCTGATTGGCTTTTTCTTTAAAGATCCCTTATCCTAACACTAACACGAACCCTAACCGCTAACCAGCTAACCCGAACCCTAACTGCTAACCACTAACCTACCCGAACCTAACCAACCCAAACCTAACCAGCCTCGCAAGCTCCGCGGGAGGCTTGATGCAAATCATTTTCTTGACACCTTCCTTTTTTGCATAGCAACTGCCTAGCAACGGGCCCAATGCTGGCTCAGCGGTTTTGATATATCACGGCTCTCCGATGATTAGCGGCCGTGATATATCAAAACACCATACTAAGGTGAAATTCTTGCTAAATTCTCGCGCAACCTTGGCCGTTTTTTTCTCCCCATAAGGCACGAAGTCCCTGGTCCAGCACTCCTACCCTGGTCTGTCTCATGTAACTCGGGGCTTGAATCCGATGGGGACTATGAATCTTGGACAGCACGCAGAGGCCGTGATTTCCCCTGGACGCAGCGCTCCCGGATGCATCGAAGCCTGTGCCTCTTCATTGTGGTCGTCAGTAGGAATTATAGAGAGGTCCATTTTCGCTCTTTCCTCGGTGATATCGCGTATCGCCGCGAAATTGCAGACTCTTTCTACGGCCTGGGCTGCAGACATTGCAGGCTGTTTCTATCCCTAACCCAGAAATCAGCGGCCGGAATTTCGTATGGCATAGATAGAGGGATATCAGTGCGCGCGTCACCCCGTTCTTACGGCTCTCGCTATCTAAATCTCAGATTCACGACCCAGATGGAGACGATGCAGATGTGCTGCTTTAGCTGCGGATCTCGTCTGGTTTACTACCTGCGGATTTCGTCTGGTTTGCTTTACGGCCTTCACGCATTTCACAGTTTCATTGGATCACACTTACGCCGCGCCCAGCGTGATATGACGGATGGGTTAACACACAATGACTGACATCGCGACGATCTCGGACAGACCAAGCCCCAGCCTCCCGCACGGCGCCACGGCTATGATGCTCGAGCATCCGACCACCTGCGTAGCGCTGCTCGTTCCTGTAGCACTGGATTGCCGAGCGAGTCAAATCAAAGCATACGGCGCCACGCTCTGCTGTACTGCCATCCCATTTCCAGCACCGGTAACGCTAATCGCTGCTGCACTCGGCGGCGAGCTCGATGAAGACGTCGCCGACGCCGACACCGACGCAACTGCGTATACGGATCCCGACACGGACTTGCTTCCAGATACGCTCGCTGACGACAATGTCGTGCCATTCGTCCCGCCCGGGAGTGTGTACAGCGTCACCGAGTTCAGTGACAGCGTCATCTGCGTGCTCGGGTTCGCCAGCGTGAGCGTGGGCGTTACAGTGAGATCGAGCCCCGCCTGGACGAAGCGCAGCGCGTTGGGGACCTTCCAGTACGTGCTTGCGTTGTAGGTCGTCTTGTGCCCATCCAATCCCTGCTCGTGTTCGTCAGCGCGGGAGTCGAATTTGTTGGATAATGAGGGTGTATTGGAGGAATGTGCCTGTAGTAGCGGGCCGCCCTCCCGCGCAGCGCTGCTGTTGCGAAAGCGGAATTCAAGACACACGGCCGCCATTTGGGTGTCCGCGCGGGAAACCTCCCCGCGCCAGGAAAAGTTTGCCCGCCTCAATAAGCACGCGACTGTTGATTCCATTCATAAATCTCTCATCAACCTCTCCCGCCGCAACTCTAATCTCATCCTTCAACTGCGCATACATACGCATGGTTGGCCTCAGCGAATGGCTCCACAAGATTCGCCGCGCTCGCTTCTCATTCATCTAACGTCCGTAACGAGCCTTGTTCTATTTGAGGTGCCCTATGATAACATGCGACAATGATTGGTGTAATGTCTTTCTCTTCTACAGCTCTTCGAGCACAATCTACCTAATCCAATGTAACGAACGTGATATGACCTTGACTAACCATCGTTGTTAGATAAACAGGAGAGATATCTTACGACCAGCGTTAACACCTCACGCTGCCCGCTTCACGCAAAAGGTGTTTGGCGTGAAGATTCCATCAGGATCGGCACGCTTCCTCGCCTGCCTCAGCCTCTCGTACTTGGACCTGTCCTCATGGTACGCGTTCCAGACCGAGTCCAGGTCGAAGGAGTCATACGAGCCCCAAAGCACCCGGCGGTCCTGTTTGCTGAAAATCCCGTGGGCGCCAATGCCTTGCTCGTCGTTGGTGGCCTCCCAAGCTGTGGCATCTCCCTTGTTCTCGGGCTTGTGGAAGTTGTCGATGGTCATACACATCGTCGAGTCGCGCCACTATGAATGGAGTGTGAGATGATGCAGCTTCAGAAGGTATTGACATGGGGGTCCACTTACGCTATAGGACGTGCCATTGTCCGCATTCCTCGTAAACATGGAGTTCTTCCCCCCAAAGCACTGCAGCTGCGCCGACAACCACTGGCCATTGTGGGTCGGCTTAACGATCTCATCCATGCGACGGACCACCCAGTCTACCCAGCCATCCTTGACCAGCGTCGTCGACTTGGTCAGGTACGTGCGCTTGACATAGGGGAGGTCAAACTCGCGCGTGTTGCGGAAGATCCACTGCGCCGTCAGCTCCGACATAGGCTTCTCCTCGACGCCGCTCTGGAAGAAGCAGCCCGTCTTGAGCTGCTCAAAAAAGTCCATGTCAGGCTTGTCGTCCGGACCAAAAGGCACATACTGCGCGTACACGACGATCATGCGCGGCCAGAGCGGGTTGTCATCATGACCGAAGATCTCCGGGTGCTCCTCCTTAATCTGGTCGTCGAGCCCGCCCATGAGCCCCAGGATGTCGAAGGAAGCGCTGAGCACGCTGATGCACAGGTCATAGTTGCGCGGAAAGTTCTCGTCGTCGCTCATCTCGGCCAGGTGGCCCAGAAGCTTGCGCAGCTTAGCCGTGTCGTACAGGTGCACGGCACGCAGGCCGAGGGACCCGTGGTGATCGGCGTCGCGGTGCACCTCGATCGAGAAGTGCGTCAGCACACCGAAGTTGCCCGGGCTGCCGCCCAGCCAGGCGAAGAAGAGGTCCGGGTCGCTGGAGCGGGTGATCTCCTGGCCGTCATGATCGATAATCTCGAGCGAGAACACGTGATCCCCCAGAAGGCCGAAACTGCGGCCCAGCTGGCCGTAGCCGCCCGTCTGAACGTGGCCGCCGACGAAGACGCGGGTGCACTGGCCGTGGGGCACGAAGGCGTGGTGTTGGCCGAGGAAAGCGTTGAAGTCGCCCAGGCTGTGGCTGACGCTGGAGCGGACGAAGCTCTTATTACCCTTCTCGAATAAAGCGGGTAAGGCCGACAAGCGGCACAGCCCGCTACCAATTAATTGTTGGGGCTTTTCAAGCTGGTTTGAGTTTTCTGCAGATGTATACTTCAAATCTTTGCCAAATTTCACCAAAATTCTTTGTGCACAGAGTTCAAGGCCATGCTATATATCAATATCAAATAATGGTGGGCGTCCCGCGACGGCGACCAGCTCACATTGGGCCACGGGAAATTACACTTGACCGTTCAACTCTCTACCTTGATTTCTGATTGTTCAACATCTTCGTGTAATTTAGGTGCATGGATGAGATTTTTGTTTTGTTTTGTGTGGGTTGGCACTGAAGCGATTGCTGAGCTCTCGTTTTCAAAGTGATGACTCAGCATGTTTACGAGTGCGGCGGCAGCAATCATCGGCACACAGCTCGGCTGGTAACAAGCCGGAGAATTTTGGCAGAGAGAATAGGTGCTTATGCAAAAAGGCTGACGAAAATGTGATCGTCCGCCAAAATGCACTTTGATGGGGCGCCCTATAAGAACCCGTACCTAAAGGTAGCGGGAAATAGACGAGGTCGTCGGGGGACTGGAAGGTGTGTTTCAGGTCCAGCTGGATGTTGTTTTGTCCGGTGGACGAGGCTCCGCTGTACTGGTGGCCTCCGGTCCGGATGGCGATGGCCTTCTTGTGGGCCTTAGCGAAGGCGATGACGTTCTTGATGTCGTCCTTGCCGTGGGGCTGGACGATGAGGCCCGGGTTCATGTCATGATCGACTTTGTGGGTGGAGGTGGCATACTGCCACTGCCAGAGGGCGTAGTCCTTGGTGGTGGGCAGAAACTGATTGCCTGTGACTCCTGCGATGGTCGCCATGTTTGCTAATTAGATGGCTGGTACGCCTTATCTCTCTCTCTCTCTTTATACAGCGATGTATAGAACTCGGATCAATCCGCTAAGAGGGTGATATCCCCGAGTTTCGGCTCCCCCACCCCTCGAACATCGCCATTTTAGACATCCCGACATTGTTTGACCCACCAAACACCGCATCTCAGTCCGAATAAGTAATCATTGATTAATCACCTATCTAAGTGTACTGTACACGGAAAATTATGAAAATGTTCTATCTGTCTCCGCATGATATATAAATGGAGGGGTTTCTCATTTCGACTTTGCAGTAGAGTGAGATTTATGTTGAAGAAACGAAAGGCGAAACAAAGTGGTGCTCAAACCCAAAATGTCATCGGCTCGAACTCCGGTAGCCTCGGAATCGAATTGCCCAATTTGTGAGGCGAATTGCAAACTAATTAAACTAACAACGGAAAAAATGAAAATACCGTAATTGGGAGGCCCACATCCGAAGGAAATGAATTCATAGTACCTGTCAGTCATAAGTGCCATGTGCGTGTATGTGGATTCGATATTCCAACACAATTCTGATGTAGACAATGATTCTGGTGCTGGGCAGTCTGGTCGCAAGACCGATTAACACCGAACCTGCCGAGCGGCGAAGCCCTCGGCAATCTGAGGGCATTTCCGGCCAAACGAAACCCTTGGAATGCCACGAGTTGCGGTTTCCTTTTGTTCCGGTACGAAAGCGCTGACGAAATCCACCGTAACAGTTATTAGCGACGAGTATGGCCCGCTGTGTGCTATATGCGACCTGTCAATCTCCTGACGCCGCATTCATAGCACTTGCCTATCTCCGATGTTCTTGCGAGACTCTCGTCATCACGGGTGCAATTTGCATTCTCAATACTGCCTGTCGACGCCCTGCCGCTGGCAGAGCGGCGAAACTCTCGGTTACGTCGGATTTCGTCAGCGTGTTCTATCGAAACAAAAAGACACCGGAAATGGTAGGGAGGGGCACGCGGAGAAAAATAAGAGTAAGAACAGCAATTTCTGGTGAAAAGATGGAGCAGAAAAGCGAATATCATCAGCGAGGACAGCACTCGGTAGTACATTCGTCATCGATATTTCGTGCGCTCGAGGCCAGCCTGGAACGACCGACACGCGTCGGGAGGGTGCGATTGATGGCGGGACAACATGGGGACAATTGTGGATGGGGAATTCGAAGAAACTGATGTTACTCCAGCCCGGGGCAAGTTCAATGGCTATGCCCGTGCCATGAACCTTCGACCAACACGCGCGGGAACAATGCCAGTGATGGCGGGGATAATATGGACCCCTGGGGTAAGCTTAGCCACCATGTTCCGTGCCGCGAGCCTGCGGGGGACACCGAGGAAAGTTGTGATGCAGCACCCGATGAAAAAACTGGTATTTGTGAGTATGACTCAGTGGAGAGGATTCCTGTAGCAGGAAAGGGGCGGCACAGCGAATCGGAGTGGGAAGGACGCGGAGGCCAATCCCAGTACGCAATGGATGTGCGGGCCTTGATGAGGAGGTGACCGAAACAGCCCGCACAGAGCAGAGCTCCAAGGGCCAAGCTCGCGTCAGGGCCGCGACTCAGGGTGGCCCGAAGACCCAAATGAGCGACGCGAAGTGATATTCTTATAAAGAAGGTGGAGTAAAATGTGATACATGCATGTGGGAGTCACCGTCAAAATTAAGCGAGGAGGAATCGAATGGGTGGACACGAAATGTTTGATGTGTGAGGTCCATCTGGCGGTGAGAGCTCAAAGGACATGCCGAATAAGTGGAAAATGCTGCTCGATGTGAACAAGTATGCGAAGGATGCGCTGCTAACTTACCGGGTTCGTGCCGGTTCTTGCGGGCGATGTGATGTGCTCGGCACGAATGGGGGTATGTAGATACAACTGTGGCTTGGTGCCGGTTCTTGTGGACGACGTGATGTATGCGCTGCGGACTTTGATATGCGAGACCATTCTAATGTAGCTAAATGTAATAATCTGTGGGCATGAGGCGGGTGCGGGATCGACGAGGTCGGTGCTGCTTTAAATTCATCTTGCGCTCATGATCATTAGCTCAGACTGACTATCCTCGCGACGAGGCACCGCCGGGACACGTGCGTGCCCGAGCCGTAAGTAGCGTCAATATTCTCATTAACTAAAGGGTTATTTTGCATACTCGGATGTTGAATTTAGGGTCAGCCCCAAGACCCTAGATGACCTCTACTGGACGGGCCAGAGGTTAAAAAGACTTCGGAGGAGATTTTCATGTAAATTTATGAGCCAGTCCATGGCCAGTGATAGCGCCGGGTAAAGTGTTTCTCATGCCATACAAGAGCGATAGGGATTCCAACCCTGGCTTCTCCTTGCAACGATTTTTTTGGTCGCCGGAAGATTGATGTTTTCCAGGGAGACGGTTTCAGCACGTAGCCACTACCATCATTTGAAATTCTCCAGAGCAGAATTGTACATGAAATTTAGAAGAATTTCTGAGATCCAAGCTTCTTCAGTCGCTTTACAACACCCGAACGCCTCACACTGTTTCCGTGCTCCCCAAAGTAGCGATGGGACTGAAGGGAATTGGATGTTAATGCTACAACCGACCATTCATGAGTGTATTTGCATACCTCAAAGCTCCACTCCCACAGTCCTCGTATGAGATAGCCTATGCTGTCAACGTAGATTCTCGCTTCACAATCCACAGGGTCACCACATTGAGGGATATTGTTCGCCACACGATAAACTTCGAGATGAGGTCGCGGGCAATGCATGTGGCCCACTCAATGGCCTGTGCCTCCGAATACTTTTTGTCATACATTAAAACGACGATGCCATTGTGAATTAAGCCGGTGGATTGTCTGAAAGTGAGATGAGACAGGTAACGTGGTCCAGGAGATGCTGGTACTCACTCGACGTTGAAGGAAAGAATGGCATTGACCCAAACCACAATGTCCGTGGCGAGCTGACATATTTCACTGATTGCTGGGTCGCAAAGGACATCTTCCGAGAGATTGAGCTGTATATCACACATGCAGATGCACGGCCCCATTCCCGATGTACGCCTGCGCAATGATATGTACTCCTCCAGACTCCCAATATATCCGGAGTTCCTATTCCGCGCTTCTTCTACGACAGCATCAATGTAGACCTGGAAGTGACTGATAAAGCGTGCTTTCCAGGCGTCCGATGGTTTCGAGATTTCGAGGGTCTTGATAACGAATCTGATACCTTCACTTAGTAGCCATTTTCGTAGAAGATTACAGCGTACATTCGCGCAACCTTGTCCCCAAGCCATTCTGTGGATGGGCGATTCTCGTATGGCAATCGCAAGACATTTGTAATGCTTTCGGCATATTCCTCGGCTTCAGCAGAGCCCGCAACATCTGTATACGTGTCGACGATAAGGAAGACGTTCATCAGGTCGATGCAGATATCGTGGTTTTCTATAGCAAGATACTCAGAGAAATCCCCCAAGGTAGAGTTTGGGATGAAAATCACCTTTGCTGGCGGTTGGATAACACAGTGTACTCATAAGATCTGCAGATACTCGTGAGCACGCCGGTGAGCGACCATGATTACTACTGTACCACAGTTGCATGCTTCGTACGCGGTCTGCAACCGTAGATGTAATTCTGGCAAGAATTCAGATATCGCTGACGCTGATCCTTCACGGTAGTGTGGGTTGAGAGATCGTGGCCATGGCCACGAGTCCAGGAGATCCACCGGAAGTTCGATAAAGTAGTCGCTTTCTGCAGGTGAAGCCATGAGGACATCTGTTGTGATACTATGAGTGCTTATACTTATAGGACTGGCGTCAGCAGTAGGGCCGCATGCTAACTGTAATATAACTTGTTCTGGCGACTGACACTGTCTCGTGGCTTATGTTCGTAAGATTTAATATTAACAAAAGGAGTAGGACTGCAAAAATACAAGGAACATAGTGTCCTGATTGGCACGGATAGTGTCAGTTACCTCTGATTGGCGTCGGCACTCCAATTCCACGGTATCTCGTCTTGTGCATGTCGCAGCCCGCTGAGTCGTACCGACCTTCGTTACTTCGCTTAAGGTTGCGAAGCTTCGTCACTTTGATGGAAAGTTGTGAAACTTCGTCACATTGGCGTTTCCAGGAAAGTTCGTGAAATGTACAACCCACACAAATCATACATATCAATCTGGTCATCATTTCCCTCCTCTCAAGTGTCTGCCTGTTTTTTTCATATAGATATCTTACCCTAACACTAACCGCTGACCCTAACTGCTAACCTCTCATTGCTTGCCACTAACCCTAACCGGCTAACCCGAACTGCCAACCTCTAACCACTAACCAGCTGACCCGAGCCTAACCGGCCAATCTCAGCAAGCTGTTGATACCCATCACTCCGTGATGTGCCGAGGAATCGCCGCTTGATAACCCCCGAATACTAACTCACGAACTTTCATAGAAAGCTATCAAAATCACAAACTTTCACGAATTCCCATCAAAGTTACAAAGTTTCGCGAAACTAATTGAAGTAACGAAGTGACGAAAATGGCGCGGACTCGCAGTTCATTATTGTTTTCATCAGCTTTTTGGGGTCTAGAGTACAGATCAGGATAGATATGCGCAGATGTCGTAGATAGATTTGATGGAGCGTCAATCGGCAAGCCCTTCCGAGGGTGATGGGAAGTCGGTCGCAAGACCGATTGACATAGACTCGTTACCAGTCTGGCAAAGAAATGAGGCAAGCTCTTTGCTGCTTACGGCATCGTGCTCACCACATTTTTGCAGATCGTAGCTAGATTGGTTACGAGTCTACGATTAACACCGAACCTGGCGAGCGGCCAAACCCTTAGCAATCTGAGGGCACTTCCGACGAAACAAAACTCTTGGAATGACTGGTTTTCTATGATTTCCGGTTTCCATTTGTTTCGGTACGAACACGCTGACGAAATCCACCGGTAACAGCTATTGGCGACGAGTATGGCCCGCTATATTCTAGACAATAACACAATTGAACTCTTCACTACTTCATTTTTTGTCACGAGAATTACAGGAAGCCAAGAGGGGCCAGTCATGCGGTGGAACTAATCAAAAAGCGCAGCCCCCAGCAATCATGGGTTCATTGGCAGGTAGGCAGCGAGGAAAGTTAGTGGGATGGAAGATTTGAAGAGAAGAACAGCAGAGAAAGGGAAAGGGAGCAGAGATATGTTTGGAAACCGCATAAGATTTCCGCCATCTGTGTAAGGAACAGTTCATCACACTCACTGAAAGAAAAAGCGAATCAAACTTGGCCTCCATCCCAAGCGCGACCCAGCCTCGGCCACACTTAACTGAGGGCTTGGGACAGGCCGCAAATATGTACAACCTGGATCCCTTCCAGACCCAAGTCCAGGCTTTCAAGCTCAACCTGACGCGAACATTATCATGATGGTTAGTACTGTATGCTTACCCAGTATAATGATGCCTACCAAACTCGCAGTGCTGCGCTGCGAGCTACTGAGGAACAGACTTCACTACGAGCTATGGATAACGGGTCCCGCCGCATTCTGCGGATGGATCAATTGTTCACATCATCGTTTACGGTGCCTGCCGGCGGCTCCCTCAGTGCACACACTGTCAATGAGATGTCTTTGCCGTCTTTGTTCTCGGAAACAGAGGCAGTGCTGTGGCAAGTGCCATGGCAAGTGTCAGTACTCCGCCATGAACCCACGCCCACGGCAATGCCCCCAGTGCGATATTACAGGCACTGAAAACAGTTGAATTTCATGAGAACGGATGACGAATGCAACTCACCTGGTAATAGAAAGGCGGGCTTACTGCCGTGCATGTGAATGGAGACTGGGACGCAGGTGAGTTATTATTCAGTTAACAAGAGCTAATCGGCTTACCTGGCAGGTGGTGAGTCCGGTCCATGCGGTTCCTAGGAGAAATGTGAGTTAATTCACACCAGTGGGGGAAAAAAGTAAGGCATTTGCCTCCACACTGTCCCCAGTGCGTCTGGCTCGGTCCGGGTGCGGTCGTGGTTGAGGACGAGGTCGTAGTGGAACTCGAGGAGCTGCTTGATGTAGTTGTCCCGGTGGTAGTAGTCGTTCCGGTTCCAGTAATCGTGCAAACACTGGTACCAGACGACGTAGAGCAAGGTTCTGCGTTTCCGGCCGCCTGATACATTGTAAGTATGATGCAGGTATATTTCAAATGTTGAGAATATGCTCACATAATTCTGAAGGCGCGCGGCGACCTCGTAGGCGGCGGGTTTGGGGTTGCCGTTTGAATCGAAGAGCGTCGCAGCCGCGGCGGTCCCGCGCCATGAGAGGTCGTCCCTGAGTCGGAGGATAAACTCGCCGCACTCGAAGAAATGATTTCTCGATTTACCTCGGATCCCAGTTGATGAACTCGAAGCAGTTAGAAGCATACAGACAGGCCTGGAGGGGATGAGTTTGAAATCCGATGCAGAGCGACTCGACGCACGTCGAGATAGTCACCCCAGATCGCAGCCTGGTAGCGGAGGTACGCGCTCGAGTCCGAGGCAAGCTCAATATCCATCTCAGTGATCATCGCGCTGACTCCGAGAGCGGCAAGCGTAGAGAATGTCGTGGCGAGTGCTTGCTTGGTGTAGAACCCACCAGTGGAGGCCGTGAGATGCGATTGGAACCCGACTGCAAGCCTGTTCCATTCGTAGTCAGCAAAACAAAGAAAGTAGCGGCGTGAATGAGGATTAACCTGTTGTAAGGAATGTTCGTGTTCTGCTGGATGTTTTGAATAAGCGAAATGACACAGGCTGTCTTGGCGTCCTGGCCTCCGGTGCTGACGAAGAATGAGCGTTGCATCAATGAAAGAAGCACGATTGGGCTCACTTGTATTCGTTGACGGCGAGGCGAGTGCTGTTTCCGGCGTATGTGAAGGCCGTATTGAAGGTGGCATAAATGAAAGACAGGTCGGTAACCAGTGGCGTTCCAGAGCCGTCGGCAGTGACCGTGGGCCAGTCGCCTTTGTTTTGAACACACTAAAGTGAGGTCATCCCGTTGCACTGAAGTGGGCCATGTCATTGCCGACCTGAAGAGGGGTCATTCCGTTGCTGACACCGTCTCCTACGACCTCGTTGACCACGTCCCAGGAGGTTACTGAGGGTCCCATGCCCTGGACTTGTTGCTGAACGTGTTGGGGGATAATCGTCCCAGTTAACTGGCTCGCGGAGAAAGAGCCGGGGAGCCATGACTGGACGACAAATTTCAATCATGAAAGCCCGTGAATAATAGAAGGACTTGGCGAACCGGCGTTTGTGAATGCCAGAACGTATTGTGCCCACGGAAGGTGTTGCCGTTTGTAGTAGCAAACTGCTGGCATGCGAGACACTCTGTGAGGTCACTCACTCCCTGGGTAGGTTCCGTTGCATCCCATTTGCATCTAAAAATCTAATCAAAATCTCATGATTCTGGTTCGAGGTGCCACAAACCCATTCTCCGACACGACGTGCTTGTAAAAGGTGGTGAAAACGCTGGTGGACCAGGACTGGTCGGCCTCGTAGGTATCGTAGGTGGAACCAAAATGAAAAGTGCCCTTCTTGGCAGCGACCTGGGCCAAAACTGGACCGAGGTTGAGTGATCCAGTAGAAGGATATCCGTGGTCAATGAGGAGGGACACAGCAGGCTGCGCACGAGCCACAGAAGCAAAAATGGCCAGAGCCACAAAGGATACAATGATTTTGGTCATGGCTGGATACCAGGGAGCTTGTGACGATGGAAAGCAATGCTTGAGGCGTCCTACAATTGTAAGTCAAGGAAACCTTATATCTGAAGCGAAGTCCGAGCTTCTACCGCCAAGACTAATGGCCCTGAGCGCATCCCAAGACAATTCCCGTAGTGTTGCCGAGGTTTTTCGCTGACAGCTGACGGGATCGAGGTGTTGCGTGGTCTCGTGTGGGTTGGCTTGATCGCGACAGGCGACACGTAGCATTCGAAATCTCCGACTGACGTAGTCACGAGCCCTCGCTAACTTCGTTGCAATCAAATTAGACTCATTGCGTTCCAGAAATACCTTCAGAAACAAAAATAGTTTCAAACTGCCTCCGCCGTGTCATTTACATGGCCAGCGCCCGGTCCTTCAATTGACCCCGCTGCTACTCCGATGCCATGCTGAAGCATTGCCCCATCACTTTCAATCTGGCCCGGGCGCACCTTGGAAGAACCGCCGTCACTCTCTGGAAACTTCGTCAGTTGCGCCGCCCCGTAAGCTGCGTTTTAAACCAACTGATAGAATTAAAAGCCGATTTCAGCCTTCTGATCAATTGTGTTTCCAACTTATTGAGAATAGAGTGATGGATGTTTAACCGAGGAGCGCAGGGGCTAACTGCCGATACTCTGAACCGTTTGAGAGTGAGATAAAAGAAGAGAAATTAACTATTTCTTGGGGCTCAGATGCCCTTGTATTTATACTACAAGAATATGTATCTAGTATTCTACTAACTACTTGTCCTTGCTGCTGAGTGAGCAAGCTGAGTGAGCGAGTCGGTGATGAGGTAAGTTCCCCGACCCGGTGAACGTTCCCGAAGGTGCCGGATTGCACCTAGTGATGGACTGGCTTTGGCCTGAGGCCAAAAAGCCGCGGCTTTTTGGCTTTGGTACCAAGGCCAAAGCCAAGCCAAAATGTTGGCCTGAGATGGCTTTTGGTCCGGCCTTGCATTCGCTCAGGCCAAAGCCGGGCTAAAAAGCCGTGGCTTTTGAACCTCTCACCATACACCGAAGAGACGCAGAAAAACTAACGAGATACCCACTCACATACAATGCACATAAAACATTTCAACCGTTTCTCATCATTCCGGCTGGCATATGCAATGTTTTCCTGCCATAACTGCCCGAAGAAGACCTGAAGAAGAGCTAAGAAATATCAAATATTAAATTTACGAGCTCTGTTGGACTTTAAATCCATCCCAGGGTACTTACGCACCTTGGAAAGATGGATTCCGGGTATCGATAATTATTTGTAACACTGTATGCCCCCCATTTTGTATGATTTACAACTTGATGAAAAGCCGTGGCTCAGGCCAAAGCCAAGCCGGGCAAGCCAAAGCTAAAAGTGGTGGCCCGGCCTGGTAATTCATGGAGCCAAAGCCACTCTAAGCCGGGCCAAAGCCACGGCTTCCAGGCCAAGCCAAAGCCTATCCATCACTAATTGCACCCGCATCAGCACTGCCACTGATGCACTCCAACACAACTTGCTATCATTATTTATTCATGGAATAGGTTTGCCGAAGACTCGAAACACCCCGACGCTATGCGGCGGAAGGCACCGGCGACAGATAAGAAATAATGAGTTATCGACTTCGGGAATTCTGATTTAATACTCATTGCCGAGCGAACGTCATCGTGTGAATCACGTGTAGTGCCCATCAACCTGCCCTAAACTCTTCGGCAGTTTCCGCCCACCGCCGCCAACGCGTCCCCTCGTCGTATTGTGCCCGGTGTAAAGATTAAACATATTAGGAAGGGATATTATGCCGTTCTATCTTCTTGTCCGCTTTCGTCGGGTCTCTATTTGGACTTCCCTCTAATACTCATTATGGCACAAAGTGATGGACGGTCACGCGTGACCAAACCAACCTCGCACGCGTCATAGCTCGATTACATCCGACCACCACACCGTTTCTGCTCGTTTTCTCATGCCACCCAATCGAGAATACCATATCATGACTCAGAGACTAAAAACCAATTTGTTGGGGCGATGATCGCAGAAGAAAACATCAAAAAACATGCGGCCACCTTTGGCATACCCTACGAGACAGCACGAAAAATTTGGAAAAAATACCGAGACACAGGGTTGGTCGGAAATCGACCTCGTAGCGGCAGACCCACGGTCATCACCCCCCGGATGGAGCACGTAGTTCATAGAAAGGCGTTGGGAGACCGGCGGAAGCCGCTCGCAGAAATCGGTAACGACATTGAGCCGCCCATCAGCAGGAAGGCGGTCGCGAAGGTGCTGGATGGGTACGGGCTGCATAGGCGGGTCGCGAGGAAGGTCCCCTTCCTCAAGAAAGCCCACAAGAGAGCAAGGCTTGCATGGGCGCGCGAGATGAGGAACATGAATGAGAAGGGTTGGAAGGATGTGATCTGGTCCGACGAGTCCTACGTGCATTTGGACGACAAAACCGGCCGGATCTACGTGACACGCACCGCAGACGAGGAATACAACGATGACTGTCTCGTTCCAATATTCAAACAATCCAACATCCGGGTCATGGTGTGGGGATGTGTCGCCCATGGGTGGAAGGGACCGCTTGTGATTTTGGAGTACCCTGGCGGCAAGGGAGGTGGGATGACGGCGGAGCGATACAAGGAGCAGGTCCTCGACGGGGTGCTGGAGGACACTCTACGTGATTTCCGGTCGAAACGACCTGGAATTCGCTTTCAGCAAGACGGTGCATCATGCCATAAGGCCAAGAGCACGCACCGATGGTTTTCCGCCAGAAAAATCCCCCTATTCCCTCATCCAGCCAACTCCCCTGATCTCAGTCCAATAGAGCCCGTCTGGCACGAGCTCAAAGTCGCATCCGCGAGCACCGGCCCATCCCAACGACGTTCGAGAGCCTCAAGAAGGTGGTGATGGAGGAATGGGAGAAGCTCGATGTTGCTGATATCAACAGGCACACATCGAAGATGGTCGAGCGGGTGGACGCAGTACGAAAGGCGAAGGGTGGCCACACAAAGTTTTGAGGGTAGTCGTGCAGTAGTTACTGAGATATGGTCGAAGAAAGAGGAGAATCACTTGTTTGTCACGCGTGACCGTCCATCACTTTGTGCCATAACGAGTATCATACACAAAATAGTGTTTCAAGGGCAAAATGAGGTACTAACGCCG